>LAZJ01000116.1:0-115415 GCA_006503525.1 Cryphonectria nitschkei | reverse complement strand
AAAGAAGAAGAAAAAAAGGAAAACAAACCCCTTATCTTTCTGATCCATGCCCATCCAACCCACCTCATCGCGATCCTGTTCCTCCCATACGGTAGTATTGAAACAAAGTGAAGAGATAAGAAAATGTCTTGGCGACTTCATTCATCCAGCAAACGGGGACTTTCTTTCTTCCCCCCCCCCCNNTGCGCCTTACGCCCCCCCCCCCCCCCCAACTCACCCACCCTAAATACTCTTTTTTTCCCCCCCCCCCCCCGGGAGAAGAGCCTCGGCGGTTCTAAAGGGGGAGAGGATCTTGGTTTTCCATGGGGGTCCAGATCGTGACGTCGACTGTGGATCGATCGGGAAGAAGAGTGAGGCAACAAACTCCCTGGAAACGTGCGACAATAGCGTGGAAAGAGAATAAGAGGGGCTGCATTCGAGACGATGGTGATGATCATGATTATGAGGTAGCAATTGAATCAGTATGAGGGGAATATTTTTAAAGCATGAAAAAGGAAATGAAGAAAATTCACTCATGAATTTGCACGAAAGACCTGAAACCCCTTCTTGGGGGGGAAGCATTGTACACTTGGGTTATGCCAACTTTTATGTAGCTCAAAACGACGCCAAGAGAAAATGCAGGTCCGCGCCTATGCCAGTAGTACCCAATATACAACAAGAAAAACACATTTGTCTGTATACTATATAGGTAAGACGAGAAATAAAGTAACATAGTAATCAAGACTTGGAAGGGGTGAGTCGTCCATTCTCCTTCACGCGCCCGGCCAGAGCGCCCACAGCCGCGTATTCCTATTGCGACTGCGAGGCGTCCGAGGACCCGGGTGGTGGGCGCTTCTCCGCCTCGTCGCTTCCCCGCGATGCGTTCGCGTTGCTCGTCGTGGGCATCATGTTCTGGTGCTCCTCGATGCCGTGTGTGGGTATCAGCCTGTTGCTGCCGGTATTCTGGTGCTGCTGGGCAGGAGTCCAAGCGAGGAAATCTCGGCGTACTTCAACGTAGTCGTAGGCTGTAAAAGGTGGGAAGAACAGATGTCAGTAACAAGCAAGAAGAATTCAAAACGGGATGGCCGGAGAACTTTGAAAACGGAGTAAAGGGGGGGGGGGGGACATACCGAACTCGCCGTGCTGGTCGTCGTCCATACCCAACAACTCAGCCTCTTCGGTGGCTCGGAGGTGCAAGCCCGGGATGATGTCGATGATCTTCGCAATGATGGCAGACATGACGAACGCGTAGGCAGTACAGGCCACTATGTAAGCGACCTGGATGTAGAGCTGCTTGTAGTTGTGGTTGAGCCAGCCCCCGTTGATGATTCCCGTGTTTACGCCGTCCAGACCAATAATGTAGTCGGCGGCAAACAGGGCGTTGAAGATCAGGCCGACCATGCCGCCGATAGCGTGCTCAGCAAAAACGTCGAGGGAGTCGTCGATGCCGACGAGGAACTTGACCTTGGTGGCGAAGTTACAGCAGATGCCAGTCACGACGCCGAGGATGATGGAGGCCCAGGGCGTTATGAAACCGGAGGCCGGGGTGGCGGACACGAGACCCGAAATGGTGCCAGAGCACCAGCCGACAAGAGACCACTTGCGGGCCAGGCGGAAATCGAGGAGACACCAGGTCATGGCGGCAAACATGGCCGTCAGGCATGAGTTCCAGCAGGCCATGGTGGCGCGGAGGTTGGCACCAAAGGCAGAGCCGCCGTTGAAGCCGAGCCAGCCAAACCAGAGGAGGATGGTGCCAAGTAGGATCAGAGAGATGTTGTGCGGACGGAAGTTGAGCATCATCTTCTCGTTGCGGCGGCCGAGCACCCACGAGTAGGCCAGCGCGGACATACCGGAGCCGATCTCGACAGGACCCCCGCCAGCGTAGTCCAGGACGCCGTAGTTGAACCCCCAGCCGTTGACATTCCACACCCAGCAAGCGATGGGGCAGTAGACGAGGGTGGCCCAGAAGAAGGTGAAGACCATGGCGGGGAGGACACGACCGCGCTCAGCCGTGGCGCCGACGACGAGTGCGGCCGTCACGGCACAGAACTGCATCTGGTAGAACGAGTACAGCAGCTCTGGAAT
This sequence comes from Cryphonectria nitschkei, assembly GCA_006503525.1. Classification (NCBI taxonomy): domain Eukaryota; kingdom Fungi; phylum Ascomycota; class Sordariomycetes; order Diaporthales; family Cryphonectriaceae; genus Cryphonectria; species Cryphonectria nitschkei. The sequence goes on along the minus strand of LAZJ01000116.1, from coordinate 113,351 downwards.
CAGGGGGGACCCCGGCGAGGGTATGGCGAGCGTGTTCATGAGGCCAAAGTGGTGCAGGTCGCCGATGAAGCCGCTGGTGCCGGTCGAGCTGAAGGCCAACGAGTAGCCCCAAAAATACCACTGGAAGACGATGACGGAAAAGGACATCATGGTAACCCAGATGAGCGAGAGGGCGGATTTTCGTCGAGCCAGTCCAGAGTAGAGGAAGGAGATGCCAGGCACCATAATGAGCACCATACATGAGGCCACGATGATGAAGGCCTGGTCGCCCGACTGGTACCATTGATTCAGATTCGTGGTGGCTAAACAGAAAGACAAAAAATGACACCGTCAGTCAAACTATTCGCCGTCCTTTCACAAACCAACGCATTGCATTCGTCGCCTCGTCTGGCGCACAAACATACCGGAATCTCCACCAGTTTCATCGTTGGTGCCATTGAAAACAGCTGGGGCTCCAACCCAGGAGTACGACATTGTGACTGCTAGACGAGGAAGAAAAAAGCTTCACGAAGAAGCTGGAAAAAATAGCCGTTGAGTAAACAATGGAAGTGCGTGGTGTCGATGATGTGTAGTAGGACGACGACGACGAGGAGGAAGACGCAGTAGGGCAGGGTAGGAAGAGAAGAAGACGATAAAAATTATAGGAAGGAGGGACGAATGCGGTCTCGTCTTGTGAGGATGTCTAGTTGCCGGAAGCGGCTTTGAGATGTGTAAGTGTGACGAGGCACAGCAATTGACCACTCAAAAACCTAAGGGCCAAGCATTGAGGACCGAGAGAAGAAAGGAAAAGAAGAAGGAAAAGCGGGAAAAGGCTACCCAAGAGGTTGGGAGGGAGAAAGACGAGTTTGGATATATACCATTTAGTACAAACAGCTGCAAATCCAAGGACCATGGGTGTTACTTTGTATTTCTTGGGGTGAGAGTGGGTGGTCATTTTGGTGGAGCCTCGCGGATGGCCAAGGCGATGGTCCCGCTGTGGGCTGCGTGGGCGACTTACCAGTATACAGGGGGTTTGCTGGGGCCATGGGATCGGATGCAGCTTGTACCATTAGAGTAGTAAATGGAGTTCTTGGTCGAGAAATCCCCGGGTTGATTTTGCCCTCTGCCCTGACAGCACCTGTTGCATTGGGTTGAGTTAGCCTGGGAACCAAGCCCTCCCGCTCCCTGCTGGCTGCCTGCTGGACCAACCAGTGCTGTTGTGCCCAGGCCAAGGCTAGATAAAGGCGCATCAGAGACAAATCTCCCCAGACAAGAGGTCGAAAGAGAGAAGAGGGCATGAGAGTTGGGGTGCGGGCTAGCGGATCGATCTTCAGCGCCGAGTCTCGGTCAGAGGTCCTACCCGTTAATGCCCAGGCCTTGTTGCAAACGTTTCGGTAGACGATACCGGCTTGTGGCTGGACCAGCTGGACGGCCCTAGAGCTAAATTTTCTCCGGGGGGAAAGAGCGAAGTGGTCAAGGAGGAGGAGAGCCAAGGAGCCAGTGAGGATCGCACCCAATGTCACGAAATCGTTCAGTCCGCAGGCTGTCGGACGACGACTTTTGTCGTTCTGCTCTCTGGCGCTATACCAAAGTAGTAGTAATCAGCTAGTATAGCAAAACCAGGTATGCACACGGCCGGCCGGTACAGGAGGCGTGCAAGGAGTGGTGCCGGAGCATGCCCAATGAATGGTGATGGTGGGTAGCATTGTACAGGAAGTTCCCCCACGCTGTTGATCCCACCGAGTGTACTATGCACTACTGTATGATATTTGCTGAAGCCATAAGGTCATGGGCGACCGAACCCTTGCTGTCGCGTGCCAGTTTTGCGAGTGAACCCTCTTCATGTGCCTACGGGGCTGCAGTACAACTTACTATTGTGGTACCTGCGCCGCTATGTGGGCTGCTGGCCTGGATAAACCCCAGCCCTGCGTACTGTATCAGCATCATCCATAGTGGACAAAAGATCGCCTGGTTACTACTCCTCATGGCGTCTTTGAGTTGTAAGGTCCAGGAAAAGAAGAAGAAAGCTCTTGTTTCTTACAGTATCTCATCGCCAGGGACTGTTGATTGGACAATCGAGGGATGATTGCAAATGCAAGGTAATTCATGCGGTGCCCACGATCCGGGGAAACTACCTCCATTCCATCCTTCCAAAAAGAAAAGAAAAATTCAAAGAAAAGGCAGGGATTATTCACTCAACTGTGACGGCAGAATTGTGGGTGTGAATCAAGGCCCCTGTCGGCCCCGAGGCGAGGTCGATTTTTCATTCTTCATCTTCTATTTACCTTTTTGATCCTGCTGGATGCACCAGTATACTTGGCTCGAAACCGAAAATATGCATGAGGTCTGGTGGTGTACAAACACAACCCCCGGCCCGCCGGTAGTATGCGTGCCAATGGGTGTGGCAGGTGGGGGGAAGGACTACGGCAGCACTGGCGAGAAGAAGGAGCAGGCCCTCTCTCGTCGTTTCCTCTTGGGCCTGTGTACCGTTCGCCTGTCGACATGCTGCTCGGTACTTGCGGTGCCCTGGTGCCTGTTCAATATGTGGAAACCTTGCTTACTGGCTCTGCTGTGCTAAACTGACGACACAGCCCACGCCCACGCCGACATCCGACATCGCTTCTCAAACAGCCTTTCTCAAGTGGTCTCATTTCTGCATTACAGCCCAAACCACAATGTTTTTCTTCTTGCTTCTTCTTCCATGACCAAGGGAGATGACGGGACACACAAATGCACTGCTGGCGTGAGCTTGGCCTTGCTGACAAGCCCGCCCGACCAATAGAATAACAATTTGTCATGTTCAATTCTTATTCCTTTTATTTTTCATAAAGAAAACAAAGACAAGGGGCCCAGTTCTCGTATGCTCGGTCGGCTCCATTCTGGTGTTCCAGCGCGGCCGCGGCTTTTCAGGGTCCACTCTTCAGAATGTGGGGAACTGCAAAATGTCAGACTGGGGACAGGGCTGAATTCAGGGAATAAATTACCAAATTGTTTGTCCATTGTGTTAGCAAAACTACTTTTCGCCTCAGCCAGATCTCGTCGATCCTCGTCTTTCGTATCTGCTTTGACATATGATGCCGAGAGATTACTTGCAGAGACAAATGTATGTAATTCTGCACGGTCAACACCACCCTTTTCATTCCCCAAATGGCTCCTGGAATTTCCGAGATGCGAAACTGCTGAGCAGCCCGACAACAACCCCGATCTGGTCTGGGCTTAGAAAACCCTTTGGTCAGTGAGGATCTAGCCGGAGTTCGAGCTGTACGCATTCTTTTCTTCCCCTTTCTTTTCTTCCAGGAACGATACTATGGCCCCAACGTCGGCCAAGGGGCATAGCCACTGGTCCCAGCACAATTCGATTCATTGGGCCTTCAGTGAGAAATAAGCAGGACAAGGCTTTGAATGCGTGGTAAGGTCGTAGCACGATCAGGGATCACCACCTATAGTAGTTGGTAGGTTAGCATAATTTGGGCTTCAAGACCTGTTACTTGTTCCAATCCCCCCAAACCCAAGACGGGATGTGAATTTGTCAACATCATACAATTGTGGTAATTCCCTCCCCCTTTGCGCACAACCCTGGGAATTGCGCTGACATGGTTCCCCGTCGTTGTCGAGAGCGAGAAGACGCAGCGCCCCTCCGTCCTGACTAGGCATTCCTGGGGCCGGTCTCCGCCAAGAGATAAGAACGTCCTGATGGGTCCAATGAGCTCGCATGAGATTTCTGAATGGATTCTGTCACAGCCTCCAGGGGGGTCCTGTCGCACGTGATGCCCGACGTCACCTCACCCATCACCTCACCCTTTTCTTCAGCTTTACCCGCTACCGGGTAGGCTGACCAACTGAGACCAAGCCCGCTGAAGCGAGCAAATGGTACTTTGGGCTTGGCATAATGCTATACTTGCTACGTAGAATTCGTAGAATTATCACTACTGCGCGTGGAGGAACCGCCAAGGCGGAGCGCCCAGGACTCTACTACTGTACGGTGCTACTGCTACGGTCTGATCGCTGTAGATCAAAGAGAGACAAAAACATGTTCCTTTCTTGTATGGGTTTCTCTTTTCTTCACCACGGTTGCCATAGAGGGAATCAACAACTCAATGACTACAGAATACTTTCCCGGGCTATTTGACTTCCCTCTCTCTGACTACAAGGAAAAGTCCATTCGGACAATTGTGGCTGCTTCAGGAACTGAGAGAGTGCTTATGCTGTCATTTACCACGCGCTGTCATCTTTGTGCCGTTTTCATGTGCCCATTGTCTCGGATCTCAGCCACCACATTATTCAAGTGCAACCACCACAGACACGATACTATCAGAACGATCACATACATGCCTTACCCCCTTCTTGCTGCACTAGGCCTCTTTGAGCGGGCAGAAAGCGTCTGCGTGCACAATCCGCTTAACACGCTTTCCGTGTCTGCCTCACCCTCATCGCTTGTGGTCGCCCACCCTTTCAAGGAGCCGCAAATCGTTTCCTGCTCGTTCGTGTTACAGACCCGATCGGCATCTGTGTTAGACAAACTCACTACCATTAATACAGAGTAGATTTCATAAATGACCTGTCAAAATCCGAGCTTGGTATCATGAGCAGTTTTATCCTGGGCACGCCAGGGGTGTGGCTCTATCATATAGCCTGGCCCGTGCTCTTGCCTCACTCAGCGTTGCAAGTTAGAGAGTTCGTGATAACGACAAGCTCCTGCCCACAGTTACTGATCGAAGTAGACTGACTTTTATCTGCTCTTCACATTCTTTTTGATGACCAAGTATATACTCGATGATCTAATCATACTGTCTCAACTTGCTCTCCCGCTCCATCGACCCTACCTATCCCCCCCTTTTATCTTTTGTCGAGATGGTTCCTCCTCCGCTGAGGCTGAGCCCTAAAGAGGCGCAAGGCTACCATCTTGTGCAGGGCGACGACAGAGAAGACAACTTGGACGACCCTTCCACACCCGTCCAGCCAAGGCCCTACCACCGACCACGGCCCTTCCACAATGTCAACCTCAAGACGATCCTCATAGCTCTCATCTCAGGCCTCCTCATCCTCGTGGCCATCAACCTCATCTTTGCTCCTGACTTCCCCAAGCATGGCCACACAGGCTCATCGTCCTTAGGATCCTCACACTCAACCTGCGACTGCCCAGGGTCTACGCCCACGGTGCCGCAGTACTTCCAGACAAGCCCAGAGCTGTGGGCTGGGCCGACGGCGACGGGCGCGCCGGCGTTCCTCGCGCAGACCAGGACTTTCGACCCCACAGCCACCTTCGTACCGAACCAGCCGCTGCAGACGGCGGTCCCCATCGAGGGCATGGGTTCTGCCAACGAGAGCATCTTCCAGATGATGGGGTACCTGTCGCCGTACACGCCGTCGCCCGGGTTCGGCGTCGATGAGTGGCCCTTACCTCCCGGCGCGGAGATCGTCCAGCTGCAGATGCTGTCGCGGCACGGATCGCGGTATCCCACGTCCGGCACGGGCTCCAATGTGATGCTGTTGGGGCAGAGGATCGCCGCGGCCAAGGAGAAGAAGAAGGACGGCGGGTCGGGCTTCAGGGCCAGTGGTCCGCTCGCCTTCCTCAACGAGTGGGAGTACCAGCTGGGCTACGAGATCCTCGTGTCCAAGGGCCGCCAGGAGCTGTTCGACTCGGGCATCCTGCATTCGTACATGTACTCGAGCCTGTACAACCCTAACAGTAAGATCATTGTTCGCACCACGACGCAGGACCGCATGCTCAAGTCGGCCGAGTATTTCATGGCTGGCTTCTTCGGGCTGGAGTGGCCCAACAATGCCACCATCGAGGTCATCATTGAGGAGAACGGGTTCAACAACTCCTTGGCCGGGTACAAAAACTGTCCTAATTCCAAGCTGGAGGGCGGGATGAATGCGACGGCTGAGTGGGCGCAGGTGTACCTGCAAGAGGCAACGACCCGCCTGAGTAGTATGGTGGACGGGTACGACTGGACGGTTGAGGATACGTATGCCGCGCAGAGCATGTGTCCTTACGAGACGGTGAGCCATCTGTCATCATCTTCCTTCTCTTGTTGAAGCAGCAGTTCCTAGCGAGACTAACACTATTATTCCACACATAGATTGCGTATGGCTTCAGCCGCTTTTGTGAACTCTTCACCTATGAGGAGTGGATCAATTTCGGCTACTCGGTCGGTACGTATTTACTCTTGTGCCCCTCAGATCGTACTTGTTGTGTGTGTGTGTGCTGACCAAGTCCAATAGACCTATTCTTTTCAGCCGCGTCCGGTTGGCAGTCCAAGACCGCCCGTGCCGTCGGCATAGGCTATCAACAAGAAGTCATAGCCCGCCTCAAGAACCATACGCTCGGCTACTCGGGCAGCCAGATCAACACAACGCTCGACAGCAGCACAGATACATTCCCTCTCAACCAGTCGCTCTACCTCGACTTTTCCCATGACACCAACATCATCTCCATCCTCGCCGCCTTCGGGCTCACATCAACCCGTGACGACCCGCCTCTCTCCTCTCGCCACCATCCGGGCAAGCACAACTTCACCGTATCGCATCTAACGCCCTTCGCTGCTCGGCTTGATATGGAAATTATCCGCGCTCCCAAGCCCGTGCGTGCGGACCGCGGCGGGGACGGGTACGTGGAGGGCGAGGAGGGGGCGGCGGGGGGTGAGACCCGGTACATCCACTTTGTGCTGAACCAGAGGACGATCCCACTAGGCTGGAGCTTCCCCGAGTGCGACGCGAGCAGGGTCGACGGGTGGTGCGAGCTGGAGACGTTCCTGAAGGTGCAGGAGAAGATGCCCGAGCTGGCCAGGTTTGAGGAGACGTGCTTTGGAGACTTCAACACGCTGGAGACGGTCGTCTAACTGCTATGGGTGCTTACGAGATGCTTCAGCATGGCATATACATCTCTTTTGTGTACGTATTTCTGGATCTGCATGGCGTTTCAAATCAGTCGCATAGATGGGCGTTCATAAGAAAGAGAGATTGGGGCGTGAGATGGACGATATGTAACAGATATATTGCTATTGGTTTTTCCATCATCTGTTGAGACCTTTGCTTCATCTCATCACGTTCTTTGGATCTACGAGTTGCGCTCATGATAGCACATATCTTGCCTATGATCGAGGTCTACTGCTCTTCCTTCAGCTTGGGACAATGTCCGTCGGTCACAGCAAATCTCGTTCTGCCGAGAGCAGATAGAGACAATCTGGCCTGCTCGACCTCTCCACCAGGATCCCAGCAAGAAGTGCACCGGCAAAGCTCAAGCCAGCCGTTGAACTTCCCCAACAAGCAGCCTCCCCAAGATCAACTCCATCTGTCGACAAAGAGTCGTACCATGGTATCTACCCCGCCCAATAAAATCGGTGTGTGTCAAGCGGCAAAGCCGGGGACCGTCACATATTTGAAGTACTTTACATACTGTACAAGTTGTATGTGGTACATATTACACATCATCAGGACCAAATATGTAAGTACCACACCATCCAGGCTGAATAAGCTGGGTACGTTTTACTGCTGCGACTTTGAAAACCATCACCACCACCATCTCGGGAGGATCGGAACCTGCATGCACTATGTATGTCTGAGGGGGGAAAGCGGGGGACAAAGGAAGGGGCTCGCCCTTTTCTTTCCCCTCATCCACTCAACACCCACCTGAGCCCCTCCAAACGAAACGATCACGGACCAACGAAAACTACTGTCCTAAACCTCTTTTGCCAACGAGAGAAAACCCGGACCGACCGACGATTTGATCGATACGTGTCCCTGCAGAGCCGAAAGAGAGAGAGAGAGAGAGGAAAAAAGAAGGAAAGAAAGAAACAAAGACCGAAACTGTGGTCCCAAAAAGCGAAGGCTACCTAAAAGTGCTAGTCACATACAAATACGAGAAAGAAAACAACAACAAGATGCCCACCGGTCACGCCAAGGCCGCAGTCGGTGACACCGTGATCGCGGAGACGGACACCTGGGAGGAGGTCGAGGGGAACGTGTACTTCCCGCCGTCATCCGTCAAGACCGAGCTTTTCTCCAAGACGGAGCTGTCGACCCACTGCCCATGGAAGGGGGATGCGAGCTACTATACGATCAAGGCGGGAGGTGAGAAGAAAAGAAGCACCACATACACACGCACACACACACACATGCACAAGGAGCGAGAAGAAAGAAAGCACTGGATGCGTTTATTTACTTTTTGGTTTGGACTTTTCTTCTTCTGCTTTTCTTCCACTGACACGACAAACAGATCAGGAGCTGCAGAATGCGGCGTGGTATTATCCACAGCCTAAGGAAAAGGCAGAGAACATCCGCGACCACGTAGCGTTTTGTGAGTGTCCAAGGCCTCTCTGCACACTCTCTCTTCGGCCCCACCGACCCTCTCTTTCTTTCTCTATGCTGCTTTGAGGATTCCCGGCGGCTGATGATGATGATGATTTCGCATATGACACAGACAAGACCAAGGTGAACGTGACTAAGTCATGATTTGTCGTATGAGGTCGGGCATGGACAGCAGGAGGGTGGATCAGAGGTTGCTGGTGTGACTCAACAACAAGAGCACGAGACTTTTGTATGCTGCGATTCTACTTGCTATGTGATGTAGTTCCCATACACACACACACACACACACACACACACATACACATACATAGCCTCAAATGCGAGTAATAGGGCTCTCAAGGGTCCACTTCATACAGCGATCCCAAGAATCCAGACTCCCAACATTGCGCCTCAAGCGAAGTTGAAGAAAGAGACTGTGACGACAATGACGATGATGACGACGCGGATTGATGATAAAAATGATGGCATCACCCGAAAAAGTATCGCCAACTCAATTTGCATGACATGAGTCACCGCCAGCGTGGTCACGGACTCCTCCGTAATTTGAAATCGATTGATCGAGAGGGAAGCAGAGACAAATTAAAGAGGGGGGAAGAGAAGAAACAGAAAAGAGAGAGAGAGAGAGAGAGAGAGAGGGAGAGAGAGGCGGTCGGGCTGCAACGCATGCTTACCCTGCATGTTGCGCCTCTAGAACGTCCACATCGAGCTTTTCCATGACCTCGAGTATGAGGGCCAGGCTATCCATGAAAGAGTTGACGGCGACACGTAGCATGCGGTTCGTTGTGGCCTCGTAGTGGACCCGGAGGACGCACCCAGCAGCAGCAGCGTCCGGGCCTCTGTGGCCGCTGGCCAGACTCTTCATCTCCCCGTGGTACTGTTCAGACACAGGCTCGGGCTCGGGTTGGAGCTCAAGCTGGTGCCCATGCCCATGCCCACCGCGCCCGGACCCGGGCGCGTCCCTTGCGTCTGGACCAGCAGTAGCGGCAGTGGTGGTGGTGGTGGCGGTGGAGAAGTGCCTCTGCACGAGTGGTGACAACTCCTTGTCGACTGCCAGGGCCCTCATGGCGATGGATGACAGCCTGGAAGTGGGGAAGGGGACATTAAGTGTTCTAAAAACGCGAAAAAGAAGAGACGCGCGGGTCGGGGGTTGTCAGCCGGATCAGCTCGCTTGCAGGTAGCCAAGGTAGTATTTTTCTTTGGGGTGGTATTTGGTGTTGGCTGTGGGCAAATGCTGCTCCTCCTCCTCCTCGTGCCGCCGTGACTCCTCCTGCAGAGGGCCTATGTGTCGTGATTCCCCATCGCGTCTCCCGTCAATCCATCCTTCATCGATCGGTATTGCGGGTCGACAAGGGCCGGACAAGGGGAGGAGAAAGGACCACAAATCCTTCCAAGAGGAGGAATAGAGAGGAATAGAGAGAGCGCACACATACTCTGAGAGAAAGAGAGCAAGGGCCAAGGCCAAGAATAGCGACCCGGTGAGAACTTACAATGAGCAGGGGAAGGTTTCCCCGTCGACGTCACGCGACATTGTCGAAAGTGCTTGCAGGAAAAAAGGGGTGTGTGTGTGTTGATGGTTCTGGATCCTGTTCTCGATTTGTCGGGAATGTGTGCATACACACGAGACCTTCGTCATAGGAATGAATTTTTCGCAGCGGCTCTTCCAAGGTTTATCAGGTTGTTTGGCCGTTCCAGGGCTGTCGAGAGCGTGTGTGCGTGGGGTCTGGACCCGTCCTTTGGACGACGTGTCTAGTGCTGGTTTTCCCCCTTCTTTCTCTTGTCCTTCCTTCTTGTCTCTGTCTCTTGGCTTGGTCTTTTTCTTTCTTGGAACTGGGGCAGTTGGGACAGGGCTGCTAAGAGGGGCGTTTACTCTGCATGGACCATGGGACAGGCTTCTGCTGTGGGGATTTGGGGATGCTGCCCACCTGAACCTGCGGCATGACACCAAAAGTGTGCAGTTCCCCAGTTCGTTTCTGGGCGATTGCCTAGGTAAAAGTAGATAGCTGCTAGCGAAACCTTGGAGGGATGGGCCCCGCTGTGGTCCCAGCGGCTGAACCGCCTGAGAGGAGCCACTGGAGGAGCATCAGGAGCACTGGCACGCCCACCCGATACAAGGCCCCAGCACCGCCCCAGTAAAAAGACTCCAGTGGTTGCCCTGTCAACGGTGCAGCAGGGGTTGTTGATTGGGAGAACAGGGGCGTCAGGGCGTCAGACGGGGTGTTCGAACTGGGCCAACAGGCATAGCAGCGACCAGGGATGGGCCGGGCAATAACATTGGAGGGAGGGACAGCACAGAGCTTCTCCGGATGTTCCTTCACCAATTATTACTGCGGTATTCTCAGTACATGGTACCTAGTGCTCCGGCAACAAGACTGGAGCTGGCGGCGCTTCCATTTTCACAACAAGGGCTCCTGCCGTTGCTACACCGCAACCAGGGGAAACGATTAAAAATAATAATAAAAATCCAATGGAAAAAAAAAGAGAGACACAAACCAAGAATTCCTCTTTTTGCATAATTAAAAAGAAGCCCGTCCTTTTCGTGTTGTTGCAGATTTGTTTGTTTCCCTCCCTCTCCTCAACAAGCATCAATTGCCCTTCCCTCGCGGCCTCGTCCCCCCACACCCCCGGCACCTCACCACCTTGCCATCTCACACAACAACAACAAACACAAACCGGTTCGCGTCAAGGTTTTGGCCGGCCTTGCGACTCCACTCCTCGATCATCTCTACCATCAAACTAGCTCCTCCCTTCTGCTTCCAAGGCGCATAGCAAGTTGCATTGGCTGCACGTCTGAAGCAACAGGGAAAGAAAAAAGAGGACATCGCCGATCCTTAATCGATCGACTCCTCCCCGACTGGGTTTCCCATACTCGAAACACTCCATTCCCTCGAGCACTTTACCATCCAGCTTCTGCATCTGGGTTGCACGCGCATGGTCCTTTAAGCTGCCCTGGCAATTATTGTGTTTTGGGTCTCTGTCTTGGATCAATCCTGATCGCCGCCCTTCAGCGACGGCAACCACCGCCCCCCCCTAGTCCCCAGTTCCCAGCCACCGATATTCTTTTCTCTGCCGCCGGGGCCCGAGTCACCCGCATAAGCATAAGCATACTACTACTCTTGTACACTCCTAGTACAAACAACACTTCTTTTTCAAAACCCGCCTCGGCGCTTCCCCTCTTCATTTTGGGAAATTGGCTCCTGCCTCGACAACATATTCCCGACAGGAGAAGAAGGACCCGAAAAGAAAGAAAAGGAAGGAAAAAAGAGTCGTCAGGCCATAGACGGCAGCAACAGTCATGGGTCCTACCAAGAGCTCTAACTTGGGGCAGATCATCGAGTACATCCCAGGTACGTACACATCAAAATTACATTGCTGCAGCGAAGCTTCACCCGCAACACACCAGAGAGAGAAAGGGGGAAAAAGCATCGAATACGCTGGTAGTAATGACTTCTCGGACTCGTTGCACCTTTGCTTGGTGACTGTCAATGGAGGGGACTTTCAATTTTGGCCGTGGCATGGCAATTATGGATTCATCATTTCCATCTCACTGCCTCCAACAGCACCAGCACCACCACCAGCAGCCTTTACCAGTATCCCTGCTAACATTTTCTCAAGACCGCCTGTACCTCGCCTCCTACATACATCCACCCACCGAGGACACCCTCTTCCCTTATCCCGATGGCTCCATAAGATCACCTGGCAAGCGTTCGCAGAGAGCCGGCCTTGGCCCTCAGGCAGTTCAGAAGCCAGCCTACAAGCAGCCCTACTACTTTACTGTGGACGACACCCTGCTCTACAACAACTTTCACCATGACTTTGGTCCATTCCACATCGGCCACCTGTACAGATTTGCCCTGCAGTTCCATGAGATCCTCGGCGCCGATAAGAACAAGGACAGACCAGTCGTCTTCTGGAGCAGAGCCGACCCTAGGAGTGAGTAGCAGAACACCTCCCCTCTCGACTTGATGAAAAACAAAGTGCACATACGTCTGCAAATGTTTCATGAGAGCTGACCTTGACATTCACCCACAGGCCGCGCCAATGCCTCTACCCTGCTGGCATGCTACATGGTCCTGATCCAGTCATGGCCACCACATCTTGCCCTGGCACCCATCGCCCAGGTTGACCCGCCCCTGATGCCCTTCCGTGACGCTGGATACAGTCAGGCCGACTACGGCATCACCGTCCAGGATGTAGTCTACGGCGTCTGGAAAGCCAAGGAGGAGGGCGTCTGCGCCCTGGAGAACTTTGACCTTGACGAGTATGAGCGCTTCGAGCGTGTCGAGCACGGAGACTTCAACTGGATCACACCAAACTTCTTGGCCTTTGCCTCGCCCCAGCATGAGCCCGTCGCCAAGATCCCCGAGACCTCGGAGCTCTGGGCTACGGTGCCCAAGACCCTGGCTGCCGTCGACGCTCACCCGACGCTGCCGCAGCCCTTCAAGAACGTCCTGAAGCACTTCTCGGAGCGCAACATTGGCCTGGTCGTGCGCCTCAACTCAGAACTGTACTCACCTTCATACTTTGAGGGCCTGGGTATCACGCACCTGGACATGATTTTCGAGGATGGCACCTGCCCAGCCATGCCAACCGTGCGCAAATTCATCCGCCTGGCACATGAGATGATTACCGTCAAGAAGAGGGGCATCGCCGTCCACTGCAAAGCAGGACTGGGCCGCACAGGATGCCTGATTGGTGCCTATCTCATCTACAGATATGGCTTCACCGCCGACGAGGTCATCGGCTACATGAGGTTCATGCGGCCCGGCATGGTCGTTGGACCCCAGCAGCACTGGCTTCACCTCAACCAGGGCGTCTTCCGGGAGTGGTGGGTCGAGGAGCGCATTGAGAGGAGGCTCCGCAAGGAAATGGCCGCAGCTGCCGCCGCCGCCGCCAATGCCAACGCCAACCCGAGCACGCCTGTTCGCACCATCCACAAGGCCAACATTGGCCGCAGCCCGAGCAAGACCTCCACCCCCTCCCGCAGTGCCTCAAACAGGACACCTTTGGGCGAGGTGGAAAACGACCGAACAAACATCACTGCAGACCAGGAGAACTATCTTCCGGCGCCGACACCAGGCCAGCCACGGAAGACCCGCCATTATCCCCCCAGCAGCCGCGGTATCCCTCGTGCCGCCATGGAGGAGAGCTGTACGGTCCAGGAGGACGGCGAGATCATGTCCGTCAAGAAGCGCAACTCGGCCAACAACGCCGACTCAGATGAGGAGATGCACATGCGCGTGCGTACCGGCCGGAGGTCCTCCGTCTCACCCAACTCTGGCAAGTCACGTTCTGTTAGCCACACAACGACGACCACTAGCATCTACACCTCCCTGATCGACGACGACGCCTCCAATGACGCCGAGAACATCGGCAGCTCCCTCAACAGTAAGGCCAAGGGCGCAAAGCCGCCACTTCGCTCCACGTCGGCCGGCGGCGTCCTCACCAAGGTACGGGGCAGTAGTCGCGGTCCCGACGGTAAGGGGCCGTCCGGTGTCCGCAAGACCAGCGGGCGCGTCGGCAGCATGACCAGTCCCACTGCAGCCGCAGCAAACACAGCACGGAAGATCTCGGGTGCGATATGAAATCTTAACCATGCCCGATAGCGCGTTCCTCTGTACTTGTTCCCGGGCATCAAGCGGCCCAGTAGCAGTGCGATGAGGACAAGCCTATATCTGGATGATTCATGATCGTTACGAACCCCCCTCTCCCCACCCTTTCTTCACATGCTGTTCTTTTTGCATACCCGCGACGGCGTTCATCAAGGGATATATCAAATAGGTGGAATATTCACTGGGAAGCGGAGTTGGGAAGCAGGCTATGCTGACCGCGACGGCGTTTGGTGTCGTCGATGATTTAGAAGCAGTGCTTCATTGCTTTCGATTTTTGAATTAGGGTTTTGAGAGTATAAACTCTCCTGATTGGCTTTCCATGCTGTATGTGTCATCAGCAGTCCCATACGAATGATGATGGACTGGTAAAGGAGAGGAAGATGGATAGGAAATAGGAGACATCAGCAGCCTCAGGAACAAAGGATAACAACGAGCTGTGGTTGGGCTATCTGGGAGGGGAGACGCGGAAACAAGCAAGCAAGCAAACAAGCATTGATTATTGTCTCATTCTTTACACATCGGCTCGCTTCTCGAGCCATAGGGTAGCCGGTGGGATTGGTCCTTCTGGCCTTATTGTCTTGCATTTATTGTCAGGAAAATACATTTGCATGTTTGCATCATCATAACATTGGGACTTGTTCCGCCTCGTTGCCCTAGCGATTTGTTTCCTCGGTAAAGTATCTTTTACCCCTGATTTCTCGCCCCAATGCGACCAAGTTCCAGATACTCTGAACGCCCTTCGCACGCCTTGTCCCTGTCCACCAGTTTCGTCTGCACATGTGTACGTGTGCAGTGCATTCTACAATGTAAACCTTTTCCAATCAGGATCGATTGGACCTTGCCTTTCATTCTATACGTATGTAAATAGCTGTTAAGACCTCGGGAGGGGGTGCGGCGCGGGGCGATATATTACTCAGGCACTTGTTCTCTCTACACCAGTGGTGTAGTAGTAGGATAACGCTGCCTCGTATGTAAACAAGAAATAATAACAGAATGATATAAAAACATCGGGTTTGTCCAGAACCATGCTAGGAATCAAGTATTTGGACGGTGAGGCTCGACTCGTCGGCCATCTATCTACCTGCGGGGTGAGCAACAAGAGATGAGCGAGACGGAAAGCCGTTGGCAAGGGACTCGTCCCATGGCCTAGCGCCAAACCAACCGGCCTCGTCCGGCTCGATGGGTTGGAAATAAGACCAAGACCTTGGGATATCGAGATCTTCCACATTTAGCAAAAGACGCTGTGAGAAACCTCATGCAGACCACAAGGGCTTACATCCGGCTGAACGGAACAGTGAAGTGGATGGTGTAGATGAGCTCACTCACCGTACTCACACACACACACACACTACAAGTCCCGAAAGAATGATGCCTCCAATCAAACCTTTGACTGAATTGAATAAATGCTACCAGAGGAATTACCTCCCTACACTTCCAGAAGTTCTTTCTTTCCCCCCCTTGTTGTAGGGCTGAGACTTTCTGCGGCAGCCAGCACAAATGCAGGTCTCGGAAACCTCACGCCCCACCCCCCAGGCTGCAACAAAGGGTTTGATGGACAAGGTGTAGGTTGTGTGAATTGACTTGCAGAAATATGGCCATGAAGAAAGGATGGGCTCCGAGTGGCGGGAAGACCGCGGTCTTGCTGGACGAAACCAGACACCGAGGCTGAAAAGCCTTGCATACGATAGGACGCTCATCCGGTGGCCTAATGAGTGCTCCGAGGTTTAATGAAGACCTCGACGATGGGTCGGGTCGGGGCCTGCCGGTGTGAGGCACAGCACCAAAACTCCGGCTTCAGACCTTGGTAATCCAAAGAGGATGGTCCAACGGTCATGTAGATTTCAGGAGCACAGCGTCTCGATTATTGGCCAAGGCCTCTGGCCCCCAACGTCCCAGTTCCCCCTGAGGGTTCTCAGGATGAGATGCATCCGTGATCTGCCTGACTGCCGGTCTGCCTGGTGGCCGCATATCCGCTCGGGCGGCCAAATTCGGGAGCCACCCATCACATGAAGACGTGGCACCAAGGGGCCACCTCTGCGATGGAATGATTGCTGGTTGGTGGTGCAGCGAAGCGTGTGAAGAGATGATCATGAGGAATTATCGGTCTCCTGGAGAGGCAAGAAAGCCGACTGGATGCTGGCATAGTGGTGAGACTATGGGAGTAGGGCGTCCTGGTGGCGTCCTGGTTATGGTGATACCAACCGGGTATGATATTGATGACGATGATTCTAACAGTCTATCACGGAGCCCCAGAACAGCCCCCGTATTTTGCATCAACGAATGTCGAGTGACAGAGGGAAAGAGAGAGAGAACGCAAGCTCGACGGCCTTATGGAGATGTCACCTTGTTTGGCGATGCTGAGGCGAACTCTCGCGAATCCACCCTTCCTTTCTGGGAGTCTTCAAGAACGAGGCTCCCAGACTTGAGAAGGAAGACATAGTCCTGGGTGCTGGGTTGTGGGGCATAGCGCCGAGATCGACCCAGCGTCAAGAAAACATACCTTTCTGACGGGAGACGAAGCACCCAGAGTCCGATGCTTGCAATGGCCCATAGAGTCCCCAGAATCAGGGCCGAGCGAGAGAAGACCAAGACGGAAGGAATCACCTTGTGAGCTGGTCACTGTATGTGGCCGCATGGTATATCTGACCGAATAGGAAGAGGGCGGGATAACTGTGGGTGTGAGGCAAATGAGGCCATGAGCTGAAGCTGAATGGGCAGCTTACGGCCCAAGTATTAACTTGCGTTTGTGAGGATCCAATCCGCCAATGTGACGAGGGACAGGGGGGGACAAATGATATGGGGCCTGGAGGCATCTGTCTCTCACGCTGATGATGAGGATGATGAAAATGTTACCCAAGACTTGGAAAGGAGAAAGGGGAAGGATTCTCAGAAACAAAAAATGGTCAAGCTGAGACTCATCAGGTATGGTTGCACAGATTGAATTCTCACCTCATCCTTCTCGAAAAATATAGATTCGGGACAGGACGACTGTAAGATTCGAAAATAGGCCCCCATGACGAGTTAGGTCCAACAGAGGAGGAAAAAGAAAGAGAGAAAGAAACAAGAATAAAGAAAGGAAAGAAAACAGAAGCTGAAAGGGAAAAAGGGAACAGAGAGAGGGAAAAGGTAAGAAGAAAAAGATAACAGGGCTTGTAAAACCAAAACAGAATAGGCAGAACGATTACAGTAGGTGCACTTCATAAGAAGGCCTGTGGCGCAGGGGGGAAGAGCTGGCAACTGGCCAATCAATGACCCTGCCGGGCGTGGCTTATACCCAGGAGAGGCAGAATAGCACACGATCTAGCCTCATCCACCCCTTCCTGGTTGCTCTTTCCTTCCAAACTCCCTCTCTCTTTCTCTATCGCCGTCGCACCCAGTTACCCATGAGCCCTCCCCCCGGGGCCTTCCTTCCTCTATTCTCCTCAGCGTAGACGTCATCGACCAGATCTGACTGGTTTTGTGGGTTTTTTTTTGGACCCCCACTTCCCCAACGTTCAGTCAATCACACGCTCTCTTGTGAGATGTTATACCAGCCAACTCGATTCCCGTGTCTAGCTGCTACAGCAGTAGAATCACAGGATCAAATCCAAGCCAAACATGGTGGTCATGGTCATCCTCGTAGGCCTCCAGAGTTGCTCACAGCACAGGTGAGCCCTCGGCTGGTCGGTGAGCCACGTTCAGGACGGACGGGATCGACCAACAAAACATCCCAGGGAAATCGCCATGCTGACTTCAGAGCGGTCTGTCCCGCGATACGCCATCTCTGTTCCACTGCCGCTTCCTTCTGTCGGCTCAGTCCAGTGGCTGCCACGAGGCTCTTTGACCTTGGTTTGCAAGAATAGCAACAACCCTTTTCACGGACCACAAGCCTTGTCGACTCCGCCTACAAGGCTGTCGACTAACTGACGTTCAGTAGGGCTGACAAGCGCACCTTGTTCCTCCATGCGGCCACCATTTCAGGACGGCGCTGCGCCGCCCTGCTCGTTGCTGGCTGCTGGGTGCCTCCGTTGCCTACCCTCCACGGGGAAAACGCTGCTTTGGAAAGAGTCGTGTTGGATGGTGTCAGACTCTGCCGCCTATGTTCTCCCCCAAATGGCTGACAGATCTGGCGGCCACTCAAGGATCCAAGTGTTCTGTCACTGCTGACCTCTGTGTATGGTGTGGTTGGTTTTGTTTAGTTGCTCCTCCTCACAACAACGTTGGACACCAGCGTAGCACCAACCGCTGGCCAAGTGTCCAGTGGACGGTCCTTCACCTTCCATCTCTTGTCAAGCGCGATATTCATCTTCATCTCCCAGACAGTCTCGGTCATTTCGAAGCAAGAACTGAACTTCCAATGACGAGCCCCAATCTGGCTCCCGTCTGCAAGTCGCAGGTCAACCCTGGCTAGTGACAGAGCCGCAACGGTCAAAGAATGCGCCCCCCCCCCCCTACTTTTCCTCTGAGGGAGGTCGTGTGCCTTCTGAGGAAAGAAAAATGGAAGACTCCAGGCAGCTTGTGCAGGAACAATAAGCTGGCGGAAGGAATGGAAGAAGATCCCCAGGACACAATTACAGCCTCAGACCCACCTCAGGCCCCTGGTCCTGACCTCACTTACCCACACGTTCTCTCCCCACCCTCCAACACATTCCTTTCCGTTCAAAGCCACCCATCACGAGCCAGCATAGGGGTGGCCTTGGTTGGGGTCATCAGAGGAAGGGGGAGAGGGTTGTTGGTTGGTCAGTATAAAGACTTGTTGCTACCTAAGGTTCACACTTACGTGGTACACAGGCAGCCTTCTTCAAAAGGATCATCTGACCGCCTTATCTACTATAGTATAGCAGTCCCGTCTCCTCCTCTTGGCCCAAGTCATACTAATGTCTTCTCCTATCGTTCCTACATCCCAACTCAGTCGGCTTTCTCTCGAGAGCATGGGTCCCGTCACACGTTCCGCCAGCCAGCGCGAGAGGCCTCACCACGATGAGGTCCCCAGGAGACTTGTTACTAAGTCAAGAGACCCCTCCGGTGAGGATGAGGCCAGCGACATCTCGATGGAAGAGGATGGCGATGACGGCGAGGAGGAGGATGAGGATGAGGATGAGGACAGCAGCACTACCGTCTTCTCACCGGCAACCAAGATCAACTACGATATTTCAAGCCTCGATCCTGACACCCAGTCCGAGATCAGGCAGCTCTTTCGCGAGACGCCAGCCTCCGAACCTCCCTCTCTGGTACTACAATGGTGCCAGCTGAATCAGGAGCAGGGGGATAAGGACAGCCAGTTCTATGCCTTTCAGCTTCATGAGATGGTACCTCGATCCATCCGAATCGGGTCGCCTGGTAGCAAGTACAGCAGTCCGAGGTGTAATTGCATGCAGGACAGCGACAAGCCATGTCGGCATCTGATCTATCTCCTAGATCAGATCAACGCGGTCAGCTCAGAACATCTCCTAGATACGCCGGTGCAGAAGCTCAAATCCTCAGGAGTCTCGACGAGCATGGAACGACCGTTCGAGAGGATCTCCAACTTCCACCTCGATCTGCTCTCCAGCAGCCTACACTGTGACGTGGGCTCACCGGACTCCAAGACTGAGGTCAACCCAGTACGTCTGGAGGAGACACGCGAGATCCTAGCGACAGTAGCAAAATCAGATGCAGACGACTTGGCAATCAAACACTATCGCAATGATGTCTTCGAGAAAGGCGGTTCGAAACTTCGGGAACACGATATCATCACATACGATGACCTCACAAAGACCGTCGCAAAGATGCTTGTCACCAACAACGATTTCTTTGCATACTTCCTCAAACTCCTCCCACCGTCCTCGAAAGCCCGTGATCCGTTCCATAAAATCCAGCAGCACATTGACCGTGTGCTCGCTGCCTTGGACGCCTACTCACAGCAACCAGTGTCCCACAACAAAGAAGCCACAACAACCTCTGCTGAGAGCCCTCGAGATGTCTCGTGGGCAGCAGCACACGTCTTAGGCGCAGTCTCGAGGATCCAAGGTCTTCTACAGAACCGGGATGACGCTCCTTTACCTTCGGAGCGGGCCAGCGCGGCACGAACGCTGGTCCAAATACTACACACTATCGTGTTCGACTGGAACCGTGATCTTCCTCTGTCAACTCTGGCCCCTGGTGTTCCCGCCACCACAGCATCCGCATACGCCCTCGCCGGAATCCCCAGCACTACTATTACCACCACTACCAGCAGCAGCACGTCTCCTGTTCCCTCCCCACCGTCTGCGAACCCGGCACAGAACAATCTCTATCGGCGTCTCATCGGCTCACAATCCAGTGCCGCACCTTCTTCCTTCGTCCTCGACACACTCTCACAGCTCCCTGAGCAGAACCAATGGATCGAGACGCTGGAAGACATCGAAGCACGCCTGTCCACGTGCGGACCGCCAGCCGGGTACATGAGACGACTGCATGATCTCATCGCTCTGATGAGGAGTAGCCGCCCGGCTGCCACGCCTGCACAGTCGGGATTTGTAAAATATGGGCCCTCACGGGCAGATGCAACTCGTGGGGGAAGCTCTGTTGGTAGCAAACGGAGCAGTGGGGATGGCAGTGGACGCCAGGGAGGGGCGAAGAGGGCAAGGTGATCTGGAACCCCTTCCTCCAGAAGACCTATCAAGGATTAGCAGGTTATCACACGGTCGATGGCATTCACACATACACACAAGGAACATGCAGGACTGTTAGAAGCATAGACGTCGTCACAATATGAGATGCGAGGAGGCGTTTGACTGGGACCTTAGATATGATGGCCTTTTCTGATTTTTATGTATCTTGTCTCTAAATCACTTTCTTTCGAAGGTACTTACTTGAGTACTTCATCTCAACTTCAATCACTGTGCTGTCTAGCCATGCGTGACCAGACATGCCAACTCAGACACGCATACCCACCTCTGCCAGGCCTCAATGACACGCAGCCAGCGCCATGGGGTTGTGGCGTCTGCTTTTCTCATTCTCTTCTTCGATCTAAATACTTTCAACATCTCTAGGTTGCCATGAGTCATTCCCCATTCGGGTAGCTCATAGAGTATCAACAATGTTCGTTCAATTCTTGGGGTCCAAGGAGGGCATACTATAGCACAGTACGTGCTCAGCATCACGCGCCTATCGAGCTCTTTTTTTTGCCACCAAAATTTTCTGATTACACATGTTGGTGTACCCAGGCCGCCCGCCATCCGTTGACTTAGTGCTTCCCTACAGTCCTGTAGTCCTCCCCCGGAAGTCCCTCAACTGCTACTGCTCCAGGTCCTTCTAATAAAATCGTTACCCTTTCAAGGTATTCAGTCGCTCACCCAATACGCACACGAAAGCTGACAACCTTAGCGCACATGGCTAAAGTGATTCCAAACCTCGCTCCTGGCCATTGTTAGTTCGGAATGAAGGATGTTGCAAAGGAAAGAATGGGGGGGAAAGACATGAGGTAGGATATATTACTCACAGGATGGGGTTTGCTATACGAAACCGAATTTATGATGGTTTCTGAAGGCGAAAAGCCTGGCTTGAATCATCGTAATGAATGCTTCACTAGTAAGTAGTTGATGGGAGGTATCCCTATGCACAGCCCAGACGCTCCGAAGTCGCGGCCTACTGTGGCTTGAGATCCTCAGGGCCTAGTATTAATACATACTGTACTACATGTGTCTTCTGCTAATACAATAGCAATCCCTCGCTGCTATGCTAGGTTTCTACTCGGGTGTCTGGCCCACTGCTTTGCTTACAGGCTTGTGAACAAGAAGACGACATCATGGAACATAGCAGACGAAAGATGAGGACGTAGATATGTATGTCCTGTATTTTGGTTGATGCATTGTGTCCAGCCAGACAACCAGCTTGCTACCTAGCTGTTTACATCATACGAAAGAGACAAATGTTGCTAATTACAATTAATGAAAACTAATACACTCTTTAAAACCACTTGCCACTTTTCTTCTCCTGCTTGTATATTACGCTCCCAAACCATGCTACCATGCGCCAGTCTCTTGACCTTCTCCAGAAAGCCTGAATCAACCTATAACCATCCATGCCCAACCTAGAGAACACTTCTCTGGAACGTACCCAGCGCGGAGGCGACCTCTTGAAGTATCGGCCGGCCAAATGCGTTCTCCTCCCACCTGTGCTCCTTCATCATTTTCTCCCTCTCCAGCACAAACTCCTCCGCCCAGGCCACCTCCTTCATCCAGAAGTCCCTGGCCGTAGCACGTATCTCGGCCTCAGCACCGTCTTTCCTCTCCGAGTCGTCCCTGAGCACAATCTTGCTCCTCTTACGGGTGATACGGTCGCTCAGTTGACCCCTATGGCCCCTTGTGCAATGTTTGATGAGGCTTCGCAGCTCACGCGGCGTGCGTCTGAACTCGGGGAACTCGAAATCGGGCTCGTTCTGGTAGGACTGCCAGACAGCCGCCTTTTGCGGGGCGGACATGCCCTCGAAGATGCACCACAGCAGCCGGCCCAGCATGTATACTTCTGCGTACTCTTGCTCGCGCCGTGTGAGGCATAACCAGGGGATGTTGTAACCCTCCGGCGGGTTGTCGTAATCAGTGGTGGCGATGGTCAGTCTCCTCCATTCGGGCAGGAGGCGATCGAGGATCTCGACGAAGCGCTTGCGGGGTGGCCAGGACCCGTCGAACCCGAGGTCGTCATCCGATCGCTCTTCTTCGTCGAGGGCGAGGATTCGTATGTACTCAATCGCGTTGATTTCTGGCGGCCCGAACTCGACCCATACACCTCTCTGCTCGAAATCCAGGAGGATTGGACGCTTTTCACCTGCAGGGAAGACGATCTGGTCGAGACGGAGGTCTGGGTAGTATGTGTTGCCTCGAAAGCGGATGTGCAGTATAGTGGAGCAAATGTCTTGGGCCCAGCGCACCTGGTCTCTCAGCTGAAGCTGGTGGTTCATTCGGAGCAGCGGAAGCTCGTCTCGAAGGCCGCCACCTGGATAGAATGGCAACAAGAAGCCCACGACGATCTCCCGGTTTGGATTCAACTTATGCTTCTTGACCACTAGCCTTGCCGGTCTGGCGACAATGCTTGGGTGTGATGGTATGCTCAAAAGATTTCGGAGCTCATGATACATGTACTTGACGGTATTCATCAGAGCCTTGAGCACCCATTGTCCCTCATGAACGCCCTCTTGGTGGCTGGTGTATTCTTGGTCTTTCTTGTATCGAACAACGCACACACTGTCGTGTAATTGCCGAACGAATGCCAGGTCGTGAATATCGAGTGCCGGAGGCAGTTGTTCAATTTTCATATTCCACATTTCAGCCAGCTCTGATGCCGTGCAATGGCGAAGCTCGAACGCGTCGTTGCCTATAACGCGAATGTCGACGTCTCGTACGTTCAAAGGGAGGTCACGAAAAACGATTCGAGCGCCGAAAGGAGAGTTGTAATAGATATCACGAACGTTATCGAGTCCGTAGCGCGTGGACCATACTTGCAACGCCCTGAGGATGTAAGAGCAAACGCCCTGTCGTTGAACTCGGGCGCGGTCGCGTGTATGGAAGACGGTGTCCAGATCGAGCAGATTTCGAATCAAGGGCGACTCCGCGGCGACCTCGTCTATACAAACATCACAGCGTATAGGCGGGATCGCCCCAAGGAATAAAGGGACTGCATAGAATTGCATGCCCAAGGCAGTGCATCCGTCGATCATCCATAGTGGTGATTTGGGAGGATCTAGGCTGTCGATTCGATTTTTCGGATTCAACTGCGAAACGTCCCACGGGAACTCGGCAGTCTGGGTCGTGTCCTGGGCTTGGACCGGAGCCGGATGGTCGTCGTGGTAGTCTATAGGACGAAGAATTGCTGTTGGGTGTATAACATCGCGTATCGTGCGTTCGCTCAGGTCCATGTTGAACCCGGGAGCCAGACGCATTTGCCCTCGAAGCAGCAGGGCTTGGCCGAGAAGTCAGCCTGTCGTCTCAAAACTCCCTGTATATCCTGACGAGGCCGAGCCAAGGGCATTTGTGGGCGGTGCTCTTGTGATCGGTGGGTCTCGAAAACAGCGTCTTCTGGTCAGACTCGCTGTCAGGGCCGTGCTATTCTTGTACGAAGTACCTCCCAAGTACTCTCAGTCACGTACAGCCCTGCACTAACATCCACTCGGGGAAGCAGGCCGGCGCTGTCCACACTGTTGGTCTAGCCCGGGCCGCTCCGTTTGTGGGCCTAGGCGACACCTATGGGAACTCTTTCCTGGAGAAACTAGCTAGAACCCATCTCATCAGGGGAGGTCCTCGTGGGCGTGTGGGTACCAGCATGGTTGAACTATACGTTCAATGGCCTTGTCTAAAAATATATGGCGGCTGCGATGCAGGACGATCGGACAGGGGAGGTGAATTGACTCCCTCGAATCGTAACGAGCCACAACGCCGGGTGACCTTGAACAACGAATCGTGAGCTGTTCCCAGCGAGTCTATTGCGTCACCAGTTGGGAGCGCGCGACTTGCTTTCTGAGCCTCAGGCAGGTACCAGCCTGGCACGATGATGACGAGCCGCAACCTTGTGTGCCCAGGGATGCACCACTCGCTGAGGGGCTACATAGGCGGCTGACACCTCGACCCCAGGTCCCCGGTCGAGACTCCAACGAGACAATGTCCAGATCGAGGTTGAAAAGGAAAGTACAACAAGCTGGCATCGGTCAGCCCGCTCCCTTGAAATTGGTCCAGCACCGACCTGCACAAGCTGGGATGGAGGCTTGGTACAGCGCAGGCAGAGCCTACAAGGCAAGCCACACAGCGAGCAGCAGAGGAGGTCGGAGAAGAGGAGGACGACGAGAGAAGCCTGTCGCTGCGAGGACAGAGGATTGTGCGTTTGCCTTGTGATGGAGGTCATCCGTCGGCGCTGGGAGATCTCAGTATTCGCTACAGAGACTTCTCGGAGGGGGTTGAGAAGCCAGGTGAGGCCTGAGAGGACAGACCCCTAGTCCTTGAAAAAGGGAAGTCGCGAAGGTGATGCGCCAAACAGAGGTTGGGCTGAGAAAGGTGAGTAAGTGGCCTTGGAAACGCCGAGGCAGGTGCCCTCATCACCACCCTTCTCCCTCCCCCCTCGGCCTTCCGCTCGTTCCTTCCTTAAATGCCTTGGTATGGAAAAGGTGATAATTTTCAAAGGAAACCCGGGTTGGATCGAGACGACATGCACGATATCATAGACTGACGCGAAGGTAGCACCTGTCTTGCTTTCATCAGTGCTGGTCACGTGACGGCCACGTCTGCACTGGTTCTGGCGATTCACGGCTTTGATGATGCCCCTTTGCTTCACATCTACGAGGGAGAGACTGAAGGTTCTGGCATCTCTCTCGCCTTGCCCTACCCTGTCCTGAGGTCCTTTGTTGGACCTGTCCACAACGGAAAGGCAGGTTGGTATGACAGCGATGACCATGGTGGTGGGCCTGGTAGACAGATGTTGTCGCGACAAGGTCAAACACTTGAGCAAGTTTCTGCGACGCACGAACGGAACCTCTCTGCGTCCGCGGCCACAACATCACCCATCGCCATGGCCGATTTGTGGTTCCGCTTGTGTCGTGTCTTTGCCCTTGGACATATCAGCGTGGCAAATGCGTCGCACACCAGCCAGGCCAGCTGGGGGGATCCAGGCCCTCTCGTCCTCGCTGTACCACACACAAGGAAAGAATAATATGGTAACGACACAACATGCTTCTTTTCGATCATGAGATGCATTTAACGGATCAGCCTACTCGTGCGTGACGTGTCCAACACATGCGTCTAGCACTACCCGACCGCTCTGATACCCTGTTATGGCCGCGTTGATACTATGTTGCTGGCTCACGGTCATCAACGGCAGGTAAGCTCATGGCGTCTGAACTATCATGAGTCTCACGAGTGCCTCAGGCTGGAGTCAGCTCCTGCCTGGACGGGAGAACCGATGTACATTCAACTGCCGAGGAAGATGCCTAGAATTTCTGAGAGCCCGGGGTGAGGCTAGTGTGATAGACTTACATGCTGTGGTTGCTTTTCTTTCTGTACACCTTCATTTAGGGTTGTTGAGAGCGGGGGGATGGATGGTGACGTCGGGTAGAGGAGCCATCGAGATGTGCCTTCATCGTCTTGCGGGCTGCTTGGATGAGTCGATGGATTCCGGAGTACCTGCTACTCAGCAAAAAGACAACACTCCGTACGGCGCACAGTACGCAGTGCCCACCCAAGCCAGTCGAGCACAAGCACGGCGAGGTTTCCGGATACGTGGAACAAGACGAAGAAGCATGCTCTTCGTAGAGGAGGTCTCGTCACCTTGGTTGTTGTGGTGCAACCCACAGGGTGGGACTTTGCCTTCCCTCCCTCAAAGTGCTTGACCGGTCAATGATGGACCCATGCAACATGCAGGAAGCACTGACTTACTTTTGCCCAACAACTGTCTGCTTTTGTCAGATTGCAGGTTTTGCTTCGTCACGGACCTGACGGCACGGACTAGGTGGGTAATAGGCGGATGTGACTGGTCTTTCGCGTCTATGAAGATGGTTGGATTTCGGCGGTCAGGTCGTCAGATTTCACACCGGTCTGGGGCGCTGCTCCACCTTGACCACTCAGAGACTATAATGTGCACTTGTAATTGCCTGCGAACCGCCTCAACAAGGAGAAAAATTGGCAGCGCAGAGAAAAGGAACTTCGAGGTGTCATCTATCAAAGTACTTGACGCGCCGGACTTACCAGACCTCGCTGCGTGCAGACCCGCGGGTCGTGTTGGGCATTGTGGCTACTTTGTGAGACCTTCTCCTGCCTTTGCGCCGGTATGTGGAGAATCCCTGGCTATAATCGCTTGTGGGCGTCGATAATTGGGTATCTTGGCACAGCCACTGCAAAGTTGTTGTGTCAGCATGGAGAACCCCATTACCCGGAGACTGTCCCTCGATGCTTCACCACACGCCATCTGCTGCACACAAAATCCCGATGCAAATTCTCATTCTAGGCACAAGCGTACTCTCCTTCTTCTTCGAACCCATTATAAGGGGCCCGTGCGATAATATAGGGTGCATCCGCTCAGCTGCCAGGTCGAGAAGGATAGCGCATTCCTGGCCGGAATCCCAACAAGACGACAGCACCTTGAGGCACACTACCAATTCGTTGAGGTCTTCGGGAATTCCGGAAGGAATCTTTGCGCTGGTGTGCTGGAGCCATCGTGCCATCGACTTGTGAGGAAATGGCTAAGTCTCTGTCGCTTCTGCGAGACCTCGACCAAAAAAGCCTAATTCCTGGATGCAATACTGCTTCTCGACATGTCATAGATCATGCTCGCGCCGGCGACAAGGCTCAGGGTCTCGCAGCGTGTCGCGTGTCGCGGGCACGATAGCGGCAGAAGCCCTTTGAGCCTCTGGCTGCAGGTCCGATGTCGATCCTATACCACACCGTAACCTGTAGCAGACCAGTATGCGTGTGTGTTTCGCCGAGATCATCCCGGATATGGAAGATTGGTCGAGCGAAGTGAGTCTTACGAAGACCTGGAGATAAAACGCAACACAGCGAATGCGTACTTGCTGCACGGAGAGGGTTAGAATAGCGGGCTCCATCCATACACCGGCTCTGTGACAACAAAGGCGTTGTGATTATGGAGACTTGCACCACGTTCCCCGAGAGGAATAGCTGGCGTCGATGCTGTGTGTCTCGATGAGGGCTTCTGCATTAGGCCGGTATGTGCCACTGGTCGCTTCGCAGATCATGCAACTGAACAGCTGCCTTCAGTGGCTGACTGCCCGGACGACAACGACAGCAAGGTTGCAATGCAGGGTGAAGTAGTAGCTTGTCTGCCGCTTCATGGCGTGATAGCATAATACAAGCATCAGATAAGAGCGTGGCGCCCGTACTAACCGGGCGGACGCCACATGTTGTCGCATGGAGATCCTCGAGACGGGTGACGATGCGACCCTCCCTCGCTCCCTGCGGCGTCGACGAAGTAAATCTTGACCCAGCTTGTCTGCTTGGACAGTCACGGCTCAAGACCGCTTTCGGTTGAAGTCCTCGAACTTCGGGCGTTGGAGCGACTCGTCAGACTTCTGAGATGGTGGTATCGGGACCAAGGCAGGTGACCCAACTGCTCACTGCGGTCGCCTGGCCTGATAGACGGTCGGCCGGCCTGAAAAGACCTCGTCGTAGCGGAATGGCCGAGAGGGAAGGAAGTGATGGGTTCGTGAGTTTCTGCTTATAGACTGTGTTTCGTGTTCATGTCTTCCAGAGA
Source organism: Cryphonectria nitschkei (assembly GCA_006503525.1). Lineage (NCBI taxonomy): Eukaryota > Fungi > Ascomycota > Sordariomycetes > Diaporthales > Cryphonectriaceae > Cryphonectria > Cryphonectria nitschkei. Next base: position 85,263 of record LAZJ01000116.1, on the reverse strand, counting down.
CGTGACTACGGTTTTGGTTCAGCTCGCCTCTCGATACTTCAATCCACTTAGGATATGTCAGGGTGAGGGACCCGTCCCGCTCGGTAGACTTTCGACCTATAGACTGGTGCTTGGTGCCTAAGTACGTCTTAGGCACCAATTGCGATCATCCCGTAGGCAATGCTTCGTGTTCTCCATGAAGTGTGATGTGAAGAGGCAGCCCAAAGGTAGATCATGCGGAGCCGCATTCACCAGTGTCAGCATGAGGTCTACTGGTAACCTTCAAGCTTCCCTGCTCATCGGGTGTACCATAATCACAAGATCGGCCTTTGGGAGACGGTCCCAAGCCCCGCAGGCTAGTCCAAGCGGTGTGCAGATAGGAGCGTGAGGCTGCGAAGCCCGTCCATATGCCGCACCCGAGCGAGCGGCTCGATTGTCCAGTAGACTGTCAGTAAATTACGCCTCATGATGCACTTGTGCACGTGCAGCGGCGAGCGTCTCCGCGACTATAGACATCGGGACCGCGTACAATGTCCAAGTGTTATCAGGCCGGGGTAAGGGCAGACCTTGATCATGTGGCCCATTTTCTATCGACTCGTTAGTGCTTATGCAGCGGTTGAATGGATACTATCGTATTATGCTCAGGACAGTCCGGCATGATGGCGCAGGTGTTTGTACGGTATATGCTTGTGCGCGCGCGCCCCCTAGATGCACAATTCCTTGGATACCGTGCCACAGATCGGCTTGAAAAGGACCTGCAGCTGCAAGGTGGAGAGCATGCACGAGCAAATCGAGAATACCCTTGCTGCAGCGAGCCAGTCCCTTGGGTCAACTGTATGGTGCCGATCCGGACTCAGGCTCCAGGCCCAGCTGGGATGTATGAGAGCATCCCTGGCTGTAGGACTAGGAAGCACGTAGGATCCGCCGGCAGTGCAGTTTAGGCGCCATTGCATTAGAATCAACCGAGACGCAGTGGTCTCCATGATGCAATGATAGAAGCATGATGGACACTGAGCCTGACATACATAGTAATATGTAGTAATGCTGACTGTCCCAGGCTGACGCTGCCACGACCATGCATGCGGAGCTGCAAGATCTTGTCAGAGAACCCCGTGGAACGTTTTATTGCCTCATCCTGCTTTAGTGCCCGTCCCTGTCCTGTCCAATGGGCACCAATGCCCAAGGGGCCGCCAACGGTGATGATCAACGCAGGCCACTTAGGTGCGGAGGCGTGTTCGGCTACATGAGGTGAGATCCTTAGGGCCGCGCGTGACGTGCATCGAGTGAAGTAGTTGGCCAGATTTCTTTCTAATTAGCTTAAGTACGGTGGATAGCAGTTTTCATGACGGATCCCTCGATCTGGGCCAGCTCGGATTCTACTGTCAGAACCTGTGGGAAGTCTGGTCAGTCGAATTGTCGAGGTATACTGTGACTGGCCACGGTAAGTTAGCCGAACAACCAGCAACAACCCGCCCACCCACGCGAGAGCCCCATGATAGAATCCCATGATAGAATCCCAAGAGATCTTGCGTCGGGTAACTTGACGCTCGGGATGCAGGAGCTCGAGCTCGAGCCCTTGGAAGAGACGGTGTAACGCAATTGAAAGGGTTCGACGCTCAACTAAAGGAAGGCAAAACGCGAGTCCCACAAAATTCTTTGCTGGACAGGTTGGTGCTTCTGAAGGGCATGTTCGGTAATACAACCTATTTCAGGAAAGCCCGACTGGCTCAGATCAGCACCTTTTGTGATGTATCACACCAGCAGATCAGAAGAAGAAGAAAAGCCCATCAACAAGCTCCCACCATCTGAAGTGGAAAGTGTTGCGAAGAATCCAACTTGCACGCCACTCTCGGCATGGTAAGGTCGAATCTGAACCCGGTCCACCGGCAAGACCGAGCTAGAAAGCAGGTATGCAGCAGGAGGTGCAGGTTGGTGAAGCAAATTACCAGACGAGCGGCTTAGGGTGGTGCAGGTGGCAAGGTTGTGATGATTGTGGTTACAAGTGACGGTGTATCCGACGTCTCCGAGAAGGGTCATCTTCAGGAGTAGAGCCTGGATGAATGGGTTTCGAATCGCATGGTACCATAGCGGAAGGGAATGTGTTGGCAAGGGGTGTTAAGATGGTCAGTGGTGGCACTGCGTACTATGTAATCAATATCCTGCCGTGCCTGCTCGGGGTCCTTGTTGCCGATTGGCGGGAGGTGAGGCGGCTGTCGCTCCTCGACCAGGGGCACAAAAAGCGAGGCGGCCACTGGTCGTTCGATCTGGAAAATATGGGTTGCGCTCCGCACGACGCATGGACGGGCCATTTATCCCAGAGCGAAAGAGCCTTTTGCTGCCAACATTAATTGAGCACAGGTCGATCCAGCTGTGCCCAGGGCGGAGACCGTGCTGACGATGCATCGTCGAGCTCACCTGTTATCACGTTGGCCCAGTTGGTTCCCCCGCCCCGCTTACGCTGACTGACGCATGATAAGGACTTCGTCTCGTGATGAGATGCATGGCGACGTGTCGACAACGGTTGACGGTTGACAGTTGACGGTGGTGTTGTTGAGAGCAAGGAAGGTAGGTGGTGGGGTGAGATGACGCCCGTCGGGTCGTTGGTCGAGATGGGAGAGCTTGGTTAGTCATTAATATTTGGCGAGGGACAGTGCAGGGACTAGGTACTGAGAGCCAACTAGGATCTTGCCTGCCTTGTGCTGGCACACCCTAGCGACCCCCTCTACCCCAGCTGGCTCGATTGCCATTTTGCCATGCAAAAATGTCCTGTGGTAGTACTTTTGGCGTGGGAAGAAATGGGTCTCCCCACCTCACCCACACCCTCCCACAGCCATGTGTAAAGCACCTGGCCACCCTGGGGTAGGGGACCCTTCAGGCCCTGCCCACCTCCTCCCTTCCGTCAGTGTCAGTCTCGAGCTGGTCAAGGACAAGGAGAGGAGGCACAGGAGGAGGAAGGCCCCATCTCGAGTATCTCATCTCGATGCCTGAGTCAGGATGGACCCGCCCTCCAACAGCTCTAAGAAGATAGCACTCGAGTCGAAGACAACCACCTCAGTCAACCTGGACATTGATTGATCACCTCTTCTTGTTGGACCTGGAATTACTCGACAACAAGCCAAGATGAATCAAGTCAAGCCGGGTCCAGCATCGTTGCAATCTCTCCCTGTTTCTTGTTTGCTTCGTGGCCTCATCCCGACCGAGGGACCAGTTTTGAGGGGAGGACGCGTCTGGTCAAAATTGCCTCCCTCCTCTTGTTGCGCGCTCGATAAGATGACAGCCGTTATATAGGAGAACCCGTTATACCATCCATATTATCCTTCTAGGCCATTCCATCCCTCCGCCCCTGGCAATGGCCTAACTAGTGCCCTGTCACACCCCTACCACAAGGTCCAGGACCCTCCAGAGCGATATCACTTGTCGATTCGGTGCCCCCCCCCCTCCCTCCCTCCCTTCTTTCAGAGTTCCACGTACTTACGACGCTTCGACCCTGACTTGCATCCGTCTCGTTCCTAAACTCGCCTCTGCTTTGAACGTAGGTGCCACCTCAACCTCGTCCGGACCACCGACACATCCAGGGCGAAGACTACAAAGTTCGACAGGATCATCAAAGCGCCTTCTCCAGGCTCCCTTGACTTTCTCGGGTATGACTGCAGGCGGCTGCAGCGTACAAGCATCGCGCCCAGCACCGCTCAACTACCACCAGCAGCGGGGCAGCGTCACCTGTTCTGCTTGGAGCATTCCTTCCTGTCGTGACCCCACGCTGGCAGGAATACCGTCACTTAGACAGCAACATCATTGTCTCATATCTTGGCACCTTTCAATTCCTTTGCCCTTCTCTGTCCCTCTGGACGCTCTCGGCTGCTACCGAGACCGGGACTGGGACTGAAAGGCTCATTGGCAACAGCCGCGCACCCGGGCACTTGACCGCTACTCGACACGTCGCTTCCTTCCAGGGTGTGGGCTCTCATGTCGCCTCGTCAAAAAGAGATACAGGGTTGCACAGGTTCCTCCTCCGAAGAAGAAAAGAAGAAAAACTCGACCGTGAACCCAGACCAAGCCGACACTTGAGCTCACGAATTGACGACATCCCGGTCCAGGGTCAGATTGCACGGAACGAAAACCTGGCGTCTTTAGCCGGACTCGGGCGTGGATCGCAACCAGACCTGGGCATTCATTCCAGTCCCCACCCTTTTCAACACGCTCTTCTGGCCTGTGCCAGATCTTGATGAGGCTCGTGAGGGTCTCGTTCTTTTTGTGCCAGCGCTCATCGGGACCCAGCTGTCATATACTGTATCTACCCCTCTTTCCTATCTGACTCGCGTGCCCCAGATCGTCGTGAGCAATGGCAGACCGGTGAGCTGGGGGTGGTCGAAGCACTACGGCCAGTTGCTCTACCGAGGGCGTAGCATTGCACATTATGCGCGGCGCCCATAGCTGCTCGCTTAACCTCCAGCAGCTTCCATCGAGTACTGCCAGCGCCTCCCGATAACATTTACCTAACCCTCTTTATACTTGTCGCCTCAGCTCTTGGTGTTACTCGCCGCCGGGATGTGATAGCTAACGTTGCACTCAAAGACAGCGGCGCCTGTCAGGGTTGGTTTTCACCGGCCCAAAGCCTTTGGCAATTAGCTGCCGTCGTTACTCGCTCCGCAGCCAGCTCCTTCCGTGTTCCCTCTTCGAATCAGTACTTGTTAGGGACTGAATTCGTGGGCACGTGCGCCAGGCGGGAGTTTATCACCATCTTGACGTCTAAGGACCTGTCGCTTCCCAATTGACGCCCAAGTGCGAAGCTTGGTGAAAGTCAGCAACGCCGTTGGCGACGGCACAAGGGACGACAGCCTGCGCGCCTCTACGTACAGCTACACGGAATTGCTCTGGACGAGTTGCGACGCTCCTGGCGGTCAGGACATTACTCGCAGTCGCCAGATCAGCCCTCGTATCGTGTTGTCTTAAAAAGACCAGCATCGCAAAGCAGGCGAAGCTCCAACCCCTCGTCTTTCTCAGCCAGCCGGATTGCTGGTGCAGCGTTTGGAGGCTCACCGGTCACAGCTCATAGCCGCTCAGCCCCACCGACTCGGTCAAAAGAGCTTCAGGACCCTTCTGGCCGCTACGTGTGGAGGGGTCGAGCAGCAGAATTGCATCAAGCCCCTACGTACCTTTCCGTACCTCACTGCTCTGCAGTGGAGCCCCCCTTCTCTACCTACCACCTTGGCTTTTGCATTCACCCCCCCTTTCCTCCTTACTTTGCTGCCTTGCTTGCGACCCTTCCTTTATTATTCTTTAATCCCTGTCATTCTTTTTCTCTAGACTGTTCAGAAGACACTGCTACTTTTGCCACCAGCCTCTGGCGTTTGGCACACTGTTCCAGTTACGTACGGGCGCTCCCTGCCCTGAGGGCTAGCCCGCCGTGAGGAATAGCTGTGCTAGCGGCTGACTGCTCTATGGTATCTCGACAGCAGCGATTAGCACCGTGCTGACCGTTGCTACTGAGTGCCCTGAAGAGACCTGGCTGACCGGCTTGTGGGTGGTCTGTGGTGATAGCTACTCGGCTCTTGACTGAGGTCTCGAAAGACCCCGAGATCTACGGCTATTTGTGATCGGTACTTCTGAACAAGTCACACTTAAGTCGACAGTGTGTGGTGCTGTCCGCCACACCTCTTCAAGAATTATGGTAAGGTCCTCATACCATGGCCCATGTCAAACCGGCAGACCGCATTCATGTACTATCGATTCACCAACCTCATCCTCACCACTTTTTAACCTGCCCTGCTTCATTACTGCCTCCTTTCCTTTCCTTTCTTCTAATTTGCTCCTCTCTCCGCCTTCTTCTTCTTCTTCCCCAAGTTCCCATCCCATGCCTACTCGTGCTCTTGCCATTTGTTTATTCAAAGCTCTGTCCCTGCTATCATCTTGGCTGTGCGGCCCGTTAACTCTTTCTAGGACGACAATACCCCCAGGCGCCGTACTCACGGCATTGTGGGAGACCTTTCAGGCCAAGTATTGGGTAACCCAACCGAGGCATCATCGTTTTCGCCCTTCCTGGACTTTCCTCCAAACACTGTGCCCGCTATTCCTGCCTATCCTCTGGGGCAGCAAGTCGTTCTCACATCGTCCCTTGCTTTTGAAGGCGCCCCGGCACAAGAAACACCTGTTTATTACGATACAGACTACCAGCAGAACCAACAAGTCTTCCATCGCCAAGCACACCATTATTCGCAGTATCAAGAAGACCTTCATCGAAACGAGGTCCAGCTATATTCGCAAGGCGCCTGGAAAAGACCGCGGCTCGATACGAACATGCATTTCTCTCTCTTTTCGAAAGCTCTTCTCCCTCATGCTGATCATGCTGAGGAACAAAAGTCGCCTGGTTCAGAGTATCCCCACAACGAGGGTACTATGCAATGTTCACCGTCTGCGTTTGCTCCCTTTAGGGAGTGCCTCGGGGGGCTAGTTCCATCAATGCCAACCTACCAGGATCAGCCACCACCAGGTATGAATTCGCCTTGTTCGTTGAATAATTCTCGTCTGCTCACACAGAATATCTAGAGTACCAACCCATCCCATCTACGCCAATGTTCGAAACGCCGCCACAAGCATACTCAACTGACCTGCGGTCTCCGGGTTTATCTGGGCCACTGCAACACCAGACAGTCACCGGTCCCGTTGTTGAACAGCCTCAAATTCTGATGCAAATGCCCCAAGACTCTGTCACCACTCGACAGCTGCAGATTCAGTATCCTGCTCTCGAGCCGGCGATGCACCATCCAAGCATGCAACCCAACGCTCAAGTTCAGAGGCCTTATGAGAGCCAGGATGCGCCTCAGAGCGTTCCAAATGTAGCAGCTGGTCCACCAAAGCTGGAAAGCCCACAGCAAGACCCACAAAGTGGTGAATACCAGATGGCCGCAACCTATTCTGTGGTTCAATACTCACCTTCTGGCCTGACGAACCCCCAGCCGAAGGTGTACCGATCCCAAAGAAAAGGCCGATCGCAGCGTCGGTCACAACCTATTGCTGCCGAGTATTGTCTGACTCCGGGCCCTGTCAGGAACGAGCACTTCCTGTACCAAATTGAGACCCATGAAGAGCTGCCGGTTGTCCTGACAAACCAGAAACCTCCGCCAACTAAGCGGGGTCCATTCCGGGACCCGAGAAAACGCCAATTAACGGCGCTGGTGAGGAAGTATGGTTGCTGCATTCGCTGCCGGATGCAGCGCATTCGAGTAAGTATAGCTAAGAAACTCCCCTGGTTCTGTCCGAGCACTAACTAGGCCTTAGTGCGAGTTCGCCATAGAGACACCGGATGATATTGATGCACCGTGTGAAGCCTGCCTGAAGCTGATGAAGAACTCTCAAATCCCTCGAATTCCTTGCCGGCGATGGAAGCTGGTCGACGTAAAGCTCTCGAAATCGGGCAATGCTGAATGGACCTACCGCTGGAAGAACAGCACCTCACTGCCTGAAATCAGCAAGTGGCAAGACACCAACGACAGAGTAGTCTGCCTGGATGATGGGTTTACAAGCACGATTCGTGTCAGGGTTCGCCGATTCAAAGTGATGGAAGGCGACCAGAAGACACGAAAGTTCTTCAACTACGACACTGGGCGGACGGACGAGATTGACATGAAACCCTTTGCGTTGGTCGATGTTGCTGACGCAAAGCTGCAATACGAGAGGTATCTGACAGAAAGCCAGGAGCACATCTTCAAGACGCTTCTCGGGGATAAGCAGAAGCTCCTCTGGAGGACGTACCACATGGCTCAAAAGAGAAGAGATGACCCTGCGACGCCTCTACGGGAGCGAGACCTACTGGTCAAGACCCTGCGGCTTTGGGTTGCCGTTCGCCTGACGACCAGGTCTTTCCATATTGCAGGGGAAGGGAAAGATTTGCTCGGGCAAAAACCAGACTCAAAAGGCAGAATTCTGTTGCACCCCGTCTTCGGTAAGTCTTCCGTGCTCTTTTCCTCCCGGAGACATATTGCTAATGCGAGAGTGACACGTGCAGGCCAGCAGCTAGACAAAGTGCTCCTCGACCACGTCCTGTTTAAGCTTCGACGTCAGACTCTGGACCTTCTGCAGTCCATCACGCAGCAGAAAAAACGACAGTCATGGTTGACGACTTACCTGGTGTCCTTCATCTTGCTGCACAATGTTGCGCTTATTACGCGTCATGACAAGGACCGCGCTGAAAAGCATGGTGTGAATATTGATAAAGTAAGTGGACACTAAACAAACATGGGGTGGGGCCCGGGCTCCTGAGAAGTAGACGACCTGCATGATGACTGACTGTGCTGCCTTTGTACAGAAGCCACTAGCGGTATGGCACAGTGCGGACAACGTCCAGGAATATCACCTAGGTGAGTATCAGTCCGAGGCCCGTTCTTGCTGTTATCTGATCAAGACTGCGCGAGATGTGTGTTAAGTCTGCTGCTGACATACAAGACATGACAGGGGCAAACATCGTCTTGGCCTACTTTCATTACTGCATTAAGGGCATCCAACCTTTCTCGCACGGCTGCAAACCCTCGGATCTCGACGGTCTTGCCGAGTTAGACGCAGAGGGCAGGGCCCACGTCATGTGGGCCAGGGATGAGCTCGTCCAATATAGTGAGTCCAAGGCAATTTTCATCTTCCTTTTCTTTGGGTGTCTTTTGTTCTTTTTCCGTAAGGATGTATCAACATCAGCTCGATCAGTCTCTTTTGGTTGCCACTTGTCAGAGAGGTTTCAACAGAGCAATCTGCGCATGGGCTGGTAGGTTACTAATCCATACGAAAATAGGAGCCCATTGGGAGTACCTCAAGGCCATACGCCTCCAGACTGAATCGACGATCAATGCCGACGAGCACACAGAATTAGCGAATGCCTACAGCGATGACTACTACTTTGTCAGCCAGCTGTATGAGCACGATTGGTACCCTCGAGACTCAATTGTCGACAGACAGAGCACCAGAAGAATCGGCCCGGTTCGCAAAGAGAGCCGTATCTCTCGACGTGACCGACTGATGAAGCGAGCGGGTGCCGAGGCACGAGAATGCTGCTCTTCCTGATGGTCGTCTTCGAAATCATTATTTCAGGGCAAGCAAAATCACGCTACATGCAAACGATAGTGTACGGCCGGTCTGGATCTGAATAACGGTAACCATGATAGACTTGCTTTTAGTCTGCGAGCGACGACATCTTTGATCGCCACGATACCCAACGAGAGCGCAAAGGGTGTTCTGAGTGGTCTTAGTCCTTCATGGTTTGCATGCGTAGCCGGACATCGATGGGGGTCTTTTGAGACCCGCCGGGCACATCTCTGTCTTTCGATGACGATGAACAGGTAAAATGCCGGCTTCACCCGGCTTCTTGGTGTTTCCCAAGTGGGGCTTTATGTTTGGGCCGGCAGAGAAAAGGGCTGTTTACTGGAAAGGTCAATTCGTTTCTTTACGGGCGTAATGTCGCGGCGGCTGTTTCGCTCCGTTCGCGCTCTTTGGGCCACCGTCTCCTTGAGACAACGGCCTATGAAGCTGCAGTACGAAGATCGTCTGCTGCATCTCGGGTTGTAACTGGATCGGGTCGCCGGTTTCATGACTCGCGTGCGGCTGTATTGTTGAGCGTTTTCTTTTATTTTATTTTTTAATGTGACATTTTGCTTTCTTTTGGTTCTCTAGTCTACACATGTATCCTTCGGGGGTGTGCAACGGGCAGGCCCTCTGAAGAGGGTCTGTCTATTTCTTTTTCTGGGAGTCACCAGCAATCGTAACCGAGTAGCGGACGGTAATCTGGTCAATTTGGACAGAGAATTAGCTTCAACAATGAACGCATGATGTTACGACAGCTGTTACATCCACACTACATACATAGTATAGTATATAAGATGGTCCCATCAATAGAGACCCACCGATCTCTTTCTCTTCCGTGGTACTATAGTAAGTTGACACACGGGGCCGATCCCCCAGCGAAAACATACCTTGGCTTCCCAATTTAATAAATGAGATTCCGCTCTTGGGTGTCACATTGAGGTCGGAGAAAAAGGCAGAAGCAACGCGCGGCGAGGAAAGGCGTTGGCAAACTGCGGATCTTTGTGCTCTTGACCCAGCAAAGTTGTTTCCGATGCCATCATGACGAATCATGCCGGATGCACCTCCCGCAACAGGAGTCGCTCGCTTTTATGTGTGATCATGAACTGTTGATGTCGTGTGTGTGTGTGTGTGTGGCGGCGATCCGAGGCTGTCGTTGCCCCATGTCTCTCGATGTCTGCCGCTTCATCAACTTTTGGTGGAAGACGATCTTGGTCTCGGGTGACATTGGTGGTTATCTAGCGGTGAGGGTTTGGCTCGGCGAGCCACGGGAAGGGAATGATGCAGGTCGAGAACTCGACTTCAGATGGTTATGCGCGATGACGGTGTTCGGCGACGTGCCTTGTCAGCTGCAAGAGAATACCATAGTAGCCGGCTCTGGAATCGAACCGGTCATATGCCGGGTGTCAGCTTTCTTCTTCATCATCGTCATCTTCTTCTTTATCTTCTTCTTCATCTTCTTTTTCTTCTTCTTCTTTCCTCGTGCGGAGGGAGGGCATTCCAGTGCGGCAGGCTGGCGGGTCACCGTGGGAAGTGGACAAGATACGGCCGTGATCTAGGAGATTATACCTGCATCATGGTCAAGTACTGTTACCTTGTTCTAACCTTCTCAGCACAACAGGGGTGGGCTTTTTCTTTCTCTCAATGTCGTTGTACCCCTTCCTTGTACTTGTCCTCGGCCTTGTCATCCCTCTGAATACGAGGGAAAGCAGGGAGGGCCGATGTTTCGCAGGTCAAAAAGGAAGAGGGAAAAAAACATCTGGTGACGGGATCAACCATGAAGAACCATGTGAGGTTATCGTAGAGGGAGAGAGGGTTTGAAAATTGTGGGTTTCTTAGCCTGTTTGGTTTTCTTGACTCTTTTTTCTTTCTTTTCCTTTTCTGTTATTACCAGCACGATTCGTTTTCTTTTTCTGTTTCCCCTACGAATCATATGTTCATTTCGTCTTCGTTTCATGCCCTCGCTTGTGTCACTACAATGCCAGGGCCATGCAGTCGGATGAGATTGTTCCAGTATTTTCTGTTGGGTACCCAAAAATAGGATGAGGTTTCTATTGCTTTTGCCGTCTACCCAGAGGGAAATTAAAGAGAGGCATTACAAGGTTTCACCACACGCTACCTGGATACGTTTTGATATACATTCTTATTGCTTATTTATGGACCTCCAGAGCCAATGTTGGAAGTTAGGGCTTGGCAATCGGCTGTGTGGTGAAGTGTGACTTTCAATTCGGAAAGACGTGATGGAATATAAAGACTAAGTTGGAGTGTTGTGGGAAGAAAGATGTTTGGGCTGTTGGGCAATTTTTTTTGCCGGCAGATTTCCAATTGCCAGGTCCACCGAGGACGGCAGAAGCAGCTAAATAGGCTTCGATGCTCGCCGAAATTACTGAATGCTAGGACAATCTCAATCGAGCACCGAGAAGAGCTCCGGCTACGATGTGCAACATTTTACCTACTCCTCAGATGGTCTGGGCTATAGAGGACGCCTGGGCCTGTTGGTGCCCAAAGACACACAAGCCGACGTTTATCAGATCGTAGGTCAATATGACAGATGTTTTGGGTGGACCAATCATGTCCGCACACGATCGGGATTTGACACGAACTATATCCGGGGAACCTCCCTTTTCAGAGAGCATACGTCTTGACTTTGGCTACCCGGCCCGCCGGGAGGGTAAGTTTACGCTATCCCCAGTGACAACACAGCCGGCCATCTGGCCATGGGGCGAAACAACACACACCGTAATTTGCAACGGGTTCTCGGACAACTGGCAAAGGAAAGGGGGGGGGGGCGCAAAAGAATCCGCACCACCCCCCCCCCCCAAAGAAAAAAAGAAGAAAAGAAGAATTACGTCCGAGATTCATCCGCCACCTAGTGTGTCTCAGCGCTGGAGCTTTTGGACCGCGTGTCGAGGGCTCGAGCGCCTACCACACATACCGGTGAAGGAGGAGCTGGCCAGCGGAGGACAGCGGGGTCATGTTCACCACTTGGGGTAAGCAGTCCGTGGCGTGACAAGAAAGAAGAAGAAGAAGAAGAAAGTGAAGGGAAAGGGAAAAGAAGAAGGAAAAAGCAAAGAGAAAGGATACAGTCGGAAAGGCGGACGTCAATCTCCTTTGATGCCTGCAGTTGCTTTCCCTTCGGGTCATACACAGTACTAAGTAAGCACTGGAAATTGGTTTTCGGGCCCATGAAGAACAAGCTTCTACTTACTTACTTAAGTAGGTAGATCGATATCACATTTATGACCAGATCTCTTGGAATTACAAATCAGGTTCCACAACGTTTCGTTGTCCCTCGTTGCTTCCGAAATGAGCCTGTCCAGATTTCTAGCTGCAGGTGCGCCCCGAAAGGCTTACACTGCTGCGGATGACTACATTTTTACTTTTCCTCAACCCATCCGCGGATGCGGCCACGACATCCATTGCTGCGACGCTGGCCGGCGACAAGTTGCCTGAGTTATGTGCGATGCAGTATGAGGGGGAAAAGCAAGGTCCCTAGCCCTTTTGTACATGCACCAGCCCTGCATGCTGGTATCATACATATCTAGCTGAGTGCACTTCTCCAAGACCGTTCTGCAAGTCAAGAGACACCGTCGCCAATCCTGGTACGGAGTAACCACGACTTGAGGTCTATGTTGCCCGGCCGAACTACTGCTCCACCTCAGCGCCCCCTTGTTGATCGTTGCCTCATTTACAGAACGGTGAATCAAGCCTGTGAGACTTTTCAATATACTTATGCATCCCATAGAAGCAACCCTTTTGTTTCTTCTTCGAGACGGATCGGCCTCAAGGGGATGGAGCCCAACAAGACAGACTCTTTCGTCTCTGCGTGCCTCTCTCGGCTCAGGTCTTAGCGCCGGTTCTTCCTTTTTCGGAAAAGCAAGGGGGGGGGGCGCGGGTTCCCTTTCCCGCAGCAGGCATCTCAGGCACCAGATAACCCTAACACATCTGACTTGAAGTTTTAGGACCAATGTCGGCTCAGTGACTTGTCTGTGGTTACTGACCCCGCCCCCTCTTTCTGGGTTCGAGGGGTACGCATGGTTCCCCAACCACATATATTTCCTCTCCAGAACGCATTATATGTTTTGAAGGATAGTTTGCAGCTTGTGCAACCTTGAAATTTATGTTTTTCTTCCTTTCTGAAAACAAGGGTGAGAGCTTGCCGTGGTCGGAGGGAGGGAAGGGATCCCGCAGCAGCGCAACTTGCTTGTGCGCCATGGGGGCCTGGTTCGCGAATATGGCCACTCAAAGGACTGGCTCCAGAGTCTCAGGGCACACTCAACACTTTGGTGTAACCCCCAGTCAGTACACACGACATCATTGTTTTTCTTTCTGAGGTTCGGCCTAGGCCTTACAGAACGAGATCGACCCGTCTAATGGGGTGTCCTGGTACAACAATCAGCTGCAGGATGCTAGTGGCATCTGGCTGCAGATGTATGTATGTATTTGTTGTTTACCGCAAGTCTGCAGGCCGCCCTGAATGGTCACGACTTGCAGCACAGTGTCATGGAAGATAGCCCTTGACGGTCAAATACTATCGATGTTTCAGGCACACATTGATCTTTTGTTCCGGGGTTATACCAATGCAGCTTGAATTTTCACTGTGTGCCTCTTGCCTGCCAGCTTGGTGTATAGACAAGAAGGAACCTTCCTCAGGGTTACTTTGGGCGCTGCGTGGCATGTCACAGACGGGTAGCCATCCCGGAGGCCAGAAGCAGCAAGCCCCCCAACTACCTTTGACCTTCTGATGCAGATGTCTCCCTCCTGCTTTATCGTCGTGTTAGGCGGCCACTGGCAGGTGGGCTGGGCTTCCATGTCTCCTCTTTCTTCCAAAATACTATCCCTCTCACCAGACGGCTACCTGATGTTGTTTTGACCCGGTTGTTCTATTAATTCCCTCCTCCCCAACCTGTTCCCCTGGGCTCTGCCTCCTCCCTTCGACTCTACACACTTCACCAGCTCTACACGCATCATCACCACCCACCAGCACAAGCAACAGCCTCATACTACTCCCAATCCTGTCACTCTCAAGACTGCCAAGCCCAAGACTACCATAGTCAAAGACGAGGAGCAGTGTAGCCCCCACAACACCAAACAAGCAGCACATCCTCGCCACCTCATCCTAGCGTTGACATCTTCACTTCCACACAGCCTTTTTCTTTTTCTAAGCTCTCTCCAAGATTCCTTTAATTTCATAATTATTGGCGTTGCGGCTCTAATACCTAACACTTACGTGCTTCTTTCTGGCTTACCTGCCAACGTTAGAGTACTCACTACCAGCCCCTCCAAGAACAATCAGATCTACAACAAACCTACCCCCCCTTTTATTCTTGTCCTCAGCCTCACCTTGACCATGTCTTCAGTGGACGCTCAGACTATTGTCCCTACCCCTTGGGCTGATGCGAAGGGTATTGACATGGGCAGCAATGCCCTGCCTGAGGGCTTTCCTGCCATGATCCATGGTGATTCTGCATGGACTTCCACCAATTTCTCTAACAGCAAGGAGTATATCTACCACCTGAGTGCTGCCGAGGTCTCTGAGATCAACCAGGGCCTAGACGGCTTCAAAAGTATGTATCGCCTGCCTATTTTTTCTTTCTTTCTTTCCTACTTTTTGTCTTGTTCTTTGTTTCCTTGACGGGACCCCCTTTTGAGTACATGGGCGCTGCTCTGTCCCTCATGTTATATCAGCCTTGTTTGCCGCACCTGGCTGCCTGTCTCAAATGTCAGCCTTGCATGAAACTGGTTGCAGTGACGCTAATAAAGTTCCTCATTTGCAGAGCTAGGCCTCAATGCCACAAAAATCACAGACAAGACCTTCTCACTGCCTACCTTGGGTATTACTCTTCGTGAGCTGAGCAAGGATATCCACAATGGCCGTGGATTCGCTGTCCTTCGAGGCCTCAACACTGAGAACTTCTCTTCTGGCGATCTGACTATGATCTTCATGGGCATCAGTGCCTACATTGGAGACAAGATTGGACGCCAAGATAGAGCTGGAAATTGCCTGGGTGAGAGGAAAAGACTCCAGCACTTTGCAGCAGTGGATGCAAATCTCGATACTGACAAATGGAAATGCAGTCCACATCATCGCCGACAAGACCAATGGTGCTCATCATCGCCACTCTACTGATCCAATCGTAAGCCCCTTGCCTTTCAGCTCAGGTCAGCCCCACACCAGTAACCGCCCTGCTGATGTCCCATGATAGAAGTTCCATACTGAGGAGAGCGGCGACTCTATCGCTTGGTTGACCCGGAACGTTGCTCTTGACGGTGGAAAGTGCGTCATCTCTTCGACGGCCACAATCTACAATATCCTTGCCGCTACTCGCCCGGACCTGCTCCGCACCCTGGCTGCCGGTAATTGGCCTTTCGCCTTTCCTCGCTACCAGTGCCGTCCCGTCATCTTCAACCAGGATGGCAAGGTCCTCTTCAATTTTGGCCGCGCTCCCCTTCTCGGATCTTCCATTCACCCCCGCAAGGCTCACCTGCCTACCCTGACCGCTCAGCAGGTTGAGGCTCTTGATGCTATCGAGGCCATCGCTCGTGCCACCGAGTTCTCCTTTGCAACCCAGCCAGGAGACATTCACTTCATTGCCAACCAGACTATCCTCCACCGTCGGGATGGCTTCACTGATGGCCAGGGGCAGTGCCGACACCTGGTCCGCCTCCGTCTCAGCAACTCTGCCTACGGCGCCAAGATTCCAGCCCTGCGTCGTGAGTGGAGCGATGCCTTTGGAGAGGTCGGAGATCGTGTCTTCCACTTTGATCCCATGCCTTCCCAGTTTTTCCCTCTTCGCAAGTACCCAAACTGAGAGATAGAGAGAAGGAGAGAAAGAGAAGAGAGAAGCAATGAGCCTCCATTAGTTAATTCTTGATGTGTCTATTTGTGGCTTCCAGGCCAGCAAGCTGAAGACTCATGTTCTTGGTATGAAAGCCATAATTCAGCACTCTTTTCTATTGTTCTGCGGGTCTGTGATGGGCCTCATGTGCACGGCATTGGGATGGCGTGGTGGGCAAAGGGCATTGTTAAAGAAGATATCCACCATGGCCTGGGTTTCTCTTATACTTTGAAGTGTCGCCTGCTATGACTTTAACTTTGTATTGAGTTATCTCCCCAATATCTTATTTCTCACTGTCTCCAGTCCTGTGGAAACTGCGAAGAAAGGGGTTGTATCGGAATCCTGCAAGCTTGTAGGAAGGGTGATCTATGCACCCATTCTCGAAATAGAGGTCTTCCCAGTCTGGCATTGCCCGTACCGGCCAAAAAGTTCCAGTTGAAACAGGCAGCGCTACGCAGAGAAGTTCAGGGGCTGGCCGATCACATTCTAGTGGCCCGTGCTACCTGAGTAGAGACATACTTTCTCCTTCCTCAGACTCTGGGCACACACATTACAGTAGCACCTTCCCAACCATCTGTACTTACCAAGTTTTCTTTCAACCCCACCCGAGAAGGATCCTCATCAACGAACCTTTCATCCCTCGCCGTCGTTGATGAGGGGAAAAGGGGGGGGGGGGGCACAAACAATACAACAAGCGACCACGCCCCCGCTTTCCGTCCACCTCGACCACGAATATCGACGCCACGGAGCCCACAAGGCCCTTCGTGTTCGGTCCTGTTGATCAGACCAACAGGAATGATTGCATGATAACATGCCACGTTGATTCTGTATCCTCGACCTCGCTTCGGCAAAACCCGGTTCAAGACTTGTCGACTACGTGTGTTGCTCTAGACCTCGACACCACAGGGAACCTATTCAGTAGAGCAGAGGAGACAGCAGATTGACCCCCAAAGTATCGTTCCCGGTTCCAATCACATGTCCAGGCGAAATGACAATGCTAACGATGTGCTGGGGCGATGGGCGAGAGGTCGGCGTCCACAAATGAACAGGCAAGGCATACAGAGAAACGACACGATTCCTTTTGATGCTTCCAGCGCACTGCCCCAGTTCTGTTGGTCGACATATCCGGACGGTACAACGCACATCTGCATCCTTTAGCTGCCTCGAGACCCTCTCTCCTTGCCGATGAATGGCCAGAGACCTTAGCGAGTTTCCGACAAAGCAAAGTGATGCTGCAATTCGATCTCCTTTGGGCGACCGGCAGGAGAAATGCGCCCACAGGCGGCTCCCCCTCTCCCCTCTCCCCTCTGCTCTCTCTCCTCTGCCCTCTCCCCTCTCCCCCATTTCCAGATCTGCATCCCTGGCCAGCCGACAGAGGCATGCTATACCTCCTCTTGCGCCATCCATATACCGGAGCTCGGCAATCGATTGCCTATTCACAGTAGGGAGACCAGCATGGTTTGACTTAGGATACCAACGCCATGTCTTGCGAAGAGAGGCATCAATCACTTCACCGCCCGACAATTAACCCTACTCCCCCCCCCCCCTCCTCCTTCTTCTTGCGTGTGAATAGACCGAACTCCCTTGGGGAGCGCAGAACTCAAATACATGGCAAGGTACGTCTGCATTGGACTTGCGGGACTATTGGCTGCATCTGACAAGTGACCAGGACCCACATACGTCGTCGAAAGACCAGATGCCGATACGCCCCTCGAGACTTGACGGCGGTTTTTGTCCGGAACCAAGGCGATGGGCTTCATCCTACATCAAGAGGCGGGAGTCATGGCACCAGACTACGGCCAATGTACAAGACCGACTGTGCAGGCCTCTTAAATGGTTCATTGCAGCCCATGGCTCGTGGCCACATACGTCGAAGAAATACTGTGGCCGCATATATAGCTGCCTAAACAACAACATGGAGGTGACCGGTGAGAGACATTAGCAAGCCAGGGTCTGTGCAAGAGCCCAATGAGCGAGCAGCTTGAGCAACATTATGACGAGCAACCTTGCTGTGCGACCTATGACCTCCCAGTGGCTGTCGGGAGCCCGCCTCCGAAGTACCCATCCTCTCGCATATCACATTCGACTTAATATGATCTACACGAATCCTCATATGTACCCATGCCGTCCCTCCGGCTCAAAGGGGCGTGTCTCTAGAAAGAGTGCAACCTTGCCCGCGGCTGCTCATGCGGCCTCTTGGTGGCGAGCACGGTCGCTTCGCGCTCTCTATGGCTGCACCTTTCCAGGACTAAGGCGAGATAGACCCTTTTTTACAGGACCGGTCAAGAATCTCCGCTGATCTGATGCTGCCATCTGGAGGTCGATGATGATCGATCGGGTACAAGTCAACCCTAGCCGATCATTTGCGGCCACCCGGTTCGATGCGACTCGTCAGACCCAACAGAGGCAAAGCTACGACAGGAGATGAGGATGAGATGCCGGTGAGTATGACTGGCACTGTGTACATGCATCGTACCCGGCGTCCAGGTGTCGTCGACATCATGAACCTCCATGAAGCCTCCCAAGGCCATCCGGGTTGAGGACAAGACATGAAGTCGAAAGAAGGTTTGTTCCGCAGCGGGGCCGGCCTAGGCTCTGGCGCCGTTCCACGGTGGCGGTGAACAGGGACGACCGTTGCTGGAATTCAGAGGCTCATGCTAAAGCACACTTCCCCGGGCGGTCGGGCGGGAGCTAGAGGACGGCTTTGTTTCATGCTTATGGGCTTATGGTGGATCTGTCCAAAGTTTGGTACAAGATGGTGCCGTGCGCAGATCTCCACCTTAGCCTGAGCCTTGTGGTATTCGCAAAGGGAGGGTCTTGATCGCGTGGTGAGGACTTGGGCGTGATCGGGAAAGGTCATTGGCCTTACGGCTTCACAGCAGACGCCCTCGGGAGGCACGACTTTCCGACCCCGTTGGCGTCCGGCCGTCAGTCAGTCAGTCATTTATCAAATTGAGTAAGGCTGCAGCACACCCATCCGCGGCTGCCATCTTTATCAAGGGCCTCAATACTGACGGATCGCTGATGACCGCTCTTTCCCGCCCCCTCCCCCCGGGGCTTTTTCTCCCTCCCTCATTCGAGGAAGATTCGTATTCGGGATGGACTCTCAGACCCTAAAATACCAAGTGCGACCGAAAGTTCTATGCCTCTGCAGCATCCGGACCCCCTGACAAGTCTCTCCACGACCTGGCGCGCCTATGCTCTCTGCGTCCTCGTCCTGAGTGGTCTTTTGTGCCGAAGACGGGTGCTCCTCTTGCAGGTGGGTCTCTGACACCTCCCATTTCGTTGAGACGGCGGACAAGCTCTACAGGAGCAGGGGGTATATCACGTCAAGGTGCAGAAAGCGAGAACCCGCCGATCCGTGGGTCGATTGGCCCGAGAGGGGATTCTAACCTCTCTCGAATGCATGCAGACTGACATGCCATGCATGGTCGCTGACTGAACCCATAGAAGCGCGCAGATTACAAGCTCGAGCAAGCTCGATGTCGGATACAAGGCCAAGTAGCTGCGAATGACCAGCGAAAGAAGCGAAAGGGTACGAGAACTAGCGTCTCGACCGCACGATCCATCCCGCTCTGTTTTGCTTTCCCACATCACGGATGCACTCCATGGCTACACTTCAGCAAATGCGACTTTCCGGGGACGTGACAACTGCGCCGATGTCACGTTGGATTGTTTGCCAGTCACTATATGCCTTGGACAGGTGATGGTTCCATTCTCGAGCTCACGTCGAGGACCCACAGGCTGGCTCGACTGGGCTGACGTGGTACAGAGAACAGCCCACAAGCCGGAGGTAACATTGCTGTGCAACATTGTCCGGGTTCGAAAGAATGCTACAGAGCTCGACCATGAGGTCATGACATAATCCCATTGCTTTGCAATGCCACAACATCTGACCTATATATAGCCTTTCCATCTGTCGGCCATCGGGCATGAGTTGCCAAACAACCCCGGGTGCGGTGGTTTGATCCCTTTCAAAGGCAAATTGGCTTTGGACGTCTGTGGTGGATGGTCGCATCTGGCAGCGTGATCCCGTCATTGCGACGTGTCTCGACGGATAGCCTTGCGATGCGCGCTTCCACCCAAGAGATCAGCAACAAACACGGAATGTGTGGTGACATTGGGGATACAAATCTGCATGGACTTGTCTTTTTTTAGTAAGAGCGTAAATATTCAGTACTGAGATGAGGAGCTGCGCGTCTGGGCATTTTATGCCGAGATTTGGATCCTTCTTTTACGAGCTAGCCTCGTCGCTACTGGGACATTCGGGGATGGAGCTAACAACTAAGCGAGGCTGTCACAAACAGCCCTAGAGCCAGTGAAGAACTTCTGGGCTGCGACAAGGCTGAGCAGGTCTGAATATTGCAGGAACGCGTGAGTAGCCACAGAGAGAGATGAGAAGATCATACTCCAGCAGGCCTACAAAATGAAGCTTGACGAGAAGCAGTATTCTATCCAGGGTCGTGGATGACTGTCCAGAGTTATACCAAACTATGTATCATATGAAGCGGGAAGCACGTATAGGTGCACAATCAGAGCCTCCTCTATAGGTTTGTGTGGGAATGTTTGATATGGCTTGGGAATATGACTATCAGATGTCCTCGCTCACAAAATAAGTCCCTCAGGTGTCAGGAATTGCTAACCTTGGAACAAAGAAAGACTTGAAGACTGCTTTGAGCTCTCCATACTCGTTGTTCATACGAGGCTGAAAAGCTGTCTTGTCCAGTAGTTGAGGCTCTGAAGGCTGCTGGGCGACTGAAACAGGTCGATCAAGCCCCCTCCCCCTCCTCTGGAAGGTCTGGACACTGCCGGACATTGAGGGACACGGCGGTATCTGAAGAGGATCTTGTTTCTAGGCATGCCTCTCTCCATTTCCTTGACTAAAGAAAGAGTCTGCAAACCTTGTTCTTGTCAAGGGAAGAAAGGGGTCTTTTGATCAGTATCTGGCTGAGTATCCGGTTGTATCTGGATGTCCACTGCTTGGACGGCTTGTAATGGTACCTATTCTCCCCCGGCCCTTGATGTGAAGATTACTTTTCAGGATTTATCATTATCTTCAGGCATAGCTTACTTGTACTGACACACACATACACACACATACATACACACACACACATACACACATACACACTCGTGGACATATTCCACAGCAACAGGCTATCATGTTTTCCCACTTATCTATCTATTACTCCCCTTGACTATTCTTATACGATCAATCCCATCATGGCAATGAACTGTCTCTCACAAACTGCATTTCGTTCGCCTTGTTGTCTTCTACCCTTCCCAAACATACCATTCGAAGGGAAGAGTGAACCATTCTCACTCATCACATGGCGTCCTCTCCATATATCATCATGCGTAAAATCCAAGTCGATAGTCCTTTACTTGGGGGGGGGGGAGATCACCATAATCAACTGCCTTCTGCCTCAGCCCAGCTTTTCTCAAGCCAAACATGGGTGTAAGGCATTCTGAATTTCACCACAAGACGATTTTTGGATGTTTCACTTAAACTGCATGGGTGACCCGTGTCTCTCCGTTCTCAGGTGCTTCGCTCAAACCCCTCATCCGCTACCTTGTTCATTCACATTCTCCATAGCATCGCCAGCCCCTTCTGCAAAATCAGTAGGCGTAAATGGGAAGGCTTGCACAGGATAAAGAAAGAAGTCATTGTCCATCTCGGCCGTCTGACCTGCCACAGGCACCAAAGGAGTTATATCACCCTGCCCACCGTTACCATACTGCGTTCCAATCAACCCGCCGCTGTCAGAAGAGCTGTCAGACTGGCTGTCGAAGATGAACGAACCTTCCTCATCGGTGCCAGTCTCATCAACCCCCTCAAGACCCTGGATATGAAGCCCACCGTGGACCCCGAAAGGACAGCTACCATTGCTCCCTCCAGCAACGTCCGCGTGTGAAGTCCCGATTGCGGACTCGAAATCCAACCCGGGATGATTAGTCTGCGGGGGCCGGTAGATCTTTTCTTCGTCCTCCTCGTTGCGGCGGGCGAGTGCCGACGCGCGGCGGCTGATGTCCCACTCCTTCCGCCAGGCTCTCTCCTCCCACTCCGTCTCTGACTCGGCCCCGTCCGGCCGTCTGGCGATTTCATACTGCAGTATGTCATGATTCATATAGTGCAGAATTAGGCGCCACCGCCTCGGCGGACCGGCATCCACCCCCTCCTCCCCCTCTGCCTTTGCCTCTCCCGCTGCCGCCGCTGCCCTTCCACCAGCACCACGATGTCGCCACCGCCGCCCACCGTGCGCATGCTGCCGTCCCGCCCGGAGCTTCAGTCCAGTAGCACGACCCTCGGGGACAGGCGAGACCGCGATGCCCAGGAGACACACATAAGGCCGCTGCTTGCGCGTGTCCTCGCTTTCGAGCGGCAGCACGGCATCCACGCGGAACGCGCGCTCGGGGATGTTTTCGAGCGGTGTGCCCAGCGGTGGTTTGCTCGGCATTGGTTTCGTGAGCGTGAGCAGCGCGACACGCCCGTTCATGGAGCCCAGGATGACCATGTGGAGCTCGGGGATGGTCAGGAGCATGCAGCAGCGCTTACTGTATGGCATGTCCCACGGGCCACGTCCCTGTCCAGGATTTACGTCGCCAAGTACATTGTGGCAGACGACGCCGCAGGTCTGCCTGGTATCGGCCAGGCTCAGCATCTCGACGTCCTCCCTGTTGGCGCGTAGGAAGCTCACGCCCTGCAGGAAATGCGCTGTCTCGGGCTCGTGGCCTTTGCTGTCGCGGAACTCGGCCAGCGTCAGCGCGCGGGGGAGGCGGGCCCTGCGCGACTGAGAGGCGTCGGGACCAACAAATTCGGCCACTTCCTCGTAGTCGTCAAACGAGGGATGGTGCTCGCCATCAACAGGGACCATGGTCATAGCCAGGAGCTCGCCTTCCTTGTCTCTGAAGTTCGGGCGCGCGACCGTAGCTGACACGTTGAGGGGGCGTGACTCCAACAACACGTCGTGGTGGTACAGGCCGTCGCGGGCAGAGCTAAAGTCGTTCTCCTCGTATCGGGCCACGCGGATGGCGTGTGCTTCGTGAGCCGAGTCATGTCGGACGTCAGCCATACACTTGGACGTATCCAGCCACGCGCCACGGCTCGTCTTTCCACGGTAGACAGCCCTGCGCGGCGCGAGGCCGATGGCTGAGCGGACGGACCGGGTCGGGAGGAGCTGCGAATCAGTGACAGCAAGCACGTTCCAGCCCTGGACTTCCTGGTACATACGAAGGCCATTGGCTGTTGTGTTTGGTGACTGGACGTTGTGCATAGGGACTTTGAAAGGCCTGGTGCAGAGGGACCAGATGTCGGCAACAAACAAGGCCCCGGTGATGTCGATAACTGCGATACGGTCTGCATAACCCCTCGGGTCCTCGCAGAAGGACAGGCTTGGGAGGTTGGACGACTCGGGACCCATGGGGATGATGATTCTCCAGGGACGCCGCCGGTCCCAGTACCGCCGCTCGAGCAGGCTGATCTCGTTCATGTGCTGGATGGCATGCTTGCTGGCTTTCAGGCACTGACGGTGGGCCGGACTGCTACGGTCGTGGTCTTTTGAGTCACAGTCCTGGTCTCGCCATCTCACATAGATCTGCTGCAGCACACCGGGCTGAACGGGGCGGGACCGCACTCCTTCGAGGCCGTTCAACATCTCTGTCAGGCTGGAGGGCCTGTTCTCGAACTGCACATTGGCATCTTGGCCATCCAGCGCAAACGCGAAGACGGTGACCTCATGGGTGTTGGCAGAGACGGCAATCAGGCGGGATTTCTTGTGGATGGCCAGGCCCCATGCGGACATGCCAACATTGTCGTGGAAGAAATGCCTGGGCGACGGCAGCCTCTCTGCGCGGCTAGGCGGGGTTTCATCGTCGTCGTCGTCGTCCCATTCCCTGCCTCCCGCCGACAGACTGGCCTCGACGTCCTGGGCGATAGTGGCTGTGTACCAGGCCACAACCTCGCCGTTGTCCCTGCCGATCAGCAGGATCTCCTTGTCGCCGAGATCGCCGACGAGCATATCGTTGATGGCGTTGGTGACGCGCGGGTTGATGTGGTTTCGTGTTGTTTCGGCCATGGGCGTCTGGGACATGGACGGGTCCAGGATGGCGAGGGGCCGGCCCAGGACCCTCTGGGTATTGCGGTTGGGCCTGTAGACATGTATCCAACCTCTATATGCGACAAAGTAGAGGTTGTAGTACTGAGACATGGCCGTGAGGTTCTTCCGGAGCCTGGAGACCTGTGGGTAGTTGTCCCTGATGTTGGATATCAGTGCCGTGTCCCTCAGCCATCGACATGATGAGAAGTGGCTTTTCTTCCTCGTCATCTTTTTGTTTCTTCTTGGTTTCTTCAAACTCCTTTCTCTTTTTCTCCCTCTGGACAATTTCTCAGAAGGCCCTTTTCCACCCTGTTTCGAAAAGGTGAGAAAGACTTACCACTGGCCCGTAAAGTTCTCGGGGTACGGTTCCGAGTCATGACCTGCGAGCATGCCATGCCGGATATCATGCCTCCATCCAGGGAACCGATCACGTTGTGCCCCGGCGAACTGCACCGTGTACGGGCACTGAAACCCTCGCTCCGAGGTGTCGGGTATATTTGTGGTGTCTTCCTGCTTGCCGGCCCGTGCTCTTGGCGCGGATGAGAGGTTTATATGGAACCCAGCAAAGTTAGGAAGAGAGGGAGGGGGGGGGTTGGGGAAAGGTTGGGTCATATTTGGCCCTGGAGGCAGAGAGGTGGCATAGCAAAGCCACACACCTCTCTCTTTCTCTCTTGCCTCTTTTGTATTGATTTTTTTTTATTTCTTGAGAAACGACCACAACGTGGTGTTGAAAAGAGATAGATGAGGTGGTGATGGTGACGGAGTGGCGTCGCTGGAAGTAGTATCTGAGAAGCCGCAGCGGTTGATGCGGCGATGGTGGGAACGGGGGATAATGGTCTGAGAAGAGGTGACCAGGAAGAATGAAAGCTGGACGCTGTACGTTGGGAGGGCTTTCCTCTCTTTTCTTAACCTTGAATTCTTGAATGAAAAGTTGCAAGTAAGAAAGAGGAGGAGATGGCGATGGCGATGGGGAGAGGTAGAGAGAGAGGGTGGGGGAGCACTAAATGGTCCATGTGTAGTTCGCAGGTCGAGCAAGGTGAGGTGCGAGGTCTAGTCTAGGTCGGTTCAGGTCACTGCCGCCTTGTGACGAGGTAGGAAAGAAGGGCACCTGGAGCTGCTGTGGACTATGGGCTATGGTGGACTGCTAACCACTTACCAACTACAACTACCGTCCCAAGTGCTACTGTATGGTACTACTAGTCAGTACCCCCACCTCTTGCACGGGAAGGCTCAAGCCAAACTGCCCCGCCCTCTCGTTCCCGTCCATCCACTCTTCTCCTCCACTCCTTCCTTGCCTTATGGCGGCAGCAGCAGTCACTACAGGACCACGTCACTCGGGGCAGGAAGGACCTTGGAGACAACCCCCCCCCCCCCCAAATCAATTGTTCCTGCCCAGACAAAGCTTCCCCTTTGTCTTCCAAGTGGCTTCTGATGTGTCACAAAAACGATACTTGACCAGTTAGAAAAATGAAAAATGAAAAAGTGAAAAAAGGAAAAGAAAAATAAAAATGTAAAAATCCCATTGCTTATATCGATGGTATCTCACATCACACATGCCCCGTGTGGGCAACAGCGGCGAGCGGTGGATGTCGTTTCTTACCTCTTGAACTCTCCTCTCGCTCGGCCTCCCACCCTCTTTTATTTCCAATTGTTTCGGACACACACACGCGCGCACACACAGAGAGAGAAACACAGATTCTGCATGATTCTGGATTTTGAAAGTCGACCGGCTGATGTTGATGGGGTATTTCCACACTATTCCTCTAGACAAAGATGCATCTTCCCCTCGTAGGGATTTCTTTCTTTTCCCTCCCGCTCTCTCCACCACATATACACACATTTCATGACAGACGTTTCTTTTTTCCTTTTCAAAGAACAAATAGAAAGAAAGAGGGAGGGAGAGGGGGAGAGAGAAGAGGGCAAAGACAGAAAAAGAAAGAAGGGGATAAAAAGAGACACAAAGAAGAATCGCCCAGACGCCAATGCAAGTAAAAGAGAAACCGCCCAGCATGAACACCGTACCGACAATCGTTGACCACCACTCCCTGTCTCATATCTGCAAAACCAGAAGCAGGAGGGGGAAAAAGAGCAGAGAGTAGCATACCCACCCGCTCCTCCTCCTCCTCCCTTCTCTGAAATCATCACCACATAGCTCTCTCGATAGCCTCGTCATACCCCAGCGGCTCCCGGGCGCACTAGGCCCGCATCAGCTCGCTCATGTCCCTCATCCTATAGTCCACCACGGCGGTGACCCAGTCGTCCTCGACCAGCGAGTAGCCCTCCCTCGCATTGTCCTTGGGCTTGCGCGGGTTGATGGCCCAGTAGCCAAAGTCGGCGTCGGTGGCCTTGAGGAACCGCACCAGGTTGCCCCAGTAGTTGGCGTCGCCGGCGCCCGGGTGGTGAGGCGCGCCAAACTCGCCGATCCACACGGGCGCGACGTCGTCCTCGACCAGGTAGGCCCAGTTCTCGCGCATGGCGCGCACGAAGCTCGGGTACGGCCGCTTGGCGAAGCGGCCCTCGCGCGAGCCCCAGCCCGACCAGGCGTAGACGTGCGCCGAGTACACGAGGCGGTCGGCCACGTCCAGCACGACGGGGCGGTCGCGGGCCCCGCGCAGGTCGTTGCCGCTCTCGGTGCCGCCGACAATGATCAGCCAGTCGCGGTTCATGTTCAGCAGGCGGTTGCCCGCGGCCTCGGCGGCGCGCGCCCACCGGTCCCAGGTCATGGTGCCCCAGACGCCGCGGACCTCGTTGCGGAGGTCGGCGCCGATGACGCGCGGGTTGTCGACGAGCCGCGCCATGACGGCCTCCCAGTGGTGGATCCAGTCCTCTTCCGTCTGGGTGATGCGGCACAGCGGGCCCAGGTGGTCGTTGGCCCAGCCGGCGTCGCACGGGTCGGCGCCGCAGCACCAGGTCGCGTGCGTGATGTGGTTGTTGATGATGACGGCCAGGCCCTCGTCCGTCAGCGCCTGCACGCACGCCTCCAGCACGTCCAGGGCGCGGAGCCCCGCCAGGTCCGGGTTGGCCGCCAGCAGGTGCGGCAGGATGTGCGGGTTGCGGATGACCAGCTCGTCGGCATACGGGAGCCGCACGCTGTTGAACCCCAGCCGGCGGATCGTCTGCGCGATGGTCCGCCGGTGCTGCACGTCCAGCCCGCCGGGGATGAAGAGCTCGTCTGACGCCCCGTACCAGTTGACGCTGGCCAGCTTGAACCGCCGGCCCGTCGCATCGACAATGTCACGACCACGCGTCCGCAGAGGCAGGGTATAGGTCTCGATCGAGGACTCGGCGGGCGGTGGAGGGAGAGGTTGCTGCGCAAAGAGACGGGCGCCGGCGTCTGGGACCCAGGGTTCGCTCAGGGACGATTCGGACCGCCATAGGTAGGTGGCGAGGCCGCAGGCGACGAGGACAGCTATGTAGAGGTACATTGCTCGCGGCGAGGAGGGGAAAAAAGAAGGGGGGCGAGGAGGGTGATGGTGGTGGTGGTCAAGGCCGGCGCTCCGTCTCGTCTTCATCGGGAGCTCGTTTTCGTTGTCCTTTTCTCGGCGGGCGGGGGGGTTCGTGATTTTGAGGAGCGTTTGCGTAGGTGACGTAGAGCGGCGGTGGATCAGCTACAACGCTCTGTTCAGGGACTGGCTTGTTGTGTGCCTTTTGGCTGCCATGTTCCGCCCCTCGACAACGCCGTAGGAGTCTCAAAAGCACCACACTGATGAGCCCAGTACAGTTTTCTAGCTCTCAGGTTCTGGCTGGAAGACGAGGAGGAGGAGGAGGAGGAGGAGGCGAAGAAGAGAGAGTATGCTCTCTGGTCCTGGGTGGTCTCAAAGCAGGTGGAAGCGCGGGCGGGCGGCCAGTTTGGGTCAGGTGGGGGGTGCTGTCGCAGGGCTACGATGGACGGAAAGCACGAATGTTTATGTATGGATTGTGTAACCAGCAGAACCAGCTGTACTAGAGTGACGAAGAGAAAGAGAAAGAAAAGAGTGAAAAATCTCTTAATAATCCAAACAAAAACAATGGTTGCTGACGGAAGCCCCGGGATTGCAAACGAGGGGCGCTCTGGGGACGAAAGAGTCCGAGCCCAGCTCGTGATGAGACGGACCTGAGGCTGGAAGACGCCGGGTTTAGGCTCCCCAGCCCAAACCCCAACGACCAGCAACGAGCACTGGAGCAAGCATTGAGTCGCCGAGGGGCGAGCTGAGCTGTACTTGGTTTAGGTGGTGGGGGAAAGAGCGCTAGAGGGGTCCTGAACCCTGGGCGAGTACTTACTTACTGACCAGGGGGGAGGGGGGCCCTCTGAGCACAGTACTGTGCACCATGTACCATAGCATGGATAGTTAGTTGTAGAGCAGCCTGTTCAGGGCCGTCACTCCAGTGGAATGGGAACTGAGCATGATGGGGCATAATGTGTTGTCGTGACCCATCTTACGATTATATCACGCGCGACAAACACTTTAGAGGGGTATTTTCAATTCATTTCTCAACACTTGAGTTCGCTCTCGGTCTCGCTCTCAACGAGCATATATCGACTCAGCCAGGTTTGGTATTCGGCTGCAATATATATATATATGGATATATATACAGAAACCAATAAAATAATGGGCATCCTTGGTCACACCCACACACATCCAAGAAGTAGAACAGGAATCTTTTCCCCCAAGATAATGAATGAAAAGAAAGAAGAAGAAAAAAAGGGAGGATAATAAAAAAGATAGTAAAATAAGAATTTCCCATCGTCACTTCTTGGCGTGAAAAGAGATGGAGTGCCTCGTGCCCATTTTCGACGTGCGATCCGTGTGACCCCGCGAGCCCGACCGGCCGAGATTTCTCATCACCACCCGGAACCTTCGGAACCTCAACTCTTGCCTTCTTCCCTTCCTTCCGCCTTCTCCTTTTTTCCCTCCTTGGTTCTTCGGTCTTCCTTTCTCCCTCCCCACCAGCTGTCTCCCCATGTCGTCAGGAGGGAAAGAGTTTTCGGTTCCATGCATCCTCATCTCAGCCAGGTCTGCGTCCGCCTGTCTCACTGCAGATGCACATAAGCATGCTGATTCTCCCGCCTTTTCCGTCACCGGCGCTGAACCAACCCTACTTCCTTTGGCTGACCAATGTTCGGTCGCAGCCTCGCATGTGTATGCTGTTGGGTAGAGGTGGTCCAGGTCGCACAGGGTATTTCGAAGGCTTGCGTGATTTTGGATCCTCAGCTGCCAATCTGTCTCCCAAGATTCATTCCAGAAACGACAGGAGGGGGATTTGCCTTCAACCGCTCTCGGAAGGGATATATAACGTAAAAGGACCAGGTGCGCCAATACAGATAACGCCGCGCTAGATAATCAAGGGGAGAATAAGTTATAAAAAAAAAGTGTGCGTGGGTGGATGGGTAGATGGACGAGGCCATTCGATCTCCGATGCACCACCTGCGCACTCGTTTTTGGTGAGGATTCAGTCAGCTTGGAGATGTTGATGACCTTCATATACGCAGCGCGTCTTGTTGCGGCTTGCATATTGAACTTGTCAAGACTCTTCCAGCTTTTATTCATTTTTTCTCTCTTCCTTTCCTTCGTCTTCTTTCGTCATCCGTAGGTTCGTCCGTCCGGGCCTCATCATATCCTGTTCATCTGGAGAGGATTTATATTGTCCGCCTGGCCGTAGCTGTTCTGGCTGTATTGATAGCTCGTCGGGGGTGAATACGGTCGCGCAGGGTTCGAGTGGGCCGCGTGACCTTGGTCCCAGCTGGCCTGTGACGCCTGGCCTTCTCTCGTCGGGGGTCTCGGGCTGGAGAAGGACCTCGTGGGCGCCTGATACCTCGCGGTCTGGCCAAAGTAGTCGGGGGTGCGGCGGCCGCCACCACCTGCAGATGCTGCCGTGGGGGTCAGGTCGTCGGGGCCGGCGCCGCCGGGGGAGGCGGCATCCGTCGAGGCGAGGTAGCTCCGGAGGGGTGGGTAGATGGGTCCCTCGCGCACTGTCAACACCGGTGTCAACATGCCGTCTTTGTCCCGTGAGAGCATTTCGTACGAACGTGGATCTGTATTCATCTTGAGGTCGTATGGTCCGCCGAGCGCGTCGACCGATACAAACTCACGCTTGCCGCCTATCGGCCGCCGAGTGATGAGCTCGATCCATCCCGTCACCATAGACCAGCGTCCCAGAAGAAGGACGAGCCAGAACCCGTTCATCTGTTTTTTAGGTCATGCTTCCCGTCAGTATACGTTTCTGCTGCAAACAAGTCTATGAATTGTATACGTGAAGTAGTGAAAGAAAAAGAAAACAAAGGGGGGGGGGAGGGGGTTTCCTAAAACGTACAGCTAGGAGGATCAGGACGGCCCCGATGGTCGCTATGTTGACAACGAACTCGCCGGCTTCGGTTAGACAGGCGGTCTTGTCTCCTCCTGACGCCACGAGGCAGGTGATCCATGGGTCTGCCACGGTCGGGTCCGTCTTGACCGTCTCCTCGGTGTTGTCTTGGAAAACGAAGACGATGGCAAAGAAGATGACATCGGCGATGATGATCAGCACGATGGCGATGCCGCGCCATTGGAGCTGGATCACACGGCGCACGCGACGATAGGCCTGGCGTGGGGTCATGGTGCGGATGCTGTTGGAGTAGGACGGCAGGCCCGAGTTCTCGGTTGTGGCGTTGTTGTCGGCCAAGGAGGCGAGGTACACCTTGATGCAGTAGCCGAACGTCGCGAACTGGATGATGATGGTGAGGGCGGCAAAAACCAGGAGCGGGATCCACAGGTCCGCCAGGCTGTTGTGGTGGTTGACGTGACAGGTGGTCCCAAAGCGGAACGAGACGCCGCTCAGCGTCAGGGCTAGCACAATGCCCACGGCCGGAATGCCCCAGCCGGTCGCCTGCGAGAACCACATAAAATTCCTGCCCACGACAACCTGCCAGCAGATTTGGAGGTGGAGGGACAGCGACCGCAGGAAGACCCACAGCACGCCGGCCCAGCCTCCGATGATGAGAAAGGTCCCGGATGCGGCGCACACAGAGCTCGTCTGCATGTCGTTGGGCGTGATCTCGTCAAAACACTGGTCTGGTTGTCCTGCTAGAGGGATGACGAAACCCATATTCATGAAGCACACGGCGAGCACCAGGCAGATGCTGAGGTAGTGCCTGTGTGTCTTGTCGATGGGGAGGGCGGCCCAGGACAGCAGGAGAAATACGCAGCAGACCATGCTGCACACCGAGATCCATTGTGCCGCGATGCCCACTCTGATGAAGGCATCCGAGTATGTCCAGTCTGTCATGGGACATGGCAGACAGCATGTGATGTCGCCGAGAGCCTGGCACAAGCGGCCATCGGTGTCTAGTTATGAAAATCCTGGTCAGCATTCATTCTATGGCATCTCACAACAACAAGCCTTCCCAGAATTCGTCTTGGTGAGAGCCTACATCCGCCATTGCTAAACTGCGAGGCGTCGAGAAACGGAGCTGGGCAGGTCGCCATTGTGACCCGTACGTGGTTCACGACCGATATGTGAGATAGTGAGAGAAGATTGTGATAAGTCGGTGATGTGTTTGTCTGGGGTGGGGTGAGACTGTTGTTTTCGTTTGTTGTTCCAAGGTTCCCTATATAAGAGAAGGTGGTTCCGTCCAGAGTCTCTCCCCCAACAAGCGGCCAGTGCACTGGTGCGGCAGAGGCTGTGCTGATCTGATCCCCAAATAAGAAGGGCCCAAACCGGAGCCGTAAAGGCAGAAATGATAGGATGATGACGATGGTGTGAAAGGATACCCGAATAGGCTGTCGTCTTCGTAGTGGTCGTAGTCGTTTTTATTTTTGTTGTCGTCGTTGTCGTTGTCGTTGTCGTTGTCGTCGTCGTCGTCGTCGTAGAACCACCTGGGCGCTGGACCTGACGGTGGAGTATCAATGTTGGTCTGTTCCCACGTCCTAGAGATTTGGTTCTGGTGCAACAATCGTCCAGTCGCTAGAGCAGAGAGTGTAACCTCTTCACCATAGTGGACCGTCGCAGCCTTTTCAAGAGCCCTTCACAAGCAGAGAAGCCTGGCCGCGTCGACGGCGGAGACTAGAGAGACCGATGGAGCCCCAGCGGATCTATATGTTCCTATCTCTCGACCAAAGACAGGGTGTCGGCAACCGTAGCAATCTGGCAGTGCAAGGGTTCGGATAGCGATTATAAGGAGAGCATGATTGTGGGAGGGCTGTGTGAGTGCGTGTGTGTGTGTACACTTGGTACGGTAGCAACTTTCTGAAGTTTTTGAAGCAGATATCAAACAAGGAGCACACCAAAAGAAGAGCCCATGTGGAAGAAGATACGGATTGGGTATAAAGAAAAATAAATTATGAACCCGTCGTAAGGAAGCAGAAGGGTGGAGGAAAGAGGTGGGTAGGGCAGGTGTATGTATGTATGTATGCATCCTACCATGGAGAGAGTGAGTGAGTGAGGTGAGATGGTCATGGTTATGGCCGTGGCCCCTGTCCATCATGGTCCTGGGGCACCAAGGAGGGAGGGGGAGGGGAGGCAACGGCATGGGCAAGGCCCGATTACAGACCAGGATGGCAAACCCCAGGGGACTCGCAGCACAGCTCGCAGGCTGCAGTGACAGTAACTCCTTGCTGCGATGGTCCGACTAGAAGGCACTATGGAAGCGCAACCGGGGGGGGGGGTGGGGGGCAGGTGGTCGGACATGGGGTCTTGTCTGGGAGCCCACAGGTTGGTCTAAAAAGGTGCCTGCGTTTCCCACAGTGGGGACCCTTCAGATGTTCCCTGGGTGCGTTTTGGGTAGGTTGTTGGTGGTGACGGTGGTGGTGGTAGCCATTGGTGGAGCGCGACAAGGGGAAGGACGAGGACGAGGACGAGGACGAGGACGACAAGGAGACGAGAGAGAGAGAGGGCTAGGGCTGGAAGGGCTGGAGAGGTCTCGTCCCCCCCGGTCGCGACTGCCACCACCTCGTATGTACATCACACCCCACCTTGTCCTAGGGCCCTTGGACCTGAAAGCCCCTCGTCCCCAGACCCCTGTCACTACTTATAGGCTTGTCCAGCTTTGGTCCAGAAGGGCAAGGTTTGCATATGAGCCGAGGGACCAGGCTCCAGGTAGGCCCTGACCATGACCACCGCTCCCCACTAACCCACCCACGTCCCCAACAGCCTGGGCTCCGCACCACTCTCTTTTCCCTCTGCTGTGATCTTAAAATGAAAAATGAATGAATCGTCTCTTGGATCGTACTTTTAGTTCCGGTTCTGCTTGGCTGCCAGTGGATACGGTCCAAAGCACGAACGAATAAAGACTGTTGTCGACGTGACGGATGGAGATTACATTTTTGCCATGGCCACCCAGTTACGCACCCCGAGTCGTCGTTGGGGCAGCGCGTGATGGTGACAAGTGCTGCACGAAAACTTAAATACGGAGAAACGGGAGATTGCAAGTGATGGCCGCTGGTTGAGGTCACTCCAGCAGCCTGCTCCGGGGCCGCCGTGGGGTGGACAGTAGTCCAGGAGGAGGGAAGAGTCAAGAGGTACTTCCTACTGCCTTTGCAGAGGGCCCCCTATCACTGGCTGATCAGGATTGAACTGCATGACCCCTCCACACGGGGGCACTACTAGAGGATCTTCCCAAGTGGTACTGTGATGAGGAAAGCTTTTGTGTGGGGTACATCAATGCGAATCCTACCAGGACGGGATAGGATCAACATGCACATCTCGTAGTCCCGACTGGAAGAGGAAGGACTACAAAATGGTGTGTCCTGTTCTCCCAATGTCAGACTTGCCCAGTCCATTGTGTTAGTCCCCAACCGAGTCGCTCGCTCGTTCTGCCTCCTCGACGAGGTCCTGTGAGGCGGAGGGGGGGGAGGAGGAGGAGGAGGGGAGGGGAAACGGCGGCTCGTTGTTCATCGCGGCGCACATGTCTTGTCAGCATCGAGAATTACATAGGCCTCCTTTTGAGTTGCCGCGGCTGCTGATGTGACTTTGTTTTAGTTTCTTCAACCCCTCCTCCATGAGATGTGTAAATCCTTTCGAGGGAACTGTCGTTCTGCCGTAGGATTTGGCCTCAACGAATTGGGGGCTGTTCTATTGTGGTAGCAAACAACCGCTGCTGCCTCTTGCTCATTGGAACTGAAAATAAACCCTCTCGGTGACGGTGAATGCTACCATCTCCTGTCCATTTGTCTGCCTGGCTGCCTGTTTATTCACATGGACCGAAGATGATGCTGCCTCTGGGGAGGGCTCCTATATTCAACATCAGCAGCCGTGCATACCAGCAATAATGCAATATACTCTATTACTGTACCGCAAGGCGTGGTTGGTATGGTAGCATGCAGATCGAAAGTCTGTGCCACCCTGGTGGAGGCTGTGTGACCAAGGCTATCATGCTATCAAGAAAAGACACCTTATTATTCAAACCCTCATTTTTCGTCCTTGATAGGTCAGATCGGTCATCCTTAGCAACAATGACATTACGCACGCCGTACCTGAAAACTCCTCAAAGTCGAGACGATCTTGTCGCCCATCAATGGAGATCCTAACATGTTATGCATTATGGTATACATATTATTTGAGTACCTGTGATATTGTCGCACAGCTCCGTACCATGCAAGAATAAATGCCGGAACATGCATGTTAGACACGCGTATTCGCTCCACAACTTTTAACAGTAGGCCTCCCTGGTAACCAGGAGGAGACCCAAAGATCTTTGGGCTCAATGCAGTCCAGTTCCACTTTTCAACCGCAGACACACTATTCTACCGTTATTATGCTATGGTACGTGCACACACCATACATAGCACAGCGAGTGGCCTCCCAAGGCATCCGTCAAGCGTCTGCACTCTTTTTATGGATTATCCAAACTCTTCCTCTACTTTCCCCTCAGCCTGCGCACCCGAGGATCGCATATCAAAGACGCGGCTCTCGGGGTCCCAATTTATCATCTTGGTCATGGCCCAGGCCCTGAACCATGCGCCGCAGTATCGGCTCCGAGTCGCCACGTGGAAGAGGCATACTGTGCACACAGCAGTAGTATACTTCTCTCAAATATACTATGCATCATACTAAAGTTGCAAATTCATACAATCCAGCCAGCCCAGCCAGCCTTCTTTTGTACACGATAGTAACCAGCAGGCATATTCAAGGACCCATCTTTCAGCCCTTATACTTGAGCTGAGCATTGCTACAGTAGCCAGTCGCCAATAAACAGTGCAGAACTCCGCTGGGACTCACCCTGTTTTTCCTTCTTTGTCTTTTCCCCTCCAGTGGCGCCACCGTCAAAGCACCTGCATGTTCCAAGCATCCTGTTCCTCTGCTGTGACTCGCGCGTCATCAATATGCCGGATCTCGCGTATCAGCGGACTCGACCAGGTTCAACATCCATTCATAGCCTTGCCATGCCCAAGACCTAACCACATGGTCCCTTTTGGCGAATCGGACCTCGACTTGAGCCTCAACCCAGGTTGCTCCCTGGTCCAGAATCTAGACAGCCCGTGGGGAACACGCTTTTCCGCCTTGTAGCCACAGCCACCAGAAAGACACCCCGCGCTGGACTCTGTTTTTTCTCTGTTCGACCTTTCACATCGTTGATGGAAAGAGCACTTCTGTGTCCTTACTGGTCGGCCTCGCGCCTTCCCTTTTCCTTTTTTTCCAATGGTCCGTTGTACTACTTGGCCATCTCACCTGAATGCAAGACCCACTTCGTACACAAATCTTGTCAAATCCCTTTTTTTCCTCTTCTCTTCTTTTCTTTTCTTTTCTCTGGCGGGCCTTCCCGATGCTGACACCCCAGCCCAGCCTCCCCCCCCTCCATCTCAGCATAATCACATCATACATAAGTGGCAATACTACCAACCAAAAATGCCAGGGCTGAGGAGGCGCATAGCGCCCCGGACCGTCAACCCAAAAGAAAATTGATCAAGGTGAATGTCTGTGCTCACTAGTCCTTCGCCCCTTCCGCGCACCTTTATTCGTCTGGACCTACCGTCCTTTCCGTCGTCAAACCTTGGTGCTGTTTCAATTGGCTGGAATGGCCAAGTCCAGAAACCAAAATTAACCAAGAAAAGGTGGCGGTACTGAAAAGAGAATCACATAACACAGACGCACAACTATGGTAGCGAGCTGGGCCCCCCCGCCAAAACTCCCGTCTGGGCGGCGGCTTCGGAACCTCTCCTGCTTTTCTAACTATCTTTGTCTCTGCCTTATCTCTCTGTTTTTTTCTTCTTTTTCTTTCTCCCGAGCAAATCACGGCACGTCCTGGAGCTGTGATGATGTCGAAGATCCCGTTTCGTTGGTTCCGTCACACAAAGTCAGCGCTTACACAATCTCGGTTCCAGACTCCGCTGGGTGTGGATGGATATTGGTGTGTGTGGGTGTGTGTAAGCCTCCTGAGTACATACATGCATAGAGACGGGCGGGACACGAGAGAGACCCAAAGAAAAAGAGAGACATTTTTTTGCAGGATGCATGCACGACATTCAAGTTTGAACACGCGACCTTGCAACGCAACAGGACGAAAAGAGCAACCTGGCTCAACTCAGCGACAAGGGAGGTTTCGGGTTGGGCCTTGTACATGCAGGTTAGGCCCCCCCCCTTTTTCCTCCAGCGGGTACAGCCTAAAAGGCACAGCGTATCATTAGCACCTGCAGCCAACAAGAGGTTGATGTTGGTTATGGTTGGTTCCCCTCGCATTTTCTCGTGCGTTGATCTTCTTCGGCCCGCCAAGGTGCGATCATGTCTGGGTCCGAGACATTAGATCTCACAAGGCTGGACTCAAACAATGTCTACTCTTCGTCGGTCCTCCTCGATGGTTTCTCTTCGTGAGGATCTTCTGCAACTGTCTCAGACCTCAGTCAACACCCTCCTCCCTTCACACCACAGTATATGGGCTATTCCAGATTCACGATCTACATACTACTGTATGTAGTATATCACCGGTGCGAATGTGGTCCGCATACGGGATCGGCCCCACTCGGGGACCGAAAAGATGCCTCTTGCGCAGTTGTGCAATCCGTCGACGCGCTGTCCTGGGAAGACGGTGTGATGATTTGAATGGTTTCCCTGCAGACAAAGTATATTTTTTTCTTCTTCTATTGGATAAGATTAAAGTGCTTATGCCCAGCATACCACCCGCCCTCCTTTTTTGCCCTTTTCAACTGTCCATTTCACGTACACCAACGAATCATGGCCCCCATCTGGAAATTGAATTATGATCTCACTTTTCCACCGACATGTAACGTCCTTTCTCACGTGAGTTGTATGTAAATAATACCGCGTGGCCTTTTATGCCTGGACCTTTTCTGTTCTCCCTTGCTTTCCTATCAATGCCCGATACTCATTGGCGAGGCTCATCAAGTTCTCCAACCCCAGGGTAGCGCGGGCGATTTGCTTCCGTACCACTTTTCTTCTACTTCATATATTCTTTTAGATGATTACTAACTTGACTACTGCTACGCTTGAGTATCCCGTCCACCAAATGACACAACAACTATGACCAAAGAAAGTCAAACAACCCACCTTCCAGAAGACGCCTGGGCAGTGGAATTAGTTTTGTTGGGGTCGGTCCGTCGTCCGTCGCCTCGGGACTGCTTACTTGAGTCTGCGTATCACTTTTTGCCTCAATCCTACTCTCCCCCCCCCGGCACCGAGCCCGGTGCTCCTTCGGCCGCTTCCTCCGCCCGCTGCTCAGTCTGCTTTTGTATCGAACAAGTGACGTGATATGTGAATGTTTCAAGCCACTGCCGGTTGACTTTCTGTCCATAGTTCTTGCGTGGGGGCCGGATTTAGAATCCTTTTTTCTCCTCTTGTTCTTTTGTCCAAAACGAGGGAAAGAAGACAAGGGAGGGAAAAGAGAGAAAGGGCGACGGTCTTCACCCCCACTCCCAACCTCGCGCCAAAGAAGAGAGGTTCGAACATCACGACACGATGATACATGACACCACTTTGTGGAGTTTGAGCTCGCCCCATCTCGCAGCTGTCCTGCAGCATCGGCCCCAGGGCTTGCTGTGGGGATGGGAGGGGGGCTTTCAGGATCTGGAGCATATCATCGCTTTGCGTGATGAACGGCCATTCTTGATCTGCATTCTCCACAGATGCGTCGCAGATGCATCCCGAAGGGGAAACTCGACAAAGTGGACGATGCGGCCGCTCCCCGGCTGGTCTCTTGGGGGCGTTATGGGGCATGGCCTTCACCGCACCGAGACTATATTTTTTTTTAATTTTTTTTTTAACTTCTTCTCTTCTTGTAGTCAGCGGCTGTTGCGCTGAATGGCAATGTATTATCAAGAGTTTATGTGCAGTGTAAGTGTGTGAGTACGTAAGTACTATGATAGCCCCAATGGACGCAACACACACAACCCCCCCTCCTCCTCCCTTTCCCCCCCCCCACCACGACGGTCCCCGACTACGACACACAAAGAAGATCGATCGACGTCGTAGGTGGTGGTCGACTCCTCTGCTGCTTAACACCCCGCCACGACATGCACGGCAGCTATTTGCCCCGACAAGGGCCGGCACGCATACACACACATACTCACACACGGGGTCAATCTCTGACCAGCTAACGATAATTGATCTCTCTCTCTCTCTCTCTCTCTCTCTCTCTCTCTCTCTCTCTCTCTTCTCTTCTCTTCTCTTTTCTTCTTTTCTTTTTTCGTTCCCCCCCTCCTCCTATTTCCGCGCTTGCAAGGAGACTTGCGCAAATAGTGGACTTTTAGTTGGTTCATGGTTTCCCACCAACGCCCATGTACAGATCAATGGGTTGGTTGGCTGACGCATACTTTCTTGCTGTTGCAGAAACGAGCCGCGTCACTTTTCAAATAGTCGTCAATGCTCGGGGTTGGTGTGGCGGTGGTGTGGTGGGCAGGGTGCAGTAGCAGAGACACCCACCCACCCACTTACTCACGAGGTACTACTGTGTGGTACAAACTGTTGCATACATGCATACGTACAACTTTCTTTTGGGTGCCCGACGCCGAGCAGGAAAAAAAACCAGAAAACAAAAAGAGGTAAAGAAAAGAGAGGGCTGCCTGCTATCTACCGTGGTACAGAATCCAAACTCGAGAAGAGTGTGTAACATGAATCTCTGACAGCTGTACCAAATTATTCGCTGTGTGGCAGTGGGGATCTCCTTCGGCTCTACGCTTCCAGGCTGTCATTGATCATTCACTCCATGGTTTGAAGGGCCCCCCTGCTTTTTCCACCCGTTCGTTCTCTTGGAGATCTTGTGTACCAGTCTTTTCTTTCTGTTGGGAGGGCCGGAAACAATATGCAACAATCACCACTATTACATTCGTATATTGGATAGCCTTTTCTTGGCAAAGTTCCACCATAAACTTAGTCCACAGCGGGAAGTGAACGGTTTTTTTTTTTGTTGATATCTAGGGGTTGTTAGTCGAGGGCAGGGTTGCGGGACGCGGCTGACGAGGCCTGTTACCGGCAAGCCCCAAGCCCGCATAATCTCATTTCGATAGTAGACGATAATTGCGCTCAGGTTGGGGGAGGGAGGGAGAGAGAGAGAGAGAGAGAGAGAGAGAGAGAGAGTGTGTGTGTGTGTTTGGACTATGGCACAATTGCGTGTGCGTGTGCATGTGTGGAATGGCCTGTGACGGAATTACCAAGGATGATGGCATGTGTTTTCTTTGGTCTTGAAACCCGAGAGGCAGCTTCTTGGTCCATCATGATCATCAAGTATGGACATGAAGCCATACCCATCTTTTTGGTGCAGTGGAAGAGAGAACCCACCGGCACCGACCTGCCATCTCAAGTATCACCCCACTGGATTGGGAACGGAGGGGAGAAGAGATCTGAGACGCTGACAAGGTCGAAACGCATCGTTACAGTAGACCTTGTCGGCGTGTTCCAGAGCCGCAATGCAATTCATCCATCCACCCAACCCACGTCTCTCTTGTTTCTGTTTTCCTCTCTCTCTCGAACCATCAGAAGTGAGTCTCGATCTCCTGTCGCATGGTTTGGTTGTAGATGTGGGTAAACCTCGTGGAGGGGGTTTTCCCAAGTTCTGCTGACTCGTCTTTTCTCCCCCTCTGGACAAGAAAAAAGATCCACACCCTTCTGTGGGTTGCCTGTGTGATATGTGGAGCAGTCCTCGGACTCCAGATGCCTCTTTGTGTCTCGCTCTCTCACTCTCTCTGACCACCGCAGTAATTAGATCGTCAGGGCAAGTCCAGTCCATCCTTTTCCTCGATCAACTAACTCCTTCCCTCCCCCCCTTCTCTCTCGCACCCCACAAGCCGTGCCGGGTGATCTAGCTGGGTCTGGATAGGTGTTCCGAGAACGATGCAGGGACCGGGAATAGGACATGGGGCCGATCTCAGGGTGGTCTTGGTGCCAAGCGGTGGTTCCTTTTGCTCAAGCCTTGTCCACCTGGACGGGAATGCCCATTTGCGATATCGCCGATGGTATCGTCAAGTCCTACTTACATAGTACTTACTATACTTGTGTGTATTTTGTTTAATGTACGTGTATGTACATACAGTCAGGTTGCAAGATTGTGTGATTTGCCTCGATACCACGGAGGGCGAGGGCGACATCCAAATCAAACAATGGGGTTGGGTTGTGTAACGGGGCTGACTACTACTGTACGTAATTACAGAGTAGTTACGTGATCACTCTTTCTGGCCCCGCGGCGTCCCGAGAATGCCCTCGACTATTTGCAGACACGAACTGTGGGTGTGCTGCTGCTTGAGCCTCCCCACAGCTCAGGTGCGGTTGGTTGGGACGTCAAGGTTTGGCGACAGCCTCGTTTTTCCTCTTGTGTTCTTTTGCTTCCTTCTTGCCGATAGCCACGAGATTCCCCCTTGCACGACCCACGGGGCAAGAGCAACAATTCACACCACAACACAGGGTTGATAATCCTTCGTGCGTCATGCCCATGGTTCCTATAATTCTTCCGTGTAGGGGAGAGAGAAAAATTCAGAGACAAAGTGGCACGGTCATGAAGGAGGCAGAAGAGAAGACGAGAACCGATGAATGTCGGATTCGCCGAGACGTAAGTGCGACCAGCATCCATCATGCTGCTTGACCATCCAAACCTAGACAGACGAGAACCATTACCAAACTATGTGCTCAGATATTCGTTCTCTCCCCCCCCCTCTCTCTCTCTGTGTGTGCCTCCTTCTTCTCCCCTTTCCCGGCACGCCGGCACAAGACAACATCCGCACGGATCCGGCTGTGATCAGACATGCATACTGCAAAATTACGATGATATGCTTCCAGGATTCCCTTCAGCTCCGGGAGTGTGGAGAGAGAGAGGGGGGGGGGGTGAGAGATGGGTGCCTCCACAAACTTTCCCGATCTGAAACCCTCACGAGCGATTCCGTTGAAGCGAAAACTCCGCCATCCAGAGAAAGACAGCAGTTCGAGACCGACCCTGGACAACCGCCCTTGGGGGGTTACATTCACGAGACCAA
The DNA here is from genome assembly GCA_006503525.1 of Cryphonectria nitschkei. NCBI lineage: Eukaryota > Fungi > Ascomycota > Sordariomycetes > Diaporthales > Cryphonectriaceae > Cryphonectria > Cryphonectria nitschkei. The sequence continues at coordinate 43,920 of LAZJ01000116.1, read as the reverse complement.
TGTTTCGACGATCATTGCCTCGCACTAGCTGCTGCTGCTGCTGCTGCGGCTGCGGTCAGATTTCACTCTCACACACACACACACACATATCCACACACAAAGACGCCAAGCCTAGGTTAGTTCAATACTAAGTACTATGGTGGTGGTTGCAGCACACTGGATCTGTGGTGCGGCAGGATAAGTGCCCGACCACCACCACCACCACTACCTAAGCAGGATGAGGCTCGACCGGGCTTCCGCTGCAGTAGACAGGTAATAGTTAAGTAATCGTAAGAGTAGCAGCAGCGGCAGCAGCAGCAAGAAGCCCTCCCCCCCCTGCTGCATAAATACGATGTCGGATGCCGGAACTTTTAAGCTTCAAGTTGGTGGTGTCGATTACGCCAGGGGAAATTGTGAGCTGCTTATTACCTTGGCAGAACACACAAGTACGTGCCTTGCATTCTCTGTTGGCGGTTTACTCCACACGTGCTGCAGAACCTCAGACAAGAGAGCAAGATCATCGTCACATCCCCTCCCCTCATCTCGATACTACAGCAGAGGCCAGGGAAGGGGGGAGGGCCCGGGGGCTCGGCGCCGAGCCAACAAGTCGCAGCCAAGCAAGGCGGATTGAAATGAATATGTACACAGTGATTCAACGAACGAACGATCGATCGGAACAGAACAGAAACCCCGGCCCATGCTATGCTCAATGGACCATGGGCGTTGGATCCCAGAACTTTTCTCGAGTAGTAGGGCTGATGGATGTGATCTGTTTGGTTGCATGGGTGGATGCATGTCTCGCCTGTGTTTGTGAGACAACACACAGTCAACATCGGAAGAACGTTCCTTGGGTTTGGGGGGGGGGGGGGGCGGCTCATCCATGCCGGATCCTGAACCACAGTAATACCCTACCGTTGCTGGTTGTTATAAGGGAAGAGAGTAGTAGTAGTAATCCAAACCCGCAGAACAAGGGAGTGGGGGTTGGGGTGCGCTGTGCCTGTCTGGGCTGCGGAGTACTATGGCATTGTATCTGCTATAACATATCACGTATAGAAGGGGGAGGGCCAGGGGCTACCCGGCGAGCCGGACCGTCACGATCACGTACGTTTCTTTTCTCTTTTCTCGAGAGAGTAAGAAATGAGGTGAGCCTTGCTAGTGAGGACAGTATGTACTACTCTACTGTGTGAGTACCCCCCCACTCTGTTACACATCTCCCACCTGAACAATGTGTCCGACCTGACCAACTGCCTCCTGCATCGTCTTGCGTGCGTCTGGCCTTGCTGTACGATGGTTGCAACCCGTCCCCCAAAGCAAACTCCTTCTATTTGATGTCCCATGCATATTTCGATGGCATGAGTCTAGCCACCCCTTCATCTCGTTTTGGGTTTTCCGCCCTCTCTTATTTTCGCACTATCATGTCGTGAGGCAAGTAACTCGTCACACCGGTTTCTCCAGATGCCCGCTCTCTCAGCAGCGTGCCAAGTCGGAAGCTGCGACGCAACGCCCGGCAACGACGTCTTGCATCGGAGAGAGACAAGGCGTCGTAAGAGTAGGATCGTGTAGGTGGTAGTCAGAAAGCAAACCTGCAAGCCACGTTGAAAGCAAGCAATGAGAGAAATTATGATATGCAGAGCCTAAGGAACGCCAACGCCCCCCCATGGCCGAGGCTGGGCCTGGCCCTACTACTGTAACCCTGGCAGAGGCCCGCCCAGCCGATCTGTCCGCCATGTGGTCGCCATGTTTTTCCACGTTCCCGGCAGAATGGTAGAGCTCATTTCAAGGGAGCGCAGGCGAAAGTCAAACGATGGAGAGACAGACAGAGAGAGACACACACACACACGAGGAATAACGAGGAAGAGGAAAGTAAAGAAACCGTAAATTAGGGTTGCGACGATACTCCTTCCCTTGTAGGGCTAGCCTTGGTCTTTCAGTGGGAACCCCCTTCCCTGACTTGTCTGTCAAGGAGACAGCAAGAACGAGAAAGAAGGCGGCCGAACACGACTTTGGGATGGGCATGAAGCCATGCCTGAAACGTAGTCCCTCGTCTTCTTCATCATCTTCGTCTCTCTTCCTCTCTCTCTCTCTGTGTTGCCCCACCTGCGACGACAAGAGAGCCTTGTCTTTTCACCCCCTTGCTTTTTTCCCCGGGACCTTAAAAAACCATGGTAGTACAGTACTATACCTAGTATGCAACCCCATCACGCTCAAGTCTCCACCAAGTTGTCATTTTATGGCCTAGTGACCATCTCCGAAAGAGATTGGGGATGAGAGAAAGGGGATGTGGAAGGAAGGAGAGATCCTCAAACATCGGCCCTTTCGAGAGTGGTGGAGATTGGGGTGGACAGGGATGGGAGCTCCTCGTCACGTTGTGACTGCTGTTGGTTTCCGAACGTCGATGAGCTACTCACGAGGAAAGAGGGGGGACCCCAGTCAACGGGGAGAAGGCTATCCGTTCATCGATCAAGGGCATGGGTGTCTCGGTACTCGTCGACAAGGCTGGAGACTTGGTGTTTGTTGGGGGAAAAGACGCAGAGAGAGCATTGTACTGGTGACTCGAGATGGTGGCCAGGTCTGCGCTCCGACTTGCCAAGGATTCGTGAATGGATGAATGAATGAATGAATGAAATAGGCGACGCTCTCTTGTACGTGGTAATATGTCCGAGTACTGGGGTCGACTTTGTCTTATTTCCTTGTTGCCCTTCTTTTCCTTCCTCCCACGCTTCTCGAACACTTGCGGGATGCCTATAGCACTGCCGAATGGTAATATAATGCTGTCTTATAGGGTTTATAGCCGGTGTGTCTCCCCTCGGCCGGGTGGAATTCCCAGAGGGCATGAAGACACGCTCGCTCACTTGCTTGACAACTTTGACAAGAAACACCACCGTTGCGTTTCAACTCTCTGTCGCCCCTCTCTCTCTCTCTCCTCTTGAGCACGCTTTAGCATGTATTATTCAGTAGAAGGGGTCATCCTGGTCGACAAGCTGAGAGAGTGTGTTGAACTCCAGGTCGGGTCGGGAAAAAGGTTTACCATAGCACAATTCTAGGGAACCAGGGGGGGGCTGGGCGTGTTTCCATTCCATCCCAACGGAGAACTCCATTGTCGTGGATCCCTAGACTTGGGCATTGATTTATACTCTGGCCATGGCATGTTGTCATGCACTACGATAAATTACAAATATTCCCCGACAACAATCCACGACAGGGACGGGGCATACTTTGGCATAGTACTACGTTGTATCTTGAAGGGGGAATGAGAGGGGAAAAAGAGACAAGAATGAATCATGGAAGAGCCGGCCGGGTGGGGGCTCCGGTGAGAGCCCTTCTGAATTGCCGCGTAAAAACGGGGGCTGCTTGGGGCCGGGGGGGGGAAGAGCAAGATTTCTAAGGCGAACGAGCCTTTACGAGATATCATGGTACTGAGGTGGGTCAAAAGGTCCCGGCGAGGTTGACGACGCGATTGTCTGTGCAGTCTGTGCAAGTCTGTGTGCAAGGCAGGGACTCGTCGATGCATTGGCAGTGAAAGTTGATTTACATGGTACATTTTTTCCCCATTGTCCTAACGAGCCCTTTCCCTTGCTCTTACAATTGGGGGGGGGGGGGTTCTCCCATCAAGAATACTAAGCCCAAGGTATCAACGAACCTCGTCTTTTACAGCCGACAGGATATCCAGCATCTCAGCCTCGAGCACGTCCTCGAGAAGCACAGCGGGCGGCCATCCAAGCTCCCGCCTCGCCCGGTTGGCCCAGCACCGCGACGTGGTCTTGTTCGCCCAGCTGGGCGCCCGAGGGCTGTCCGGCGACACCGACACGGGCGTGGCAGCCTCGAGGGCGGCACCGTTGGCATGCAGGACCGAGGCCATCTTGGTGCAGAGGTCGAGCTTCTGGTGCTCGCCATTCTCGGCGCTGGAGAAAGGGGCGAGGGGTTTAGGAGAGGCAAAGGTCAATTTTTTTTTTTTTACGATGATGACAAGATCAAGAAGGGAGAGGGGCGGGGCCCCCTGAGAACGGAGGCGTGATATACTTACAAGTAAAATCTCTCGAACCCAGCTGGGTTTGCACCAGCAGGACCAAGATTGTGCCTGATAGACCGTAGAATCAAGTCCGAGACATCCTGGACCTGGACGTGTGCCCAGATGTTGGTGCCCTCGCCGGCGTAGGTGACGCGCCTGTTCCGCAGCGCCAGTCGGACGAGGTTGGGGAACGGGGACGAGATGGTCTTGTGCGGGCCTGACCCGCGCCCGAAGATGACGCCTGGGCAGATGATGGATGCGGTGATCTCACCTGCCAGGTCGGCTCTGCTCACCCTGTGTCAAAGGTAATCAGTAAAGAGGAGGAGAAGAAGAAGAAGAAGAAGAAGAAGAAGAAGAAGAAGAAGAAGAAGACGAAGAAGAAGAAGCAGGACCCATTGTCATTTTTAGATGTCGAGAGAGGGAGGAGGTGGAAGGAGGAGGTTGTCTGAAAACAACATACTCGAGGTCAATCAGCCGGTGCAGCGCGGTGGCAGGTATAGACCCGATCTGCTCGACGTCCACATCATCATACTTGGGCACGTCCTCCAGCCTGCCCGTCGGTGCCGACTCAATCAGCTGCGTGCCCGAGATGTGAACCAGAACGCCCTTCCTGCCCCCCTCTCCCGTCCTCCTCCTCGCCAGGCCTCGGTTGATGGCCCTGGTGAGATGGAGGTCGTCTGAAGTGGCGGCGTTGATGGCGACGTCCACCTCTGCGCAGGCGTCCTCTATCTTGGCCAGGTCATCGTGAGAGACCTTGAAAGAAAGTTTGTGTCTTTGGGTCAGTCAAGATGTTTCAAAAGTTGTGATGAATTTTTCTTCTAACACAGCAAGAAGACCTTGGGTGTTGCCATACTTCCAGCCTGAAAAACTCTATTTGCGGAAAAAAGCAAAGGCATAAATGAATTCAAACAAACAGGAAAATAAGCCTTCACACTTGGGAGACAAAAAAATGTTAACTTACCACAAGCAACCTTGTCCTTCGCCCGCTCATGCACGCCTCCCTCTCAGGCCGCACAACGCAGGTGAGATCAAAGTCGCCAGCACGTTCGAGGTCTGTGAGGACCGTGCCGCCGAGGTAGCCCGTCGCACCCAGGAGGAGGACCTTGTATGCCATGCTGGAAGGTGAAGTGAGTACGGTGGTCGAGGTTGCAGAGAGGAAATGAGAAGTAAGTGGGGTCATCAGAGCATCGTCACTCTCAATTCTTCGCGAGCCTCCAAGGTGGTTTTGTTGTTCTTTCCAAGTGCGGGGGGGTTTGAGTAACAGTTCGGATACCGAGGCTGGGAGAAGGAAAAGGCTCTCTTGGTCTCTGGAGTCCTGCCATGCTGACCAATTTTTCTCTCCATGATAATTATTTTTCACGTATGAAATTTGTGTGAATGTGTCTTCGATACTGAGCCGTTGATATCATTCTCATGGAGACGGAATGCCATGTACAGGCTTTAGTGGACTTGTCATCCCCTATTTTGGAAACCCGGAAAGAAATATGAATAGGTGTGTCTCGTAAGTGGTCATTCGCTATGTCTAGAGTGGTTTTCACCTCGAGTTCCAAGGCAGCTACTCCAGTAGGAGAGAGAGTATTACCAATGTGTTCACGTGTCTGATGCACTGCTGCATATCTGCAATCTAATGTCTCTAATCCTGCCTTGTCTCGTCTTGATCTTGTCTTGCGTATACCTCGTCTCTCATCCCGTCATCAGATAGGCTCATCCCTCGGCTCGATCAACACCTCATTGACAGCCACATGCTCCGGTCTCGTGACAGCATACACGATGGCCCCGGCGACGTCCTCGGCATCCAGCACCTTGGCCCCAGACGGCTCGCCATACTTCTTGACGGCTTCCTGGTCCGTCGACATGCTCAGCAGCTCCGTGGCGACATTGCCTGGCTGGACGCTGGTGACCCTCAGCCCGGTACCCGCAGTCTCGACACGCAGTGCCTGCAGCGTACCCTCGACGAAGAACTTGGACGCAGAGTACACCCCAAGGCCGGGGAAGACCTTGCGTCCTGCGTCCGAGCTGATGGCGACGATGTGGCCCTTGCCACGGGCCAGCATCGACGGGACCGTGGAGGAGAGGCTGTGGAGGAGGCCCTTGCAGTTCACGTCAACTGTGCGCTCCCACTCATCGACATGGACATTCTTCATGAGGGTGAAGTACATGACCCCCGCACATGCTACCAGTATGTCGACGGGGCCAAGCGTCTCCTCGGTGGTCCTGATGAGAGCCTCGACTTGGCTCCGGTCTGTGACGTCCGTTGCCTGGGCCAGGACCTTTACGCCGGATGTTGACGTGATCTTGGACTTGAGAGAATCCAGAGCCTGCACCCGCCTTGCTGCGATGGCAACATCCGCACCCTCTGCGGCCAATGCAGTGGCCACTGCGGCGCCGATACCAGATGACGCACCCGTGATGACGGCGACCTTGCCGGCTAGGGGACCGCGGGGTTTGACTTGCGTGGCCATCTTGTCTGCCTTGCGAGGGGGACGGGGAAGCCAGCCGCGGGCGTAGAAGTGTCTTGTGTACGTCCGAAGTAATTTGTCGTCAATCTTGGGCCGCTGGACACCAAACACGTCTTCCAGGATAGGCCTGGTCTTGGAATCGCTCAGAACTGTAACCTCCCGGATGTAATCGACAGTGGGCATGCCAGAGCGCAGGATGTCGACCGTAAAAGATCCCTCGCCCCAGCGCCCGGAGCCCCTCTTCTGCTTCCACAGGGCAGCCCACTTTTCAAAGGCAAGCTTTTCCGTTCCGAAACCTAATTGGTCGAGATAGCTGAAGACGTCATTGGCACAGATAGGCGCGGGATCTCCCAGGTGGAAGATGCGCTGCGTCATGTCTTGGTGATCCGCCAGCGTCGTGATGGCCTTGCTCACAAAGTCGACAGGAGTCATCTCCACGAGCCAGTCCTCAATGTCTGGAGCATACCCAATCTGCACAGACTCAACAATCATGGCTGTCAAGAGATCCCACGCATTGGTAGCGCCGGATTTGCTATGGCCACTGATGGTCCCTGGGCGGTAGATTCTCGTGGGCAAACCCCTGCGGTTGGCTTCAATGACGAGTTGCTCTGCAACCCATTTGGTTTGGCTGTAGCCATCGTGCAAGCGCACTGGGACCTCGTCAACATCGATGATAGTATCTTCCGACCAGCCCTCTCGGGAAGGTGGCAAGACACCATTGGTCGAGACATGATGAACAGGTGCTCCAGCGAGACAGGCCAGACGTAATATCTCGCGGGTGCCGCCCACGTTCGGCGCGCGCAATGCGGCATACGGATAGACCAGGTTTACAGTTGCCGCTGCGTGAATCACAACATCAATGCGGGAAGCCAGTTCCTCAAACTGGTCCGGTGCGAGTCCCAAGCGTTTCCTGGACAGATTGGCCGGGAGGATCTCAACGCGGTCGATAATAGAGTCGTCCCACAGGCCCAGCTCTGTGAGGTTCTTTCGCAGCCGTGCCATCCCTGCAGAGGTCTGGTCGTCAATGGGGTCATTGAAACGCACGATGCATACAATGTCGGCCTCGGTGCTCTCGATGAGTGAGCTCAGCAGGAAAGCGCCCAGGAAGCCAGTCACGCCCGTCAGCAGAACAGTCTTTGCCTGGCTGAGAGGGAGTGTCCTTGCATTCTTGGGCTGGATGTCAGCAGCCAGAACAGAGTCAGCGCGCAACACCGCGGGCAGATCAGCCTGAACAGCTGCTGTATGCCCATCGCGAGCAGCAGTAACGGCCTCAACATGACCCTTAATGGTTGGATCGCCAGCCAGGGATCCCAGGGGCACGCGAAACCCGAACGTTTTGGACAGACGGTTGGAGAGGTCTGCGAGAGTGAGAGAGTGGCCGCCAAGATCGAAGAAGCTGTGCTCCTTGGTGATCGCGCTCGGCGGTATGTTCAAGCAGGTAGCCCATAGCTCCGCGATCTGTTCGGCCCTGATCTTCGTGTTGGTGTCGGTTTTGGCTTTGGCTTGCGGCGAAGGGGCGCCTGGCTCTGGGGGCGGCGGCAGGCTCTTAAGGTCCACCTTGCCAGATACTTCGTGCGTGGGAAGCACATCGAGCTCCACCCAAAGAGCTGGTATCATATAGTGGGCCAAGTGCTCAGCAAGCGCTCGGCGGCCCTTGGGACAGTAACCGGCCTCGTCGATCGAGACGTGATCCCGGTCGTCTTTTGCCTCCTTATCGTGCACAATATAAGCGACCAGCTGTCGTTCCACTCCGTCACCTCGAGGTACCACGGCACACTGTTTTACGGCCAGGTTCTTCACGATGGCGTTCTCCACGGTGCCGGGAACCACGCTGTAGCCTCGGAGCTTGATCATGGCACCGACGCGACCGGTAATCTCCATAAGGCCAGAGGGAAGAATCCTGGCCATGTCGCCGGTTCTGTACATGCGAGCTCCGGGGGTATCATCGAATGGGTCTGGCAAGAAGGCCTTCGCCGTTGTCTCGGGTAAGTTCAGATATCCACGAGCCAGCAGACCGCCTCCAATGAACAGTTCGCCAGAGACCCCAACGTCGACCGGTTTCTTGTTCTCGTCCAAGACGTAGGTGTGCTTTGGATCCAGAGGTGGTCCGACGGGGCAATACGGCTGCTCAGCATTCAACATCTCCTTGATATCGCCGCAGGCGATCTCATGCGTCTCACTTGCGCTGTAGCAATTCAGCAGGCGCGTATTCGGTAGAGCCTTCATGGCACGAAGTATCAGGCCAGTGGTAACGACCTCGCCATCTGGAGATTCGAGGTTAGTCTCTGAAGTGGACACCAACGAAATAAGGACGGTAGTTATCCCAGGTGTGGCGAAAATAACTCACTTAACCAGAGAGTCTTCAGGTCAGGCAACCGTTCTCCCAGCCTAGCATGCCGAGACAGAACAGTCGCAAGCAAGGTCGGAGTCATCAAGGTCTCGGTAATATTTTTCGAAGAGAGCAAATCCACCAAGGCGACGGGGTCATAACTCGCCTCATCTGGTATACAGAAAGTAGTGGCTCCCCGAAGCAGAGGGCGCAGTATCTCCCAGACGAAGAAGACGTTGCAAGCAACTCGATCGCCCTGCTTTAGGTCGCTGAGCTTGAATCTCAGATCATACGACCGGACAGCACCTCGGTGTGGATTTGCGATGCCCTTGGGCTTTCCCGTCGTGCCTGATGAGTACGATATGAAGGCCAACTTCTCGAGATCGTTCTCGTCTGTCGAGATGTTGCTGCCAGCATCCGACCCATTGCTGCCGACTCCCTGCTCGTCCATGACGATCAGTGGGACACCAGCTTCGATTCTGCCGACATGTTCTCGTTTCGTCACAATGACTCTGGGACGGGCGTCGTCTATGACACCCGAAAGCATCGCCGGAGGATAGGCGAGCTCCAGGACGAGAAACGCTCCGCCGGCCCGGAGAGCTGCGAGACATGCGATGACATAGTCGGCGCTCCTCCCCATCAGCACACCGACTGGGTCATCTCGGCCAACTCCATGATTTTGTAACGAGCTGGCGAGCTTTGACGTGATGTCATCGAGCTCAGCATAAGTGTAGGTGTGAGACTTGTCTTCTAGTGCGATCGCATCAGGTGTTGCAACGGCCTGTTGCTTGAAGCTCGCTGCCAGATCTCTGTCGATGTCGATGACTGCCATCTTGCGTGATTCTGGGATTTGGTCTTCTTGAGAGAAACTTGATGATATAATATAGATAGATAGAAATGATGAGTATTTTGTGCAGATGTGCAAATGGAATGACAATGGTATCTTAGACGCTCGAAGACAATGGTGGATGAGACAGTGGACGGCAATTGAGACAAGTTTACGGGACGTCGAGGATCAATACCCGCCAGAGCTCTGGTCTCTGCTAGAATACTAAGACGAAAAGGTAAAAGAGATGAAGAGTAAGCTTGATCGTGAGCTCTAGGGCTCTAAAAAAGAACCGAGTAACCGAGCGAGGGCGGCCAAGAACACGTTTCTTTACCCCTGCCGGCTGCCGAAATTGAGTCGACGTGGGTGAGGATTTGAAGTTCCAGGAAGGGAAAGCACGATCAAATACGAAAAATTGCCCCAAGAAAGGAACACGTGCTCTCTGAAGAATTTTGTATGAGTTGAATTAGGATCAAATTCCCTTTTAGAAAACCGAGATTCAAGAGAATACAAGCAGGCTCAGACTACAAAAAGACACAAGTATGGCCAACCATTCAATATATACATGATTTCACATGTTCGTCTTCCTCAACATTTCCTATCTCTACGTCACATCAACCAAGCACTATCCCAGCGACGATATCGGGTCCGCCATCCGGTTGATAAATAAAACCATGTCAAGTCTCATTGGAATAGGTCTAGCCCACCGAGCCCATCGAGCCCACCGAGTCTGTTCCGGCCGAGACCCGCAGAGTTCTGTGGGGGGAACGACGGGGCGTGGAGGGCGCCAGTGGCATTCGGCCAGGTGCCAGGGATCGAGCTTCTTTGTCGCCGCCCGACTGCCGCTCTTTCACGATGATATCTAGGCGTGCAAGGGACGACATTGGCTGGGGAGTTTGCGATGCCAACCCGAGCCGTCTTTTCACCCACGCCACAAGCCTGCGTTCTGGATGCTGACGCCAGGGGCAATGGCTCCGGCTCGAGGATGGGGGATATACCAGGCCTGACCGGTCTGGTCTTAATGTCTTGTTGCTTTGATGGAGAATTCCGTGTGTAAGGATACTCCCGTGTGCCTGGCTAAAACCTCTCTCCTCGAACACGAGGGCCTTCTTCACTTGTATCCTTGGCAGATGTTGAGAGACGACACAAACACGAATCCAACTATCTGACGGCAATCACGGGCGTTCCAGTTCTGACCAGTCCCTTGGCACCCTGTTTTCCAACTCCCTCGACGAAAAGAAAGGTCCCCTCCGACGCACGATACTGGATACACCCGCGGGTTGTGAGAGAGATGTGAGACATCTAATCTCTATCCAATCGTCGGGTCATCAGCCCTGGTCCAGCGGACCTTGCCGCAAGGGACGACATTTGCACCTTGTTCGTTAGCCAGAATGGCGTCATTGGCTTTATGCCTTTTTGGGGGAGTTATTGGGTGATCTGGGCATGCTGGGCCACCGGGGAGCTTGCTGAGGCTCCTGACGGTAATCGCGGCTGGAGGATATCGGTGATGGACTGGAGGCCTGAAGTGATACGGGCGGCTGGCAAGAAAAAGAAATTGAGGAAGTGATGATTCAGTTCCCCAGAGTCAGAAGACGAGCCTCGACGAGAGAAGTTGGGGGGGGGGTGTTTGAGACGGTGAGGGTGAACAGGGGAAGAAATATGTGAGAGACGGACCGCACGTTCCTCGCGGCAGCCGTGTCAGTTTTTTGTGCTATACAGCAGCAGTTCTTGTGAGCCCTGGGATGCTTCAATGCAAGTTGCTGGACGAGCACAGAGCTTCAGGAAACGCCTGCTGGCTGCGCGTCCGAAGGGGTTCAAACCTTAATGTGGCTGGAAATATCTGCATCCAGAAAGGCTTGTTTTGGAAAATTCGCAAAAGAAACTCTCCCTGTCGAGAGAATCTATTGTGAATGAAAGGCCTAGGTGGTCACGAATGCGTAGGTCTTGGTTTTTTACGAACCCGGTTGTTATGCTGCTATACGATGCAGATGTCATGCAGGCGGGTTTCTTCACACAGGCGTAAGGAAGGGAAAAAAAGAAGGAAAAAAGAAGCCATATAAATTTGAATCTCAGAACCCGTCAAAGTGATCAGAGCAAAAGCACATCCTAATCTCAGAAGCTTGATTACCATTTTCGACTTGTTGTTCGCTATACTTTTCTTGCCAACAATCGGCTTAGCCTGCCCGATTCCTTTGATTTCGAACTCGGGAGAAACACATGAGGACAATAACCAGAGCAATCATCTTTGTATGCTTATTTACTAGAGATTCACACGGCATACCTCTAAAGGTTACGTTTGAGCATCTGAATTCGGTAGGGTTCCATCCCGAGGTTGCCGAAGAGCAAGTAGTACTAGGTAGGGGGCGTGGCATCAATAGCCATGTGCATGTCGTGATATAGGGCTGCAGGAGGCGTCACTCCGACGACATCACATATGGTATGCTACCAGACAATCTTGTTGTCGAAAAAGCGACTTGGGATCAACAGTCATGCGCGTATAAACGGCGTTGGGTATCTCGCTGGATGCTTGCGGCTGCCTTGAAAAACCGGGAGTGATATGCTTCGGGCTGTGGCCATCCTCGTGTCCTTATGCCTCAACTAGACCTGCAGCCCACCGAGCACCTTCTCAAAGACCTCATAATTGCCTTCGTTCTTCTGATCGAACACAGCAAACCAAACCTCCCTCCACCAACCGCCCGAAAACTCCGTCTCCTCCAGTATCTCCTTCCAGGCATCTGCTACTTCCTCTACAGGATTCCTGAAAGCCCCGCATCCTAGCGCACCAAGTACGAGACAATCGTGGCCTTTCGCCGCCGCCACCCGTAGCCCTAGCCTCATCTTCCTCTTGGTCAGATTCCTATCCTCACTGTTGGCGAAGACCTTCCTCTTGTCGCCCGCTAGAGACTGGGCTTCAGAGAGCTTCGGGCAACGAACGGCCGCGATGCTGACCACGCTCACCACGGGGAGGTCGGCAGCTGGGATGTCAGGTGCCAGGAGCTTGTGACCCTCAGATGCGGAGCCCCGGATGATAACCACATCATGCGTATAGACACCCTGGTCAGCGTCCCAGGGATAATAGTGCTTGTGTAGGCTAAGAGAAAGAGACGAGCGGTAGCAAAGCGCTTCTTCCTGGGCCATGGCGCCAGTTAACCAGCCGCCGCCTGGGGACGTATCGGATGCGAGATTGAGGACAGCAGGCCTGGAGTATGTCAAAGGAGGTTTGATGACAGTACTGGCGCCAGCAGGGGGCGCGGATAGAGGAGATGTTGTGTCCATCAGCATGATGGCTGCGTTGAAGGTGTCCTCGTTCATCACTTTGACGGTGGCCTTGTCGTGTTGCGGACAGTCTTGCCTCTTCAAAGGCGGAAACTTGTCTAATGATATGCTCTCAGACTCTTCGGCTTTGAAGCCTGGAAGGTCCTTCAGGATGAAGGGCAGCACAGATTTGGTCTCATTGGCGACGTTCACCAGGGCTTGTCGAGCGGCTGATGGCTGGCCGCGGCCAAAGAATCCGCCTCGTCCCCTGCCTCGTCCGCCACGCCAGGTAGAACGCCCTCGCCCTGGCCAGGGCGAATGCCTTTGAGTGCCCCCAGACATGATTGTGTGGTAGTTGTTTTGTCTGTTTTGTAATTTCTCTCCGCGCCTGAAATTCGTCTAACGAAGCTAGCTGGTTGTTGTAGACGGGACGATGAAAGAATTATCTTGGGGAATGTACGAGGGATGTACTTCAGGTGAGACCCAAAAAGCTTAATCCAGGTCGAGATCGTTTTGCCGGAAGAAGCTGTTGTCGTCGTGACTTTTCGACGGTCACCTTAAGTCGCGTGTTATAAAGAGATGTTCGAAGAAGGCGTGACTAGGACTGCGAATGGTGGCGCGGTCGCTGCCTGGTAATATCTACTTAGCGCAGACCCGCCCTTTTACGCACTGACTGTGTCGACCAAGTAAGCTTCGGAGCAACACCAATGGCACCTGCTAAATGCTGCTTGTAATAGCTGCAATAGCTGCATGTATAGAATTGTCCCCTTCCTTTTCTTCTTCTTCTTCTACTTGAATTGGGTGATCATTTCCCCTGTACAAACTTAAGAACTGTAAAGGATTTTCTGGCTTCATAGATTGTGGAGAAGGGGGTATCATTTGGTCTGCAAACCTACAACACAAATTATTTTACGGTAGTAGTCTATAAATTTGACCTTTTTGAGTTGATCGTAAATCAGCGTGGTCTAACGAGACCAGTCTGAGGGCGGTGGATCAGCTGTCCGTTGGTGTTGCCTGACCGAGTACTTCTGCCATGGCGATAGCGCCCTCCATATCGTTCTTGTTGAAGAGGAAGATGCCCTGGATGGCTGCTGCACTCGTGCGCCTCGAAATCTTCTCGTCAAACAGGCCCATGTCATCCAGCTTCTGCAGGAAGCGTTGCTTCCCGCTCCCGTCCCTGTCGACGTCGCCATAGAAACGGTCGAACAGCTCACCTGCCTGGTACCTCGTCGCCTCGCCCACCCGGACGATCATGTCCACGCGTCCCGGCCGTATGAGCGCTGGATCTAGCCTGTCAATGTGGTTTGTGGTGAGAAATGCTATCCTCTCTTCTCCAGCCGACAGGCCGTCCAGCGCGTTGAGCAGACCCGAGAATGTGACCGTCGATCCGCTGTAACCATCTGAGTCTTGCTGTTTCCTGTTGACGAAAGCGGCGTCTGCATCCTCCAGCAAGACAATGGTTCGTGCTGGCAACTTCTGCATCATCATGGCCAGCTTGTCATCCGCCATACCCCGCTCGCTCAGGTTGATGGTCGCAATAGCGAAATTCAGCTCTCCAGCCAGGGCATGTATAAAGCTCGACTTCCCCCCACCTGGCGGTCCGAAGAGTAGATAGCCTCTCCGGTACGGTATGCCCCGCTCAGCATACCATTCCTGCCTGGCAATAAAATCCTTCACGTCCGTCACGATGCCCTCCTTGACGCCTTCATCCAACACCACACTCCCCAGTGGCCTCTTGCGCCTAGGCTCGCCCAGCTGAACCCAGTCAAATCCGCGGACCGTATACACGACCGTCTTTCCCTCCGTCGCCTTGGCCATCATGGCATGCGCGTCCCCAAAGATCTCCTCAAACACATGACGATGCGCCCAGAGCGCCGTCAGCGTCATGGTCTCGTGCGGCTCGCCGGTAGACATTTCGGCCGTCGACGACTTCTCCCTCTGCACCATCACGTAGACCCCCGGTGCATGCCGTATTACATGTGAGCCGTACCCTGGGACCAGCGCAAAATGCGCGTGCGTGGGCCCGACATTGCTCGCACTCCTGCCCGGCGCGGCAGAGCGGGTCGTGGTCTTGACCGAGAGCTGGCGGATGCGCGTCAGGCGCGAGGCCAGCAGGCCGGGGCTCTCACGTGGGCGCGAGAGGTAGCCCAGGACCCAGGGGTAGGACGGGTCGGTCTTGGAGATCTCGACGTTGATGAGGAGCTGGCGGCGGAGGAGCTGTGCACCACGAATAGCACCGCGGCGCGCGAGGGCTGCGGCGCTGCCGAGGGCTGCGAGGCCCAGGCCGCCGGCGAAAACGGGAGACTCGAGGACCGAGTTGAAGTTTAGGTCCATGAAAGAGGATTTGGACTGCGCGGCGGGATCCATAGGCACCTACGTCGTCGCATGAGAGGTTGATAAAGAAAGGAGGAGAAGAAGGAAAGAAGAAAAAGACCAGAAGTTGGACTTCAGACAGGTGCAAGCTAAAGAAAACAAGATCCCTGCAGAATTCTTGGTGGGGGTCTGAATTGCTAGATTAAACGTCTGCGCACTCTTTTAAGACACATGCTCGCTCACATCAAGGTTACATTATAGATTTCATGATGTATTTCAAGATCGTATTCTCGAACTCGGAATGGTTTTCTCATGTTTAGTGGTGCTCATATACATCAGGAGACACACATACACACACTGGTTTGCGTGCCTTCTGGGGAGATGACATCAGAATCATGGTCATACAGCCGGTGCTGGAAAAGGCCAGAGACATCGATCATATAATTTCGAACCCGCTTGTCAGACCCTCCACGTGCAACCACTGGGTTTCTGGCGCCTTTGCATTGCGGTCCTCGCTTCAGCGGGGTACACTTTTCAATGGTTGCAAAGTTTCTCTCCACTAATTCCCCATATACTTTAACCCAGACGCCTTGGCCGCTTGCTCCTCGTACCGCCAAACTTCAGCCTGGTTGAATCGGATACCTTCACGATCTTGTCTCTCAGCAATTTTCCCTCGGTACCCAACAGGACCTTTGTTACCGCCTCTCTCCCCGGTCCGAATCCTCTCAGTGACACCTCCATCTTGTCAATCTTGTTGTGCCAGCCAGCCTGTTGAAGCTTATCGATGACATAGGCGCCCAGCTGATATGCCGAGTCGTAGGTCTTTCTCTGACTCTTCCTGAACCCTAGGTTTCCGCAAGACAGCGATACGATGGCGTCGCGGTTAGGCTTGGTAACTGTCACGTGGCAGTTGTGCTTGTGGCTGTAGATGTGGAAGTGGTACGGTTCCGTGGGCTGCTCAGCCATCATAACGCCGTTTGACAGATCATCAAGGCCACCCAATAGGTCACGATCCAAGAGCGACGAGTCCACGAACCGCGTGTCGTTGGTGGCGCGCCCTAACGCGAGGTTGGCCGAGGGTAATTTTTGCGAGAGCTTCCACATGTTCTCAGACTTGGCGGGTGCAGAGCGCCCTGATGCGAATGGAAGAGAGGATGGGGGTTGTCTGTCATTATTCGCGGGCGAACTGTTGCGTATGTTACCCATGACACCCGAAAGAATGCTCTCGCGCTTCAGTTTACCGCCGTCGTCTCGTCGGGTGCTGGAGCTCGAGAAGGGGCGGGTGAGAGGGGCTGCGGCTACGGCTGCGCATCGTATCCGTGCTGACGAGGACTGTGACGTTGTTGAGAATAATGTTTTTGCCAATTGGCAGCTTGTTGTTGACCGACTCATCTTGGGAGTTGGTGGGCTGTGTCGTCGTCGTGTCGTTCATCCGGCGACGAGCCTGGAAAATTTCGGGAGACTTTCGAGGTCGACCAGTTGAGACCTTAAGTCCACTGCCAGTGGTAGCGCATGCAGGGCACCCTGTCGCCTGCCGCCGTCCAAGGACTCCCGCTTTTGCCTGCCCCCGAAAGCTCCGATTCTGGCCCGCGGCAGACCCAAGCAAAACTTCCGTCACGCCTCCCAAATTTTCGAAGTGCCTTTTATTCCTGCTTCTCCCATCATCTTCTTCATCACCACTTGCCCTTCCGCCACCTACTCTAGGAGTTTTACCCTTCTCCGGGTGGTGCGCATCTTTATCCTATTCCATCATGAGTTCCTTAAGATCCGTCTCGAGGACTCTTCCTCTCTCCTCCTCAGCTCCCCGAGTCTCTGCGCTGAGTGCATCCGCACACCCGTATGGCAGATCGCCAGCTTTCCGGAGGTTATTATCTAGTCGGTTGGTGTCGCCGGACCATGAATCATCTATAGTATCGCTTTATTCCTTCAACACGCCCGCGCAGATACCCCTCCTGCGCTCTCAATTTCTCCCTTCTGCGATACGGACAACAGTCACGCCTCAGTCTCGTGCTTTTCACATGACGCCTCCAAGTCGACAAGATGTAAAGCCCGAAACCAAGCCCGAAAACAAAGCGCAAACGGAGTCGGCCAAGGCAGAAGCCGCTGCAGAAGAAGATCAAACCAAAAAACAGGACGAGCCTCAAGAGGAGTCCAGCAGCGAGAAGAAGGCCGAGGGCGAAGAGGGCGAAGGCGACAAAAAAGAGGAAAAGAAGGAGGATCTGCCGCCGCCTCCCCCCCACGGTGACAAGACTCCATGGCAGGTGTTCATGGAGACTATGCAGACCGAGTTCAAGGCGTCTAAAGAATGGAACGACTCAACAAAGCAATTGGCCCAGGGCGCGACCGATTTCGTGGAGAGCGAGTCCGTCCGACGAGCACGCGAGGCATACGAGAAGACCACCGGCGCCGTGTCTTCGACTGCCGGCAAAGTGCTGAAGAATACAGCCGGTGCGGTGGGCAAAGGTGCGGCGTGGACGTGGGACACCTCAGTCGTCAAGGGGGTTCGCAAGGCGGCGAATGCTACAGGCGATGTCATCGACAAGACCACCAAGCCGATCCGGGATACCGAGGCTTTTAAGAGCGTGAAAAGCGTCATAGATGACGGGAGCAGCTCGCGGTATGGCGGTTGGGTGGACAAGGAGGAGCGGAGGAAGCAAAGAGAGCTTCGTGAGCAGCTGAACGGGGGCCACAAGCACGAGGTGATCGAGGAGGACCCCAAGTATGTTGGACATTCATTACCACTGTTTCTCAGCTGAGCTCAGTCCTAATGTCTAATCTTTTACTGTCCACAGCGCTGGCACCAATATCACCGTCCACAAGGACGCCCAATGGAAAGAGGCGTGGAAAAACTTCAAAGACTCCAACAAGTTCGTGCAGGGCGTCTTCGGCATGAAGGATGTATACAACGAGTCCGAAAACCCCCTTATCCTCACCGCCCGCAGCATTACCGACCGTGTGGCTGGGTTCTTCGCCGAGAACGAGACTGCGATGGTTATCAAGAAATTCCGGTCCATGGACCCGGCCTTCCAGGTCGAGCCATTCCTGCGCGAGCTGCGCGAGTACATACTACCCGAAGTTCTCGACGCCTACGTGAAGGGCGACGTGGAGACCCTGAAGCTCTGGCTTTCCGAGGCACAATACTCCGTCTACGAGGCCCTCACGAAACAATACCTGCAAGCCGGACTTAAATCGGATGGCCGCATCCTCGACATCAGACACGTGGATATCCTCAAGGCCAGGATGCTGGAACCCGGCGAGATCCCCGTCTTCATTATCACCGCCAGGACACAGGAGGTGCATGTCTATCGCAACGCGAAGACGAATGAGCTTGCTGCTGGAATGGAGGACAAGGTCCAGCTGGTCACGTACGCCATTGGTATCACAAGGACGCCGGATGATGTGAACAACCCTGAGACCAGAGGTTGGCGGTTGATTGAGATGCAGAAGAGCGCAAGGGAGTATATCTGAGTACTTTGTCACCGACTCCCTGCTCTCCTCCAAGGTGGCTGCGACGACAGGTTATCCTCCCTGTCCCCTGCAACATCTGTTCAACTTGGGGTACTCATTCTGCGTTTCATCGCTCTCTCTTTCAACGTCGATCGCGCGCTCATGCCTAGGCTATTGTAACTCTGCACGACACTTTCTGCCGGTGTGTCTAGCCGTCTGAACACATATAGAACCTCTGTACAAATATCGTGGGCTGGTTGGGTCTCGGGGGTTGCAAACTCGGGAAGATTTGAAAGAGTTTCTTGGGGCAAGGAAAAGTGATTTCGTACGGCGTTGGTATCTGAAACACCACTCCAAAAGGGCATGATGAGCACTCATCCCTCCAATGTATATTGATGATGATCAAGGAGCTTGAGCATATTGAATTGCCAGTCTCGAAAGCCTGTTGGACAGGTCTCTTCTCTGATTTTTCTTCCCCTTCCTGTGAAACCGATGATTTTTTCGATTCGGTGGTGCCTCTCCATTTGATTTACCACCCATCTCCACCACTGCATTACTGTATGTGCCTCTTTGACGTATATATTATATGGCTTTGCTCATACGAGAGCAACTGCTGGGAATCACGTCTTTGGCTTGTTGGTAGCAGTATCGCATTCTACGCAGGCGAGAGTGAAGGCATCTATCTTGCAAGTCTCGTGAGATTGAAGAGAATAGGTCGCTTTCTGGAACGCCCCCCCCCCCCGGCCCCCCCTATAGTATTCATTGTCCTTGGCTTCTTCCTCATGAGTCCCCAGCTTGGTCTGTGATGCTCCACCCCTTTCACATTCCACCTGGTACCATCACAGCGCTCTCGCACGCACCAGTTCCCTTCAGCCTCTTCCTCATCATGTCTTCCACTTGAATACTGGAGTAGTCGTTCAAGTATCGAGTGATCTTGGTCTCAACTTAGCGGGGCTGTACAGAGTAGCCAAATGTGTTGCAGGCTGTTTGCAAGATCCGCAGCATTGGCTGCTCTCCATAGCCTCTCGAGTCCTTAAATACGAGCCCAAGTGTCAGGCCGTTGCCTGAGGAGGTGATCAGAGCTGATTTGGGTGAAGTCCGTGGACAGCTTGATGCTAGGGTATAGCTTGTCGTCAATAGGAGTGATGATGGTTGTGGCAGAGGGGGGGGGGGAGCGGGGGATTCCCAACGGAACCCTCAGATATGATTTGTGGACCAAAAGGTCTTCCTCATTTCGATGTCCTGTTCAGGCAGGGGCCTCTTCCTTTTTGTCCTGACCCTTGCCACCCTCCTCGACAGGCTCACCCTCACTGTCAAAGCCAAGGGCAGCTAGCTCACGGACGAGCTCATTGATCTTGATCACCTTGGCGAATTGCTCAGGGAGCAGAGACTGCCCATCATCCTTCTTGCTCTTCAGCTCCTTGGCTTGCTTCAGCTTCTTGGTGAGGTTCCTAGCCTTCTTCTTGCGCTCGACATCAGGATCGACAGCAGCCTCCTCCCCTTCAGCAGCCTTGGGTGTCCGAGCACTCTTGTCCTTGTTCTTGCCCTCACCGTCCTCCTCCTCCTCCTCCTCGCCGCCGACCTCACCAGCAGCCTTGGCCTTCTTGCGTGCCTCGCGCCGCTTGGCGTTCTTGTTCGCAGCCGCTGACGAAGCGGCAGGTGTACCGTTGGCGCTGGAACCTGACGTGGCGGCCTCAGCGCCGATCACGCCGCCCTTGTAGCGGTTGCGAAAGGTCTCGGCGGTTCGGTTCTTGTAGATCTCGGCGTCCTCGGGAGGCTTGTAGCCGGGACGGATTTTGATGGCCTTCCGTACGGAGCCGTCCGCGCGGGTCGACTCAGGTATGTGGCGCTCGCCGGTGGAGTTGGTCACAATGCCCGAGTTGCTTGGTTGGGCGGACATCTTGACTTCGCTCGAGGAAAGGAGACGCCCGGTTGTGGAAGTTTCGAGGGGGGGGGGGTGAGCGATGATCGGACTCAGATTCCACAGAGTTGGCCGTCAGGCTTCTGGCAGTATACCGGAGATGGAGGAATTGTTGATGGGGAATTCGAGGTATCGCAACAAGATTAAATATTTGCAAGGGATTGTATGAGAAGCAAGACAACAACACCAGCACTGAGGATCGCAACGGGGTTGCTTGTGAAGTAGGCAGGTAGGGAAGTTGACCAAAGGTTATTGGCGGGGTGCATGTATGTATGTAGCAGTTGAATAATGCTGCAGGCTGCTACTTAGTTCAGTACAAGATACCTCACAGGCGGGTGGGGGTGGTCTGGGGAAGCTTTGACCAATCAGAAGTGGGCCGATTCGTGGCTAGGGAATGGCCGGAATGTCGTCGCCAATTTTGAATCCATCTTTTGAAGCCTCCCGATCCCCAAATCGACCCATTCTCAACGACGAATTGCCAACCCAAAGAGCCCTTGCTGCCAGACCAACCCCCTCCTCGACCACAAGCACTGCTACTCAGACAAAATGGTATGTCACTCAGCACCCAGGCGCTCCCACTGGAGCATCAGGAGCTAATCGCGCATCATTTCTCAGGCCGGCCAAACCACCCTCTACAAGCAAGTCACCCACGCGCAATCGACGATGCCAGACTCGAAACTCTAACCGTGACCTATAGCGTCCTCTTCCGGAACAACTTCGTCATGCTGGGCGCAGTGTTCGCCACCGCCTTCGGCCTCCAGATGTGCGTCTCCATTCGATACTACTCATCACGGCTTCTGAGCCCCTGTTTGCTGATACGAGGACGGCAGGTCTTTCGACGTTGGCTCGCAGAGTCTGTGGGACAAGATGAACCGGGGGGTAAGGCAAACACGAATTTCCTGGACATCACGTACGAGTGGCAAAGCTGACCAGATTACAGCGTCAATGGAAGGATATCAAGTCCAAGTACATCGAGGCCGGCGACGAGGACGAGGAGTAGGGCTAGGAAAAGAGAAGGAACCCGGAATAGATGCGGCAATCCTCCGAAATTAAAGGAGCAAGTCGGGCCAGACTCGACGACGGTGTACTTCTACGGCTTAGAGGTCTGCATAGATGGAATCACAAAATTGATGAATATGACAATGAGCCAGAGACCCACATTCAGCTCTGCTTTGGCCCAATTACTGCACACATGGGGATTTCCTCAGGATGGAGATGTGTAGATGAATGTCTCAGGGGGGGAAAAATCAGGTACGGATCGAGACGGTGGAGGCTTGAAAGCAGGAGAAGAGGAGCTGCTCAACAAGCTGCGGAGCGCGCGGCTGCTAGTTGATGCCACTGGGCAGACCGTACGTGTAAACGCCGTGTCCTATCCTACATCAGAACCCAACCATCAACTCCCCTGCGACAGACATTCTTCAACAAAGAAAACACGTCACAAGTTAATTCCCTGCAATCCAAGCTGGAGCTTATGTTTTTCTTCTTTTCTTCCCCCCTTCGCCCTTCCTCAGCTGTTGTTGAAGCTTATTGCGCCCATAACTCCCTGTAGGTGCAGCTTCAGCGGTCGTCTTAGTCTCCAGTTGCCACTTTAGAACCGCCCCCCGGCACCCCCCCCCCCACCACTGTGATGCACTACGTACCCTCCGATTTAGAGGGGTCCCTATCACTGACCTTCCCAACCAGCTCAACAACCCATTTATCGAAGCCATACCCTCCAATTTCCCAACGACACAGAAAAAAGACCAAAAACCAACTAAATCGTCCATCCCCAGCGTTCGTTGATACAAAGCTGTGAAAGCTTCCGAATTCATACGTTCCCCACACGCTGTTGTGTTGCATCGAACCTCCCTCCCCATTCAAGAATGACCTGAATACGCAACGATGGAGAGACCAACCTCGATGTCGACGCAGGAGCAGCAGCTCTGTCAGTTTCTGATGGAGCTGCCAGCTCTCAAACAATATCGATACACCGAGGGAGCTGCGGATTTACTCTTAGAGAACCTGTTTCGGCTCATGACCTGTGGCAACGACGACTACTTGCGACTATTCTTTCCAAAGGGCAACATACTCGTCGACGGCAGGGTCCAGAAGCTCAGGGACGCACAAGGCGCTGTCGAAGGATCTGAATACACGGAGGCCGCTCGTGGCAAGGCATGCGGCCACATATTCAAGGCGGGCGAGGCATCATATGGCTGCAAAACGTGCGGCGTCGACGACACCTGCTGCCTCTGCGCCAAGTGCTTCGATGCGACAGACCACACTGGACACATGGTGCGGATCAGTGTGTCGCCCGGCAACAGCGGATGTTGTGACTGTGGCGACCACGAGGCATGGCGTACGCCCATGTTCTGCACGATACATTCGATGTGGGAGCATGCGCAGCCCAAGGGCAAAGAGAGGGAACCAGCACCGCTGCCAGACGACTTACTCTTCAGCATTAGGATGGTCATCGGCCGGGTGATTGACTATCTCTGCGATGTGACATCGTGCTCTCCCGAGCAGCTGCGACAGACCAAGACCAAAGACTCGATCAGGCACGACGAGAGGACGTCTAGATTACAGTCGACGTACTATGGCGGAGACGTGGAGCCGGCGAACGAATACGCCGTCATATTATGGAACGATGAGAAGCACACCGTGGACGATGTTAGAGATCAGGTGGCAAGAGCCTGCGGGACAACGCTCAAAACTGGCGTGGATAAGGCCTACGAGACCGACCTCATCGGCCGGAGCATTCTCACTTACAGCGACGACATCGACAAGCTCTTGGGCATCGCCACGACGCTGGAGCATATTCGTGTTACGGTCACGATTCGCTCCTCGCGCGATACCTTCCGCGAGCAGATGTGCGGCACCATTATCGAGTGGTTGAAGGATATTTCCGGCTGTTCCGTGGGCGACGATCATTCTGTGCTGCGGACTGTCGTCTGCGAAGAGTTTCTCAAACCATGGAGGATGGGCAGTCTTGCCACTCACAGGTCGGTGGGAAAGAACGGTATTGATGACGAGGAAACCGAAGCCGCCGAGCGGTCGATGGTTGTATTCCCTTATGAGCAGTTCAGGTTCTTGGGTGCGACCGACATGGAAGAGGCACGTGTGGTGGTCACACGACATCTCGCTACCCTGGCACCCGCGAGCGACGACGACGACAGCGATGGCGACGGCGACGGCGACGGCGATGCGGAGGGCGATAACACGCCAACGTCTTCCCGCGATGCTATGGATGAGGACGAGGACGATGAGGAGGACTTGGTGATGTTAGACACGGCTCCTGGAGCTTCCGAAGACGTCAACATGTCGGATTGGCGCGCTGATGAGGCGCTCGAGGCCGACGAGGCGACAATGGCAGGCTACCCGCCACCGCCACCGCCTCCAGCGCCGGGTGTGTCCCGCCGAACCACGAGAGAAGGAGACATGACACCTTCTGATTCTGATGTTGCAGAGCCTCTCATACCGTCGACTATCTACGCCAAAAACAACCTTGAGATCCCCAAGACGCCAGGAAACACTCGGCGAAATACAGCACCACCAAAGTCCGGTCGGTACTGGCTGCTCGCGCCTGCTGCGTACATGGACACCGGCAATGTCCCGCCCGCTGAGAATGTTTTCCAGCGAGTCCGCCTGGATTGGATGATCCTCTTCGACTTGAGAATGTGGAAGAAGGTCCGCAACGACTTACGCTCGCTCTACATCTCCACTGTTGTGACGATACCCGAGTTCAAGCGAGTACTCGGACTGCGCTTCGCTGGACTGTACACCACTTTGGCCCAGCTCTATCTCATTGCAGATCGGGAGCCAGACCACTCCATTATTAACCTTTCCCTACAAATGCTGACGACCCCCTCCATTACTGCCGAGGTCGTGGAGCGCGGCAACTTTCTCACCAGCTTGATAGCCATCCTGTATACCTTTTTGACTACGCGACAAGTTGCACATCCCTGGAACGTGTCTGACACTGCGGTGTTGGCGTTTGATTCCGGGTCTGTTACTAACAGACGCATGTACCACTTTTTCGCGGACCTCAAATATCTCTTCTTGTCGCCACATGTGCAAGATCGGTTGCGGACCGATGAGAGGTACATGATGCAGTTCCTCGACCTGGTCAAGCTACATCAGGGGATCTGCCCAAACACTAGAGCCGTGGGAGAACATGTTGAGTACGAAACAGATACGTGGATCAGTGCGTCTCTGATCACTAGAGAGATCAACCGATTATGTCGTCTCTTCAGCAGGGCTTTCGAAAAGGCCGAGCCCGCCCAATTGTCTTGGGCCATCCGCCTGGCAGCCAAGGTAGTCATCATCAATTCGATCGGTGCGGAACGTGGCCGGTTCAGTCAGGCCGAAATCAAAGACGAAGTTCGCTTCAAGGTCCTTTCCGACTTCGAGTTTGACTCAGAGCCGACCAAGTACGAAGTGGTCAAATTTGTTGTCGAAGAACAACCCATCAGTTTCCACCACGCGCTCCACTACACGCTTACATGGCTCATCGAAAGTGCCAGGTCGCTGCCGGTTGAGCAGATGCGGGCACTTCTCAGCTTCAAGGCTCAAGATCTGAAAGGGCAGCCCCGTCTGATGGGCAAGCGGATGATGCCGAGACGCGAGTACGGACCGGAAGACTTCCTGATGGCCGCCGTCGATTACTCCCTGCGGGTGTGCGCATGGCTGTCACAAATGAGGTCAGGCATGTGGGTTCGCAATGGCATGAGCCTACGCCACCAGTCTGGTACATATCGCGGGATCGCCCAGAGGGAGATGGGCCACCACCGGGACATCTTTCTGCTGCAGACTGCCCTCGTGATCTGCAACCCCAGTCGCGTGCTTGCCTCTATCGTCGACCGCTTTGGCATGGACAAGTGGGTAAAAGGCTTTTTTGAGCAGAAGTCACTGGGCCAGGATGATGTTCAGCACATCGAGGTCGTCGAAGACATGCTGCACCTGGTCGTAATATTATTGTCTGATCGCACCTCTCTGTGTCGATTCGATGATGGGCGGGAGAGCCGCGTCAGGTTCATGCGCCGAGACCTCATTCATATACTGTGCTTCAAGCCCCTCACATTTACCGAGATTGGTAGCAGACTACCTGAGAGGTATCAAGAGCAGGAAGAATTTACTCAAGTTCTCGCGGAGGTCACAAATTATAAAGCACCCGAAGGTATCTCCGACGTCGGAACCTTTCAGTTGAAGGAAGAGTGTGTCGAGGAGATCGATCCGTTCACCGCAATTTACACCAAGAACCAGCGCGAAGAATCGGAGAATGCCTGGCGTAAATTCATGGCCAAGAAGACGGGCAAGCCGGTCGAAGATCTGGTATACGAGCCGAAGCTGCGGCCGATAGAAGATGGTGTCTTTGCAGGACTGTCCGAGGTTACCAGCACTGGCATGTTCGCCCAGGTTATATACTACAGCCTGCTGTACGCTCTTGTCAGCCCAAAGTTGACACCGACTGTGCCATCCTCAAGGCTCGAGATCTACCTGCACCTTGTGTTGCATCTCGTCTTCATCGCCGTTACCGAGGACCAGATTGCCGAAAGAGACCATTCCCGGCCTTCTTTTATACACAATGCTCTCACCAAGACCTCTCTGGGTAGCATGATGCCGGATGCCCCTGCAGCCAGGACCATTGTTTCTCTCCTGGACCTCATGTCGACCAAGCAGGAGCTCAAGGCCTGCCATACCAGGATTGCGGTCATCCTGCGGCGGATGCGTCAGAAGCGGCCACAGGACTTCGAGGCAGCCTATGTGCGCCTTGGCGTGCCTGTCGACAGGATCAGCACTGCCTCGCCAGCCGTCAATGTGAATGCGGAAGAGGAGCGCGAGCGCAAGAAGAAGGCCGCTCTGGACCGCCAGGCCAAGGTGATGGCTCAGTTTCAACAGCAGCAGAAGAACTTCATGGCCCAGCAACAGGATATCGACTGGGGCGATGTGGATGACCTAGAGGATGAGCTCCCAGAGCCTGTGGAGGAGAAGAATTTCTGGAAGTACCCCTCGGGAACGTGCATTCTCTGCCAGGAGGACACGGATGATCGTCGGCTGTACGGGACATTTGCGTTTCTCAGGGAGAGCGCAATTCTGCGGCAGACAGATCTTTCGAATCCCGATTTTGTGCGAGAAGTAATCAAGGTCCCCAAGAATCTTGACAGATCCGCCGAAGACATCCGACCGTTTGGCGTGAGCCATGAAAACCGCATTCAGGTGGAGAAGGTCAACCAGAAGGGCGAGACCTTCACGGCCGAGCGCCAGGTCATCGGGAAGGGCTTTCCTTCCGCAGCTGTGCGAAGAGGCCCACTTTCCACCGGGTGCGGCCACATGATGCACTACAGCTGTTTTGAGGTGTACTTCGATGCGACCCAGCAGAGGCACAGGCAGCAGATTGCACGGCATCATCCTGAGAACCCCACGCGCCTAGAGTTTGTCTGTCCACTCTGCAAAGCCCTTGGGAACGTTTTCTTGCCTATTATATGGAAGGGCCAGGAGGAGTCTTATCCCGGTGCGCTCCAGACATCGGCCGATGTCCAGGTCTCCTCGGAATCTTTCGCCATGTTTCTCAAGGAGAACCTATCGTCGGGACACGCATTTCCGTCTACGCAGTCTCCGACGCAATCTGTCAATATGTTTTCCCACTACACAAAGGGCTCCCTGCTGCCCAGGCTGGCTGACGTGTCCTCGCACCTCGTGCTTGATGCTTGGGAGCAGGGAGCGCAGCAGCCGCCTGTAGGCCTGCCATTCGGGGAGCCCTTCCGCAACGATGCCCCTGATCCCAGCGGCATGGTCGATACCAATACTCCCATGACTGAACTTGTGCGGGTGTACCGTCGTCTTCGGGATACAATCAAGATCAACGCTCTTGCCTTGCCGCCAAACCCACTTATCAACTATGACAAAGCTAGGAACCCCGCGGATCTGAGCAACATTGACGTCTTGGCTGCCGCCGTCGGCTATTCTATCTCATCTGTCGAGATTCAGCACAGAGGCCTAGATGCTGAGTACGGCTCCTTGTTACTAGAGAGAATCTCTGAGTCGACCCTCACCCACCTCCGTACCTTCACGGAGACGGTCACGTCGTACATTGCCATTGGTGGGCAGAAATTCGGTGGTATGAATAGGGTCGTCACCGAGTTCCAAGCCATGACCACCAAACAGCACATGCAGCTGTTCGTACATGACGCTGGAGCTGCCGTTCTGGACGACAAGTACCTGCAGCTGATACCGGTGCTTGCGTCGGATCCTTTCATCTTGCTCTGTGAGAGCATCTTCGGCGTTGCCGCAGCTCATGGCTTCGAGATTTCGTATCTCCTCCGTGTCTACTACCTCGCTGAGATCGTCAAGGTGGTCCAGCGCATCTGCAAGGTCGAACGAGGCCCAGAGTGGATGGCCTGCGAGAACATTGAAGACAGGAATCTCATCAACTTTGCCGAATTCTGCAAGACCATCTACAAGATGAACCTTGACTTCTCATTCAGCGATGATGCGGGCAGCGACGCCATGACGCCCGAGGTGCCTGCGTCGAGTGGCTTCGACCAAGATTGCTTCACGTCCATCGCAGACTACTACGCCTTCACCAAGAAGTATGCCCAGTGCTTCCTTCGCAAGTGCGTCATTCTCCTCTACGTCAAGTACGGCGTCGACTTCAACAGCCACATCTCCCCTCAACCGGAGCAAGACGAGCTTGTTCGCCTCACCGAGGCCCTCCGCCTGCCCGATTTCGACAGCATGTGTGCAGCCCTCACCCCTCTCGGCATCCATGTCGGCTGGCCTAGTGCGCTCTGCGATCAGCTCGTGCGCGGTTGGATCCGACATGACAATGCATGGTGGAGCAGCCCGTACTCGACCAAGCCAGGCCCCACCGCCCAGGAATACCAGGCCGCAGAGCAGCTCCTCAGCCACCCAGGCATCTTTGAGCTCATCGGTCTACCAATGAACTACGACACGCTGATAGAGGAATGTACGAAGCGGCGGTGTCCCAGAACTGGCAAAGACGTGTCAGACCCGATGATCTGTCTGCTCTGTGGTGAAGTGTTCTGCGGGCAGAGTGTCTGTTGCTCTGCTCCGGACCCGATGGCATCCAGGCGTCGTGGCTCTGCCAACAGGATTGGTGGTGCGCAGCAGCACATGCGAAAGTAAGTAAAGCAAATACATCCTAGGTTCCGTCAGAAGAGGAAAGAGAACGGGACAAAGACTTGTGTGGCGAGAGAAGAAAAGAAAAAAAGGAATTGAATGCTGACTGTTATGTGCCTGACAAAATTTAGATGCCAAGGCAGCGTAGGCATCTTCATTAGCATCCGCAAATGCGCGGCTTTCTATCTGCACCGCAATTCTGGATCCTTTAGCCACGCCCCTTACATCGACACGTACGGCGAGACGGACATGGGCCTCCGACACTATCGACAACTCTTCCTGTCCCAGAAGCGTTTCGACTCGATGCTCCGCACTGTATGGCTCACTGGCGGCATTCCCTCCTTCATCTCGCGCAGGCTCGAGTCGGACATTAATACTGGCGGCTGGGAGACCATATGACTAAATGGTTGGAACATCGGCCGCAATGAAGACATAGACACCACACCTGAGGATACGGAGGAGGAGGAGGAGGATGATGAAGATGAAGACGAAGAGATGGACCTTGACCTCGAGGAGCTGGACCCTGATCTCGAGGGGTTGGACCCTGATCTCGAGGAGCTGAACGACTTCTTTCGGGCTCCTATGGGAATCATGGCAACCTGGTTCCATGAGGCTGCTCGCCGGGTTGATGACGAGGCAGAGGACGAAGAAGATGAAGAAGAGAATGATATGGACGAGGATGAGGAGATGGATCTGCTCGAGCAGTTGGCTGCGAACATAAACGACTACTGGGAGCATGAGGAGGGGGTTGAAGATGGGGATGGCGAAGATGAAGAGGGCGAGGACGAGGAAGATCAAGAAGAGCAAGATGGGGATGAGGAAGACGAGGATAAGAGAGACGAGAATGACGATGAGGCCGGGGAGCATGAGGAGGTGTTTGATGAGGCCGAGGACGTAGAGGAGCCAGACGACTGAGAGGCTCGATATCGGCGACTGTGGCTGAGTGGTGGACGCCACCCGATCGACCTTGTGCAGAGTAAGCAGAAGATTCTTCTCGACTGTGAATACTGCTTGGGGGCATGGCGTGGATAGTAACAGTATGGTCAGTCTGAGACTGGGAAGACCTGGAGGAGTCTTGGTAGAGGCGTTTTCTGTTAATTGCATACGGTCATTGTTCTTCATGATTGATGAGGCATGGGCAGAATGGGACAAAGGGGTCTTCATAGGTGTTCAAGGTTTGGAGAGGACAAATTGATAAAATTAGGCCCCCTAGTACACACACACGCGCGCACACACACAGATACTCGTGCGTACGCTTACAGAGGGAGACAGAGGGAGAGCGCAGGATGTTAGTGATACCACCCTCCTTAGATTAGCATTGCATTTCCTCTTCTCTTCATCCTTCAAGAGATGGCCCACAGGTGCTTCGGGACCTGGCTGGCCAGATGAAGCCCTTTCGCTATGCTAGGACGAGGTTTCAATCAGCAGAGGGAATCGGCTCGTCCATTGCAATGCCGCCCTCCACATGGCCAGGTTCCGGGCCTCCTTCTTCTCCTGCCTGGGTCCCTCCCTCGGCCGCCTCGGCCTCGTCATATGCATGGCCGTTAGTTTGCATAGGCTCCGGCTCCGGCTCCGGCACAGGCTCGACGTTAGGCTCAGCATTGGTGTCCACCCCAGGCTCAGCGTCGCGCATCGTCTCATCCACCTCCTTGTCCTCCTCCTCCTCCTCCTCCTCCCCTGTGCGATTCTCGCTCTCGTCCGGGTACCCATCTCCATCGTCTCCGCGCTTGGTGTGGCCGTTCACCATCAAGCCGTTCTTCTTTTCGCCACCACTACCATCGCCGCCGCCGCCGCCGCCGCCATTGTTGTTCGTCTCGGGGGGTCGGTGCCTGAACACCACGATCCGCCCATCCTGCCCACAGCTGACCATGGTGCCCGTCTCGCCGTGGACGTCGACCCAGAAGCACACGCCCTGGTGGGCGCGCTCGACGCGCTGCAGGATCTCCTTGCTCTTGACGTCCCACAGCACAATGTCACCGTCCTCGCTGGCGCCCGCGACAAAGGCGACGCTGTCTGCCTCCTCCCACTGCTCCTCGGCAAAATCGTTCTCGGCTTCGGCGGCGTCATCTTCGTCGTTGTTCCCGGCGGGGACCACGACCTTGCGCATAGACCGCAGGAGGCCGAAGCAGCCGCCGACGGAAAAGTTCTTGTTCACGTGGCCCTGGTAGGTCTTTTTCACAGTGCAGGGCATGTTGATGAAGTCCCAGAGCCGCATGCAGGAGTCTGTGTAGCTGGCGAGGACGAAGCGGCCGTTGGGAGAGAAACAGACTGATGATGCGGCGGGGTTGTCTACGTAGACGAGGGTGCGGAGGCACTGGCCGGTGGCGGTATCCCAGATGCGACTATGTGGTAGAAAAGAAGATAATGGGTCAGCTCTTCATGCCTGAAAGGACTCTCTGTGGGCGGCGGGCTCCTCCTGAACATAAACCAGTACGGTACGGCTACTCACATCAAGCCATCCGTAGAACAGCTAGCCACCAGTGTGCCGTCCATACAGAAGTCAATGCCGCTGACGGGGTCACTATGGGCCGGCAGACTCCTCATAAGGCGTCCCGCACGGACATCCCACAAGAACACGGCCTCGTCGTAGCTCCCGCTGGCGAGCATATTGCCCTTTGGTGAGAACTTGAGGCAGTACACATAGCTGTGGTGGCCCAGCAGCGGCTTCCTCCCCCCACTGCCTCGTACCCCGCGGTCTGTCCTGCCGCCGATGCCCCTGGCCGAGGTGGCTATCCTCTCGCCGGGGGGCAGGTTCTCGTCGGCGCCCACGGCGTGCGCGGGGTCTCCCGTGGTGCGGTTCCAGAGCCGGATGGCCTTGTCGTCGCTGCCCGTGGCGATAGTCTCGGAGTCTGGGCTCCACGCCAGGCAAGAGACGCCGGCCAAGTGGCCGACGAGCGTGTCTATGTGTGCACCAGTCGTGGCGTCCCAGATCATGGCGGTCCCGTCGGCGGAGGCGGATGCGATCCAGCGGCCGTCTGGGGAGACGCGCACCTGGGATATTGGTTTCGCATGACCCCGCAGCTCAAGGTGAGCCTTGAACTCGGGGCGGAGGGGCTTGGACTCCTGGGCGGCATGGACACGGTCGCGGGATGTCGAGGTCGAGCGGTGGGGGGTGCGGCGGGAGGAGGAGGTGGACGAGCGAGACCGCGACCTGGAGTGGAAGTCGGACTGTGAGCGCGACCGCGACTGCGACCGTGACCGCGACCGGGACCTCGAGCGGG
Source organism: Cryphonectria nitschkei (assembly GCA_006503525.1). NCBI lineage: Eukaryota > Fungi > Ascomycota > Sordariomycetes > Diaporthales > Cryphonectriaceae > Cryphonectria > Cryphonectria nitschkei. The sequence goes on along the minus strand of LAZJ01000116.1, from coordinate 12,046 downwards.
AACGTGGTGTGCGTGACCCCGAGCTCGAGCGCGATCCATCTCTGGACCTGGACCTGGACCTGGACCTGGACCTGGATTTGAACCTCAATCTGGAGGGGGATTGCAACTGCGACTGTGAACGCGAGGTTTCATAGCCCTTATCTCGTGTTTCTACACCACCGCTCCCTGCGCTCCTGCTCCGTGACCGTGAAGCTGGCCTGCCGGGTCGTATAGACAGTTCGTGGGCCTCGTCTTCGTTGTTGGGCGCCGGGGATCGGTCGCGTTCCTCGGAGGAGGTGCGTTCTGCAGTGCCGTCATTCCGTTTCCGCCTTTTTGAGGATGATGATTCTCCAATGTCAGATTCTGGGTCAGCCATCGTCGTCATTACTTCAAAGGGTGAAGCAGCTGCACAGCTGTGAAGGGCAGGCTCAGGCTGCCTTTTGAACCGAGGCTCCTTTTCGTCAGGATCTTCGTTTGCAGAGAGAGATCTCCTGGGTCAAATTATTTGTAATTGAAGGGTTATGTGCTGATGAAGCGTGGAAGAAAACCCATTTAAAGGCTACAAAGAGGGAAGGAATAAAATTAGAAAAGAAAGAGAAGAAGTGAGGGAGACGAGAAGGTGGGCATGTGCACATGTGAGCATGTGAATGAAGCCAGGAAAGCTGCTACTGTGGATTTGGAGAGCTCTCTGAAATTCAATGGGGTTCTCCAGGGATATGCTTACCCTGGGCGGCAGGCAAGCAAGGGACGCCAAGGTAAAAAGTTCCGGGCCCTCCCGGCAGGCCTATCCCCTCACTGTAGCTCCCCCTGGTCAAGCCTGGCCTAGGGTGTGCTACGGGGGTGGGGGCGCCAATGGTTACGTACTGCAGCACCTACCATGTTACCTAAATTTCCCCAGTGGTGGCATGTCTTCTAGACTTGAGAGATCCCAACAGGTGCACCCCCGATGCAGTAGCGAAATGAGGAACCGGCCCCCATGACGGAATTCGCCAGTAGTACAACTGCCAGTCTCGAGACACACCCAATGACCTCGCTCGCCCTCTCCTACACTGGGTCCATTCCTTGAACAGCCCCAATGTTGGCCTTTCTTTCTTGTCCGTTTTCCTTTGTCTTCCCCGCCGCGCTCTGCTTTCTATGAGAGGCTGGAATAGAGTTGACGCGGTGGCACCCATTGATGTTGATGATGATGATATTATTATTACCTTTATGCGATCAGCAATGAATACTACGGTACATCAATGAGCCAGCAGCAGTGCCTATGTGACACTTTACTCCTTTTCCCCTTCCTTCGCTCTTTCCTTTTTCCTTCTTTTTTTTCTTTTCTTCGTCTGGTTTTTCTTTTTCTCTTCCCACCCCCCCCCCCCTTTCCCAACTGTGACTCGTCTCATCTCTTCTCCTTGTGTCTATTCTGGGCTCAGTCAATGACCAAAATCTATGCAAAGTGATGAGACGACTCTTATACTTACTCAACAATGCTGATCTACACTATAAGCAAATCTCATTCTGAAAAGAAGAAGAAGGAAGGAAAATCTCTCCACTGACTTCACTGATGTGACTTTGGCTTGAAATATTGTGTCTTCCCCCAAAGTCTCTCCACGCGCACACACACACAACACATCCAAAGATGGCCTCGTCTCCGGCCTCGCTTCCTCCAGAGATCAATATAATCACTCTCAACTGCTGGGGCCTCAAGTTCAACATCTCTAAGCTCCGCCAGCCCCGTCTGGACGAGATAGGACGTCAGCTCGCCCAGACGCACCCACAGCCCAGCATCGTCTGTCTGCAGGAAGTCTGGGCCCACGATGACTACCTCACCAGTGAGCCAGCCTCTCTCCTCCTCCGTCTTCCATTCATCCTCGTCATGTCTGCCCTGTTGTTTTCTTTCGATCCCATAACAGCTAGCTGACCATTGAAAAAACAAAACAAAAAGTCCGCCGCCACCTCCGTGCCCTCCTCCCCCACGGGAAATTCTACCACGCGGGAGCCTTCGGCGCAGGCCTTGCCATCCTCTCCCGCTGGCCCATCGAGGAGGCCACCTTCACCCCTTACACCCTCAATGGCCGCCCCACGGCCTTTTGGCGTGGTGACTGGTACGTAGGAAAAGGCATCGCCCACGCCCGTCTACGCTTCGGGCCTGACCCGACCGCCGACGTCGCCGACGTCTTCAACACCCACACCCACGCGCCCTATGCCTCGGACCACGGCGACAGCTACCGCGTCCACCGCGAGGCCCAGGCCTGGCAGCTCGCCAAGCTGCTCCGCGCCGCCGCCGACCAGGGCCACCTCGTCCTCGCCGCCGGTGACTTCAACATGACCCCGTTGTCCGCCGAGTACGCCATCCTCACCTCCCACAGCCCCGTGCGCGATGTATGGCGAGTCCTGCACCCGGACAGCAGCCTCGGCGCCGCGCATGATCCTGCCGAGCGCGCCAGGCGCCGCCCTGTCCCCACCGCCGAGGCCACCCTCCTCGCCAACGGCGCCACCTCCAACAGCGTTCTCAACACCTGGCGCTGGCCCCGCTCCGCCCAGAGGAAGCTCGGCCCCGGCCAACCCCTGCGTGAGCCCGCCCTCGACACTCTCGACCCCCATGCCAAGCGCCTGGACTACATCTTTGCCTGTGTCGCTGCGCGCGAGATGTCGTCCCCTGCTGCCGACAAGGACGACAATCACGACGACCATGACCATGGCAACGACAACCGCCTGCGCGAGATAGGCGGCTGGGTGGTCCGCGAGGCCCGCGTGGGCATGACCCAGCGGCACCCAGAGCTAGGATGCAGCCTCTCCGACCACTTCTCCGTCGAGGCCACCCTCGTCTTCCACACAACCGCGCCTGAGGGTGACGGTGGCGGCGGTGGCGGTGGTGGCACTGCAGCCCCGAGCATCAGCAGCAACTGGCCTCTCCCCCCAGGCCGCCTCTCGAACCTCAGCGCCTTTCGCCGGTCTACAACTAAGCTGCTCCAACCGGACCAGGCCGCCGCCGCCATCGCCGCCGCCGCCACTGCCACGGCCCTTGGGACAGGCGAGGGGGACGAGGCCGTTGTCGTCGACCCAGAAGATTTCCGCTCTCCTGCCGCAGGCGCCTTCCTCTCGTTACAGTCCCCAACCCCCTCGACCAGCCGCCACTCACTCCCCGCCAACCAGACTCACCAACACCAGCTCGACGCTGCTGCTGCTGCCGCCGCCGCCGACTTCGACACACAGCTCCTCTCGTCCGTCGGCCCCATGTCTCCTGCTGCGCTCGCTGGCGATGTCGTCGTCTCCTCCTCCTTTAGCAGTCCACAGGACTACGACGCCCTTCTCTCCGAGATCCAGGCATATATGTCGCGCGAGGCCCACCAGACGCGGTGGCGGACTTATCACTTTCTCTTCTGGGTCTGTATCACGGTGGCGTGCTATGTTGCCGTGTGGTTCATCCCCACGCATAGCGACAAGCTGAGCGGTGTCCAGAATCACGCCGTCAATTTTGCCCTGCTGCTCCTGAGCAGCCTTGGGCTGGTCGCTGGCGTGCTCGACGGCTTGATGGCGCTCTTGTTCTTCAGAGGAAGTGAGAAGCGGGCTCTGGAGGAGTTCAGGTGGGAGGTCAAGAACGCAAAGGCTCTGGCTCTGGGCGAGATTGGAGATGGAATTGGGGACGTCGCCGTGGCGAAATACTAGGTGCAGATCTCTGCACTGCAGCAGCCGTCATTCTCATGTTGTAATGAAGCGATACCAAACAGAAAGGACAAATAATGTTAATCCATAATTCTAGGCTCTGAATCGAATGCCAGCTACTGATACTTTCCACTGAGGCCACCTCAGTAACATGTTTTGGTTTCCTCCCGTCGCCTGCATCATCTTCTTGGGATGTTCGCCCGCCCTGCAAACCCAACTCCCTCTCTTTTGCCTCGTCATGTCTTTCATGAGGATCAATATAACGTCAGAACCAGTCCCCAAATCGAGAAAGAAAGCAAGGCCATGCGCTCAGTTCAGGCTCAATCGGCCACTGTGCAGCGCCTTGATCGCCCCCGGATGCTCGTGACCACCTGGGGCGCACGGCCAGCGAGCCCCGCCTGCACTGGAACCAGGCGCTGGCGCTCGACTGATCATCCTGAGGTCGTTCCTGGCCACCATCGTCTGCAGCCCGCGAGGCGCTTGCATACCAGCATGCGTACCTGGCGTCGGACTCAACGGCTCCTCCATCATCATCTTCATCATCATTGCAGGCACAGACGGTGCCGGGATCCGCTGCCAATCATAGCCCATGAATGCCGTCTTTTTCCGTTCGTCCATCACCGTCTTTCGAGTTGAAGGATCACGCAGCAGCCGGTCTCGCGGCCTCTTCCTCTCTTTTCGACCGTACATCCGCACGAGAGCCTTCAGAGCTTCCTGCTCCGGCTTCCGTAGACGCGGCTCTGTATCCACTTGTAACTCGAAGTTACGCAGGCGCAGGGTGTCGTACGGAACGACCAGCCACGAACGTACTGCATGCTGTATGCTTCTGTCAAAGGTGGAAAGAGCCGCAGCAAGGTTGGCTTCGCGTTGAGCACGCTTGGATATGGCTGCAGATGCAGGTGTGTCGCGTGGTGTAATGGAGGCTTGTGCCCCGTGTCGGATAGGTGAGCAGGGCTTCGAGGGCGGTGGGGTTGGTTGTTGTTGTGTATAGTCATGGTTGACAGTTGACGCCGACGACAAAACTTGGTCAGGTGCCGCCGTGACGTTGTCCACAGGCCCATCCTGACCAGCTGCATTTCCCAAGTTGATGACCGGTACCGACTCTTCTGGCTGCGTCGGCGGCTGAGCTTCATTTTCATCGTCGTCCTCATCGTCGTCGTCGCCGTCGTCGTCAGTGTCAGATAGGTCCGTGATAGGCTCATCCTCGTCAAAGTACTGAGTGTCATCCGGAGACCGAATCATTGGCACGAACGGTGGCGCGAGCTCGTGAAGTCTTTCCCAAGGCACATTTTTGAACCACTTGTGTGCTTTGATATCCTTAGCATCATAAGGAAATACGAAACTTCCAGCGAAGTCCGTCTGGCTGCCTTTGATCCCGCTGCCGCTTGTGTGTTGCTGGGAGCGCTGCTGCATATCCTTGAACTGGTAGCGTCGACTGCATAGCCGTGCCTCCTTGGCCTGGATAAGGCTGGCAATGAGGTGCTGGCAACGGCTGGAGACGAAGGGTCGACTCGGAAACGAAAACGTCGACCGGTGGTTCTGCATAGGCTCGAAGTCAGTTCCACTGTATCTCAAGCACGCAACAGGTCCACACAGCAAAGCTCACTAAGATATTCTGCTTTGTCTTCTGCCTGCCTTCGTCTGACAGAAAAGGCGTGTGTCCGTAGAGGCATTCGTAGAGAATGACGCCGATGCTCCACCAGTCGCAGCGACCATCATATGCGGTGCCCTTAACCACCTCTGGGGCCATGTATTGGCTTGTTCCCACAACCGACCTGGCCGACCGCCTCATCCCACAGCGGTTCCGCCACTGCAAAAGGGACTCTCCGTCCCACAGATTCTGCTTCTCATGTTTGTGAAGGCCTACCATGACGTTGGAACTCCATTTGACACTGTGTGAGAGGGCCTGTGCATCTTGTCTGTCTTGCTTATCGCCCTGGACTTTGAGGTTCAACTTTTGGATGATTGAGTAACGGCTGGCATGGTAGTAGGAGGTGTCGTGCGACCAGTGACCGTCAAAAGCGAGGCCAAAGTCTGAGATTTTCAGATGGCCTGACGCCGAGATGAGAAAGTTATCAGGCTTGATATCTCGATGAACGCAGTGGAGTGCATGAGCCTCCTCGACACACATGATCATCTCGGCGATATAGAAACGCGCAATAGGCTCGCTCAGGACGTTCTCTCGGATGAGCAGACCAAGAAAGTCTCCACCTGGCATGTAGTCCATGACCAAGTAGAGATTAGAATAGTCTTGGAAACTGGATATCAGAGGAACGATCCTGTCAGGTGTAGTCGTCAGTATCGAAATGAATGGTCTTAGCGAGGCCTCGATAATCCAACATACCACCTGGATCCCTTAGAAGCAACAAGAAAGTCGCGCTCGGCTCTAAGATGGCCCTCCTGGCTGGTGCGAAGCATGGCAGACTTTCGAATGACTTTCATTGCGTAGACCCTCTTCTGAGAAGAGTCGTCGCCCGGCTGTGTTTTCTCTCGGACAAGCCTCACCATACCAAAGCTTCCTTTTCCGAGTGCCTTGACAGGCTGGTAGTCATTACAGCAGGAAGAAGCTGCGCCCCTGCCCTCGGCCAAAGATCTCATCGTTCGGGATCTCATGACCCGTGTCTGCCGTAGGTGACGCGTCTCGTTGCGAAAGAACTGGGCTCGCAGCTGGTCCTTGCCCGTAGCAGACACCGCGTCGCCCATATCCCACAGCTCACCTTCCAAAAGGTAGAGACGCGCCTCACGCTGGCTGGGCCTGGTCAGCACATCATTGTAATACGTTTCGAGGAAAATCTTGGCCGCGGCAGCCTTCTCCGCGGTTATGACGGTCGGGGTGATCTCTGGTTCGCCCTCTCTCTCCTGAATGGTGTCGAGGTTGCCGGTTGTGATTTCGGGAATGACCATCTGAGGGTGCTGCTGGTTCTTCCATTTTCCCAGAGGGCTTCTCTTCTCGGAAGATTGATCCTTGCTGGAAAATGTTTTCGACTCGACAGACGTTTTGCTGGTAGAGTCGGACTGTTTGACGGTGTACACACTGGAGGTCGGACTCGACTTGGATGTGGAAGTAGACGAATCCATCTCCGCCTGAGGAAGCGTTGAAGGCGGTGAAGTACGTTGTGCAGATGCAGCCTCCTAGGACTGAACTGAAGGTCGTTGTTTAGCAGCAGGTCGCCAAATAACAGTGGGCTCGATGGGGGTTCGAAAGAGAGTAGTTGCCATTCTCTTGAGGTTGAGGTCTGGTTTGGATAAGGGCCCAAAATACTCCTGGTGTTGTGGCTGGCCCCTGGATCGTGAGCTTTCGTGTGATGTACTGAAAGTTGTGTGGGCCTCGCCAGTCACAGGAAATGCAGAGGCTGGAGTCAGTCAGTCCAGGAGGCTTCGCCTTGATCGCCCTGCGAGGTCTGGCTGGGGAAATGTACAGTGGTACTGACTGTGACTACGACTTGCTAGTGACCTCAGAGCCGAGACTAATCTGGAGCTCTGATGACGAAGTTTGGAGTGCTGTGTAGAGGGCGGTGGCCTGGCTTCTGGTATAGAAGAATCTGGCTTCACAACAATGATTGATGATGCCGGTGGGCCCTGGTCTTGAGAATGTTTCCTCTTCATCTCGTTCAATAAGAGACCATATGGGGTTCTGCCATAGAGACAGTCAACAGCAGTCTCAAACAAAACGAAGAAACGAGCGAGACAGACAGAAAGAGTGAAAGAGTGACAAAGGGGAAGAGAAGAAGACAAATAAAGAATAGATGCCCAAGACAAGGGCTTCTTGCCCAAAATAAGAGACTGGAGGCACTGCACCAAGAAGACGTGAAGAAGAGGAAGTGTGGTAACGGAGGCACGGAATTTAAAGGCTCCAAAAATCAACAACCTCCTTCGTATATCGCACTTGACGTTTGGATGAACTGCTCCTACCCACGACAGACCAAGGCAGGCTTCTTGGAAGGGAGAAGGATTGGAAACAATTAGCCAACGTTAGCGAGTAACCATCGTGCCTTCCTTAAAAACCTTGACATACCCGTACAGCTCGTTCTAATTATGTCACACATTGATCATGATGCACACAAGTAGACCCGAGATTGTTGAAGAAATTAAATTTTTGATTTAAAAGTGCTGACTTGTCCGGATTATCTTCAGTAGAAAGACCAGGTGCGATCGGGCAGCAAACAGAAATTCAACAGACTTAACAAGAACCCAAGCAGAAATCCCAATTTTTGTACGCCATCCAGATGCAATGTAGACCTCGTCATCCCCTCTGACAGAGTCTGCTTCCCGTGTCTGTGGTGACTGGATCCTCGCAGGCTGCATACAGGTCAGAGGACTCCGTTGCTGAAACTCACAAGCCCATAGCCAACCCAAAGGTTGGGCACCACGGCGGAGACGGTACAGTGGAAACCATGCCCAGCAGCCCTCTGACACTTGGAGGGATCATCAGTCTGTGTACTTGACGAAAGTGACTGGTCTGTGATCTAGCTTCCTCGTTGTTCCTCTCATCGAAAGAGCTACGGCAGATTGGTTGATCTCCACTCTATTTGATTTCCAACAGCTTGATGTCGAAGATCAGGGTGCTGTTACCCGGAATTCCCGGCAGACTCTTGCTGCCATATGCCTTGCTGGCTGGGATTGTCAAGCGTCGTTCACCACCAATGGCCATGCCCTTGACGCCGATATCCCAGCCCTCGATGACCTCGCCCTTACCGAGCTTAAATGAAAAGGGAGGGCCCTTCTTGTTTGCTGTTATGGGAGAGACATCAGCGCCTGGTATATTAAAGTGGTCATCACGGAGGGGACTTTACCGTCAAAGATCTTGCCGTTCTCGAGCTTGCCAATGTAGCGCATACCAACCTTGTCGCCAGCCTTGGCGGTTCGGCCGGTGCCGACCTTGCGGTCGTCAATGGTCACACCCTTCTCGACGCGGACACTGGTGGCAGGCTTCTTGGCCTTGTCGCCCTGCTTGGCCTTCTCGGCAGGCGAGCCAGTAGGGCCCTGCTCAAGGTTCTTGGCGAACTGAACCTTCTTCTCGGACTTGGGAGTATCCTTCTCGGCGGCGACAGCCTTGCCCTCGTTGTTCTTGAGCTTCTTAGCCTGCTTCTTGCTGAGCTTGGGCTCCTCCTTGGCAATAAGGTCATCAAGACCGTCGGCGACGTCGTCGGCAGCGCGCTTGTTCTTGCCCTTCTTGGTCTCGACCAGCTTAGGTGCCTCTTCCTCGTCGGTATCGACCTCCTCGACACGGTCGACGCCATCGATATCGTCGAGCTCGTCCTCGGACTCGTCGCCGATCAGCTCGTCCATGCCAGGAGGAAGGTCGTACTCATCATCATCCGAGTCCTCGTCGCTCACGGAGGCGCTGTCCTCATCGAAGACGTAGTTGCCGGTGACGTAGATAGTGTGGGTTCCAGTGTTGACGAAGAAAGCCTTCTCGCCCTCGCCGACGGTCAGGTCGAGGGGCTGTTGGCAGTGCTTTTGACATCCTCAAGTTAGCTCGGGCACTTGTTGGGCACGTGGGGTTGTGTACTTACAGCCTCGGTGTCGAGGGTGCAGATGGTGAACTGCTGCAGGTCGAGATCTTGCAGCTCGTCCTCCTCGTCACTGTCCTCGTCCTCGTCCTCGTCCTCGTCCTCATCAAGATCCTCGTCCTCGGTGGCCTTGGCCTTGCCCTTGCCGTTCGCGGCAGCCTTGGAGCCGTTCGCCTTGTTGGTCTTCTTGTTCTTCTTGTCGGGCTCATCATCAAGCATCTCCTCGTCCGACTCGTCGTCCTTGGTGGCCTCGAGGAGCTCCTTCAGGGCGGCGGCCTGGAGAGCCTTCTTGGACTTGGCGGGGTCGCTGGGGCCACCGTTTGCCTCGTCGTCTTCGTCACCCTCGGAGTCCTCATCGGAGAGGTCACCGCCAGCAAGGAGCTGGCGCAGATACTCATCCTCATCCTCGGAGTCGTCATCAAGTTGGGTGTCGTCAAAGGACTGCTTGATGAGCTTGAGGGTGGAGCGGGGGCGACGAGGGGGCTGGCCATCGTCCTCGACTTCCTCAGTGGGGTCAATGGCAGCCATGGTCAGACGGATCTGGTCTTATCAGCCATCGCAAAAGTCACAACTGCAGGGCAAACGGCAGGCAGCAGGGCGGATTGATAGCAGCAAGAGAAGGGGGGGAGCAATTGTCCAGAAAAGAGAAAATTCAGGCAATGAAATACTCACAGTGACATTGCCAGACTGGGTAACTGGGACCAAGATGTCGCCAGGAGGAATCTCGAGCCCATAGAGGGCAACAGGTTGCATCGGTGCCATTGTGACAGATTGCGTTGAGAATCTGAGTAAAGTCCAGGCTGGTCCAATCGAGAGGATAATGATAGAATGGAGGGAGGTTTGCTTGTACAAGAAAACCCAGCTGCGAGAGAAGATGAAAATTCAACCACCTCTAGAAACAGTCGAAGAAAAAAACTGGCAGAATAGAGAGAGACCACACACCCGTCACAGAGACAAGGCGATCCTGCCTCGAAATTTTGAAAAAGTTAGGCTGCACTGATAACGATAAGCCTCACTCCACTTTGAGACCTGCACAGCCAATCAATGTAGCAGGCGCTAACCTGGGCATTTTTATCACAGTATTGCTTGCAGCTCTGAACAAGGCCAGCCCTTCGGCTCTGACAATACTTACAACCCACCTGGACCAAGCTGCAGCATTTCAGCCCAGGGTCTCAGGCAGCACACCGTTGTGTGTCACCTGTGATTGAGTCGATGGTTTTGATGAAAGGAACTCTGCAGGAGACCATTGCACCTGGGAAATCACATCTTGATGAGGGCGCAGCACCTTGAATCACTATCTTTGCTCCCCATCTCCTCCTTGCTTCCCTCACTTGTATGCTATTGTTAGTCTAGGTCTTATTGTGCACCAGCTCAGTCGCCCCTGGACAATCTACTACTACCTGAAGCCGTACAAAGACCAGGCAAGTATTTGTTGCAAGACTATTCGCTGTCACCCTGGTCTTGGGCACAATCTTCTCAGCACGATATGCCTGCACAATACCTGGCCTGTTGCTTCTTGGAGCAAGCTGAAGTCAAAAGCAGATGCTCAGACTCATGCAAACGGTAGCAAGAGCGCACGGGAGAGGCTTACAATGGACCTCATTCGGGAGAGACAGAGAGAGGGGGGGAGAGGGAGAGAGAAAACAAGGGCGCTGCTTCGTCATGGCATCTTCGCTCAGTGGACACCTTACCAGTCATGACCAACTTGTGCCCTCCTTCCTGAGTCGCTGTATCCCCACGGGGAGACCAACTGGATCCGGGGGTCGATGCCGGGCATGTCCTTGGTCGAGATGCCCAGAACCCCGGGCAGACGTCGGCGAGACCACTTTGATCAGTGTGTGCCCAGCACGGGGAGACGTCGGCGAGATACTGGACGGTAATAGTCTCATCAGTGGGCAAGAGATCGTCTGGATCAGTATGTCCATGGTTCGGGTAAACGTCAGCGAGAAGCTGGGCCTAGTGGTCTTCCAGTCGGTTATTCCCCCTGATATTTCTCGGGTCTTCGGCTCGCGCGTCCATCACAAAACGTCCCTTGCGATGTTCTTTTCCCTTTCATTCTTTTTTTTTTCTTTCGTGTTGACTTTGAGAGAAGCACATGTCAGTCAAGTCAGTGGATTGCCCACCTAAAAATGGTTCAAGTCGGCTGAGGTTTTCTACTCGGACACCGCCTGAAGATCGTCAAGTTGATGACCCGACCACGCGTTAGCCTTGACTCAAAAACATGACAAAGCGTCATGAAATCCGGGGTAAAGTAGGGCATGGCTCATGACATCTTGTGCTACGGATTCGCTCGGCAGTCATCGTACCTAGCTTAATTTTTATGGGCCAAAGAACTTCACATTGTGCGTGGAGGGAGTTTATGGCGGCAAAGCATGCTTATGCTGAGCCGAACCAGGCTCTCTCCCCCAAAAATGCCCAGACCCCCCCCCCCTGGTGGAACGCCGCAGCTGACCAACTTGCAGCTGGTCTCGGCCTCTTGATAGGTCCTCGCCATGGTTGCACATCCTAGGGCTCGGCCCGTTCACGGCCCTACGACGTCCTCTTACAATTTCTTTTCCGCCACTCTTATTCTTCCATTTCGAATTGTTGTCGCTTTTTGTGGTTTTCTCTTTTCAAACAGCGCTTCTTTCCTCTTTCTCTCACCTGCCACATCTGTCATGTGTCGCCTGACGGGGTCAGATGTCATCGTGGTCAGCCTGCTTCCCGCCGCAGTTTGGCCGGGGATTACCGGCACACACAAGCGATCGGGTCTTTGACCGACAAATCCACCCACGACGCCATCACATGCTCGGGTTTCATTCAATGAGGGTTTACTTACGTGGCTTTTCTTTTGCCCTGGGAAAGTAGGACACAAACAATGCAAGAAGAATATGGTTTGGGTGGGGGGGGGAGGGGATTGTCTC
>LAZJ01000114.1:0-46171 GCA_006503525.1 Cryphonectria nitschkei | reverse complement strand
GGGGGGGGGGGGGGGAAGGGATCCGGACGAACATACCTGGTGGGTGAATGAGGAGGGCGGGCCGAGGAAGGCCACCAGTGGCTTTCCTGTTGTCGTGTCTGTTGTCATTCTTATAAAGGAAGGGGGAATTGGAAAAGAAGAAAGGGCTCGTGAGCGCAGGGAGGAGAGAAGAGACAGAAAAATAGACGGCAAGAAAAATTGAAAAGAATTTCAAAGCCACTCAATGACTACCGTTAAATTGGTGTGCTCAGTCGTTTTGATAGACAAAGTCCTATATGAAACTTTTCATCTCCTCCTTCTTGCAGCTGTGAATGTGACCATGGACTTTGGTAATCCTGTATTGTTGAGTGAATTTTTTGGGTGGTGGTTGAGGCTCTCAAAAGCATCAAACCCTGCGGATATCGGCGACGCAAGCGGGCCCGCAGATCGTCTGTGATACATCGTGCAACTGACACATGCTGTGTATACTAAATTATAGCCAGCCCATTTGTATTCCCAATGCGATGACGGGTGTTACCATGTTCTGGTTCCGGTCCATCTTTACTCGAAACAACCTCCTCATTCTTTGTACGTGAGGCACATGACATCCAAGTACATCGTATACCATTGTCATGTACACTGTTGGCTACCATGTCGTTTGTAATGCAGGAGATTCGGCAAAAGAGCGTGTAAAGAGCGTATACAGTTGGATTTTTCTTCAGAACTATCTCAACGAGCGACTAAAAGCCATATCACACTTTGCCCAAAAAAACAAAAACAAGGAAGCTCTCATCTTCTTTTTGAATCTGGGCAGACCCATTGTCTTGGGCTTGCAGATCTTGTCCAACGAACGATGTCAGGTAGCAGCTTGTGCGCCTCATTCCATACTGATCATCCTTTCTACAGGAAGCTCTTGGTTCTCATTCTCTCTCCCTCCCTCAGCCCTCTACTCTCTCTTTGCCCTGCTTGTCCGCCCGGTGATGGACCAGGAGCTCGCCTCCCCTGCTCCCTGGTACAGACGAAATCACGGGCAGTGTCTACAGCCGAGAATCAGCAACGGCCAGAACACTGACAGAAAACACCAAGAGGAAGGAGGGGTAACGACATACCACCATGTTTCTCTCAACTCAAGCGGTCATCACAGAGCGGAGCGGCGATTCACGGAATACCTGGTGAGACGCCGACACCGTTCCGGGTATGTCGGTGAAGCCTTTCGTCAATCGCCGCTGTGCATGCGATTGCTTGCGGGACGGCGACTTTGGCTGTGGCGTCGGGACATCAACAGGTGTCCTCGGCTCGGACGGGATTGCTTGAGTTTCAGAGCCCTCGTTCTTTACGAGGGAATCAAACTGTCAATCTGTACATAGAGCGTCAGTCAGTCATTTTGCTCGGCCACAACCGTCTTTTTGTCCTTCTTCTCATCTTTTCTTACCGTCGTAGTAGTCATCATCGTCGTCATCAAAATCTTGCAGCTGCTCAAAGTTGACCTTGTAGCGGAGGATACCTCCAATCCCACCGAAGCCCTTGACGAACTGGTTGCCCTCGGTCGACCGGTCCGACACAAACTCCAGATTCGTACCAAAGTCCTTGTAGTGCTCAGCGATCCATTCGAGGAAGGACTCCTGGTTGACAAGCTCCATCTCTAGGCCGGACGAGGTGGGAGACTTGTCCATGAACTTGTCGCGGTTGCCCGACGTCTCCTCCTGCTTGGTTGTGTGGATAACGTGCTCGCCGCCACTGCTGTCTTTCAGGGTCCAGCGGCTGATCTCGAGGTTCTCAAAGACGATCAGGGTCTCGACGGCGCCGAGCTCCAGCGCCTTGAGGGTGTCTTCGATACCGTAGCAGACCCGCCCGGTATCCTGGCTGATCTCCTCAAAGTATTTGCCGATCAGCTTCTTTTCCTGGATGAACTTGACGTTCCCAAGCGTCTCAGAAGACAGCTCGATGGCCTGGTTGAACCCGTTCTCTCCACCGTACGACACGTCCACAACCTTGATGACCTTGGAGGCCAGACGGTTGTCGAACATGTCGGAGGCGTTGAGGTCGTTCTTGAAGTCGGCGGAACCAGCAAGGATGATACCGGCCACGTTGACCTTGTCGTTGGTGATGAAGTTCTGGACAGCCAGCTCCGCAACCTTGCGGACATAGTTATGGCGTTTCTCCTCACGGAGACGAGCGAAACGGAGGGCGGACTGACCACCACGTCCGTGCTTCTTGGGCAGGTCGACGGAGAACTTGTGAACGATATCTCTGGTGTTGCCGCTGAGGGTACCAAACAGCGCACCGTTACCATCCATGACGATGAAGCCAAACTTCTGGTCGGACTCGAGCAGCTCGGCGAGAGCCTCGGTGTGGAACTTGTTGTCGCAGAGATAGAGCGAGGTGTTGATGGGCTTGAAGGGCTCGAAATCGATGTTGACCTTCCGCTCCTTGCCCTCGGAGGTCAGGATTTCGCCACAGTAGACAACGAGGCCGTTGGGTGGGACCTTGTTGTACAACTTGAGACGCTGCTGAGTGGATGTGATGGCTGACAGGACGGATTGTCGGTTGACACGGGACTTGATGTTCGATGCGGTACCCTGTGATGATGGGTGTCAGTGTGTGGGCGTCATACGAGGACATCTTTCTCTCGGGGATTAGGGGGCAGCAGTGTGTGCGTACGTATTCTTCAGCCAACATCTTGGCAGCTCGCGAGACCTGATCCTTGGGTGCTGTGACGACGTCAGTCAGCCGAGTGCGATGAAGCGAGTCAAGTTTTCCGCAGCGGCGCCAAGCTGAGAGAGTGTTGTGGCAGACATACGGATAATGAGGGAGATCATGCTCGTGCCGTTGCCACGAGCAGCCTCAAGGCGCTTGATGAGCTTCTTGACCTTCCATATTTCGATCTGCACACTGGCGTCAGCACAGCACCAGCACCGGTGCGCGAAATACAAGGCGCGCGTCAAGGCTACGAGAGGAGCTCCTCAAAAAAAGAAAAAGGCATACATTTTTCTCAGCTTCGTTCTGCAGGATTAAAAGTCAGTACAGACACACGAACCACAGGGATCAATGACGAATCATGGCGATAGTCAAGGCGGTCTCCATTGTAGAGGGAAGAAAAAGGACAAGACTTACAGCCTGAGCGTCACTCATTTTGGCGGTATTGTAGACGCCGTAGCGACCTTCTCGATCTGTTGTAGGGAGCTGCAGTCAAGCGGCAGCTAAGGGGTGGGGGGGCGTCCAAGAGACCGAGTAGAATGCGATTTTTCGGAGATGAAGAGGAAAAAGAAAAGGAAGAAAAACAAGGTGGTATAACAAGAAGAAGCGGTTTTGATGGCGGGGTTTTGGTGGAGGTGGATGATTTTGAGGCGAGAAGTCAAAAACTGGCCTGGCGTGAGGGCGTTGCAGACAAGCCCCACCAGTGCTGACTGTCACCTGTCATTGGTCGGACACGCCCCCCTCCAAAGACCCCTAAGGAAGCTTAACCCGGCCAGAGCCGCAACCACCAGCAGCCAACAATACCAACCCAACTCGACAATCAGTCACTACTCACTTGTATCGCCCATTGTGACCTCTAAAAGTGTAACTTACATAGTGGGAAGTCTTCCCTCTGACCATCGGCCTGAGAGTATCAGCCCTCTCTCCCCCCTGAGCCATCGAATCCAGGAGTCACTGGCAGGTTGCGATTCTGTGGGTGCCCAAAGACCAACCAGCTGACGTCACGCTGCCCACCTCGACACAGCCCTTCCTTAGGGGCTCTCTCTTTTTCTATAGGCGCAAGGCAGCTTCAAGTGGGGGGCCTGTAAACCAAGGCCCTAAACCACCCAAGCAACCCTCAAGAACCCATCTTCAATCGCCCTCTCGAGGACCTCCCCCCACCCTCTCCCCAAAATAGCTGCCCATCATGGCCTCGTCCGAAATCCCTATGCAGATAGCAGAGACTATCCAAACCGCCCACATCAATCGGGCCCCCTCCGCAGCCCACGACCTCAACCCCTCCACCGCCGCAGACACGAGGGAGCCCGTGCAGCTAGAGGAGAAGAAGAAGGCCAGCAGCGCCCGCGATCTCGATGATGACGATGTCGACGACGACGACGAAATCCCAGTGAGCGTCCTCAGGCCGCAGAACCGCTTCTCCCACCTCCCGCCCATCCCGGACCTGCGGTTCGAGCAGAGCTACCTGCATAGCATACAAGATGCCAAGTCGTGGTGGATGGTGGCCTGGATCACGACCAAGGACCATGTAGGTTGCTTGTTTGCATATCCCTGGAGAGCATATACATCATGTATGTTGTTTGGCCCCAGTCCATTTGCTGACCTGGAGGAACACCATGACAGCTTATGATGCCGATGATACAAGGAGTTGTCTACAATCTGGCTCTGTGCGGCTGGCAGCACTGGAACAGGAACGCGCAGCTGAGCGGGAACTCGCTGGGCGCCAAAGCCCGGAGATGGTGGTACAACGTCAACAATTGGCCCATCAACCAAAAGACTGTTAGCACCAAGAAGTCTATGGGCGGAAATGACTGGTTCAGGCGCTGAGGCTGGGAGGGATTTTTTTTTCTTTCCGTTCACACATGAGGCGTCAAGTTGTACATACGCTATGAGCTTTATGAGCTCGCGTTTATTGTTATTGTTATTCTTATTGATGGAGATAGAGATGTCCCTCCCACGGCCTTAGAGTCACCCTCGAGCCTCCAGATACCTTCTCTCCTGTCTTTTGGTCATCGCCAGTGTAGCTGCTCACCTGCAACACGTAATCTCCGTCCCTCGGGACGTCGACCTGTTGGTCCTTGTCCGAGAAGTTGAGGGCCACCAAGGTCTTCTCACCACCATGCTTCTTGACAAAGGCAAAGGTCTGCTCATTTTCCATATCTAGCAGTTCAAACGTCCCGTATGTCAAGAGGTCGGCGTGGGCCTTGCGGAACTTAATCATAGACCTCCAGAACTTCAGCACCGAGTCCGGCTCTTCCAGCTGCTTCGCAACGTTGATCTCGGTGTAGCTGTCGTTGACCCTCATCCACGGAACGGCTCCCGCGCTCGTGAAGCCGGCGTGCGCTGTCCCGTCCCATTGCATAGGTGTGCGTGCGTTGTCCCTGCCCAGGATTGATAGGTTTTTGAGAACTTCAGCTAGGGCCTCGGGGTTGTTGTCCGTTTCTTTTGCGACCTGTCGGTAGTGGTGCAGTCCTTCGATGTCTTTGTACTCGTCAATTGGCCAGTCTTGAGGAACATTGACCTGAGGGGAAGATCGTCAGCGCAAGTTTTTCTTCTCACTTTGGGTAGGAAAGGCCCAGTGGATGGATTGCTTCTTCTTTTCTTTTTGGCTCCCATCAAAGCGAACTTACCATGCCGATTTCCTGACCTTGGTATATGAACAGCGTGCCCGTAAGCGAGCACATGAACAAGGCGAGCATCTTGGCCGACGCAACCCGGTACTCGGGCGCATCAGACGCAAAGCGCGAGATGGAGCGCCCCTGGTCGTGGTTTTCACAAAATGCTGTCGTCCAGCCATCGGTGCCGTCGATGAACTGCTGCCACTTGGCCACGGCCCCCTTTAGCTGCGACAGCTTCCACTCGCGACGTATATACCTGTTTGAGGTGCCCTGGCCGAGGTCGACCAGGTCAAACTGGAACACCATGCTGAGCTGCCGCTGCGCTGCGCCGACATAGCTTAGCACGCTCGCCGGCTCAGGCGTGTGCGGCAGCTCGCCGACCGTCATCGTGTCGTACCGCCCCAGTACCTCCTCGTTCATCTCGCGTAAGAATTCATGCATGCGCGGACCATTGGCGTACAGGCCCCAAGCGGGCTGCTCGTACATGTCACGGTCCACGATGGGGGCGTCTTTAAGCTCGGCGACGGGCCCCTTGCTGTACATGTTCACCGTATCCACGCGGAATCCGTCGACGCCCTTGTCCAGCCAGAACCGCATCGCGCTGTCGTAGATGGCCTGTCTGCACGCCTCGTTCTCCCAATTGAGGTCCGGCTGCTCCTTGGCAAAGAGGTGGAGGTAGTACTCGCCTGTCGCCTCGTCAAATTCCCAAACCGGCCCGCCAAAGTAGCTGCGCCAGTTCGTCGGGGCTATGCGCTTGCCAGACTCGTCGTACCTGGGCGGGCGCCAGATGTACCAGTCGCGCTTGGGATTGTCACGCGAGGACCGCGACTCCTTGAACCAGGCATGTTGGTCCGACGTATGGTTGATGACAAGGTCGAGGATGAGCCGCATCCCTCGCTTGTGGCACTCGCTAATCAGCACCTCCATGTCTTCCACCGTGCCGTAAGGCGCATGGACTGCTTCATAGTTGGAGATATCATAGCCCATGTCGATTTGAGGGCTGGTCTTGGCATCAGCAGCAGCTCTCAAGACACCAACTTGGCCATCTGGAAAAAGCGAGGTGGCTGTAAGGAAAGATCTCACCTCTCAAACATGGGGGACACCCATACGATGTCTACACCTAGGTCTTTGAGGTAGTCCACCTTAGAGATGATTCCTGTAATGTCACCAAGTCCATCGCCATTCTCATCTTTGAAGCTAGCTGGGTAGATCTGGCTATGTTGTGGGTAAAGAAGACCACAGGAGTTAGCAAAAGAACACCTCTCTCTTCTTCTCAGGCACAAAATGCGTTCAGACCTAAACTTCCTTGTGTGGGCCTTTTTAGTGGTGGGATGATGAGGTTGAGCAGGTCACTTACTATGCCACTCCTTCCTTCCACCACTTTTTGTCTGTCATGATGCTAAATTAGCTTGAGACCTCTATATCACTTGAGCAGTAGGAGGAGTCGGTTTGGGAGATTTGAAAGTAGGTCAAACAAGAGAAGAAAAGAGATGTCACATCAAGGTTTCTTGGTGCAATTTCTTTGCTCCTGCTATTATACTAAATGGGACCGCGAACGGATCGATCCTAAATCATCACCACTAACGGCAGACCAAGAGGCGGCTGCGCCTCCTCTAAGCATGGTTCCTTCCTGCAGCACATCACGATCATCGTGCTTCTCTTCTGGTAAAACAAATGACACCACCACGCCATCAAAAGTCATTGTGGGTGTTGATCGTAACCTTGGAAGTTCCCCCAGAATGGAGCAGTCGCATAATCGCTCGCTCAAATTTTTCTCTCCACGAGCAATTCGTGGGGTAAGTAGGGCCGTTCTTTGGGTAGGGCAGATTGTCTTAGCCTGTTTAGCAATCTTGGATTTGAATCGACGACGGCGGAATTCAAGTCCCGGATCATATCTCGTAGTCCCAGGATGCAGGCCTCGTCCCTTTCCCAAGGGAGGTGAAACTAAGGGCAGCACCCATTTCCTCTTCTAGCAGCCTCACTTTTTTTAATTTTATTTTTAATCTTCGAGAGCCCAAGGCGAGAAGCCATGCGAGAGATTTGGCGGCTGGCTGAGGTAGCCTAGCTCTATTGAATTCTTTTCTTCTTGCCAATGATGCTAAACTACTCACAGCGCTCTAAACGCAGGCAAACAGCCAGATCTGGTCCGCATGTCTCTGCGTCCGTCCTCTTACTCTGTGTCCTGCCATGCATCACTCGTGCTCCCAATGGGGGGCCTCTCGTGAATGCCGCTCGAAGTGACAAACTCGCCCTGCTGCGTGTGCTGCTGACTCCGTCTCCATGGGAGCTGATGTTGAGCCACCAGCGACCCTCTCGACTTGTCCTGCTCCCTCCTCAATCCTCCTTGTCATACATGTAATGCTCCGCTCCTGAACCCTGTGGCGATGGCTGAGTTTACGCCAAGGTAAGATGGTGTGACTCTCTTCCTGTGCAAAGTTGCCAGCCCCCGAGACCCGACCTCAGCTCACTGAACTGCCAATATTAAATGATGCACTACCAGGTCCCTTGGCTGGTCCCTTGGCCGGACTCTACCTACCCGGTACCGGTGTCGCGCTTCCACTCGGTTGCCGTTGATGCTGCTGCTGCTGCTGCTGCTGACTCATTTGTCGCGCTGCTGCTGCCTGCGCGATGGCCTGTTGCTGCTGTTGATGTTGGGCAACTTGTTGTGGTGTGTGCTGTCCCATTTGTTGTTGTTGCTGCTGCTGTTGCTGGCGTAACAGTTGTGCGTACTGCTGTGGGCTTGTGGTCGTCGGGATCCCGTTGGCGTGAGCTTGTTGTTGCCCGCTGCTGCCTGCCGCAGCGTCCATCGCATGCTGTACAACGCTGTTCTTACCCAGGTTCTGCCTAAACAACTGGCCGTAGCGCATGATCGCGGTCGAACGGATCACATTAGGAGACATTTCTGGGTGCTGAGCCCTGATCTGATTCTCAAATTCCGCAAAGTGAGCTTGCATGCTGGGCGGCAAGCCTCGAGGTTGCGTAAAGCCGGGAGGTGGTGACCCGCTTGCTCCGGCCTGTACATTCAGGCCGACACCACCGGGCGAGGTGGCCACCCCCATGCCGTTGGGTCCGTACGCGCCCATGTTACCCATCATGAAGTTGCTCTGGACGCCGTTCATACCATTGCGGATGATGGGAGAATTGCCTTGCGTTGCCGACCCATTCGGCATGCCCTGATTTTGTTGCGTTTGCTGGACCGGTTGCGCTTGCCCTTGCGCTTGCGGAGGAGAGTGATGCGGCGGTAGCTGCTGCTGCTGCGGTTGTTGATGTTGTTGTTGTTGTTGCTGCTGCTGCTGCTGTTGTTGGCCTTGTGGTTGTGGGGAGTGATGATGAGCTTGACCTTGTGCTTGTGCCTGTTGCTGCTGCTGGACCGCTTGCTGACGTCTCTGTTGGTCATGTATGCGCTTGGCCTGCATCACCAAGTTCACGTCTGGTACTTGCATCCGCTGCCCTGCCTGTAACACAGCCATCTGCGCCTGCGTCATGCCATTGACATTCACAGGCATTTGTGGGACAAGTCCTCCAGCAGCCATCTGCGCAGCAAGAGCCACTTGCTGCTGCTGCTGCTGCTGCTGCTGCTGCTGCTGCTGCATCGGTATCCTAGCGCGTGCCTGACCTGGAACCGGCATCTGCCTAGCAACCATCTGGACTGCAAGAGGGTTAGGGATGCCCGCGGCATGAGCAGCAGCAGCAGCATTCTGAACAGCTTGACCAGCTCCTGGAGCAGCTGCGACACGCCCCACTTGATTCGGCACCCTGCCCTGCATAGCAGCAGCCTGTGCAGGTGTTCGGTCAGTATGGCTTCCGCCTCCCCTTTGTCGTGCGGGCAGACTTACTTGTCGCTGTGCCTCCTGCTGCTGGGTGAATCTCAGTAGCTTCTCGTGCATTTGCTTCTCGCGCTCATGACGTAGACGGCTGTAGTCCTCTGGGGTCTTGGTAGGCAGCTTGGGCTGCGGGTTCTCGGATGGCCTTTTGCTCTGTTGGCTGGCGGTCTGCTGTTGCTTTGCGACAGTTGCTTCTCGCTTCTTGGCCAACTTCTTCATGGCATCGATGATTGCGAAAGGCCTCTTGAAGGGTTTCCTATCGACTCGGAAAGGCAAAGTAGGTCGTCGCCGCTGCACTGGCACTACAGCACCGTTGGGCCCTACTTGTGGTCTCGCGTTATCGTTTGCCTGAGCAATGGCTCTTTGCGCCGCGTCGATTCGTCTTTGATAGGTTTGGAAGTACTGGCTCCTCGCCGTATCGTTCGGGTACCCTTCCAATTGGACCCATCGCTCAAAGCATTCCCAGGGGGTTCGCCTCTCTTCTGCGGAGATGAAAGCAGACTTCGACGTGATCATTTGGGAAATCAATGACCAATTGTAGGAGAACTCCCGTACCAGTCTCCTGAGTTCGTCGTCTTCGGCAGGAGTCCACATTGACGCCAACCTGTTTTCATAAAAGCTCTGAAGCGGCATTAGTGATTCAGTTGGAGGCCTGAACTGATGCCCGGCATGCAGCCTGTCCCGGATCACCTTCATATCCGAGCGGAACAGAGCCACGTCGGTGTTTTCCGGTACCAGCTTTGACCCCTCAAGATCGTTGGCGCCTGCAACCTCGAAGTCGTCACCCTCGTCCTCCACGGCGTACTTGAACCGACTTTGCTTCAAGCGAGGCACTTCTGATCTTAGAATCATTTCTCCGTCCACATACTTGCTCAAAGGCAGGGCGGGGCGACGCCACCGTGCATCGGGGTCGAACTCCGGCACAAGCAGATCCGGCTGAGGCGGTTTGAGTGGCACGCCATACAGAGGCAGTTCTTCCAGGAGCTGGTCCGAAGCTGCAGACCTTCGCAGCCCGAATACAACGTCGTCGTCTTGCAAAGCGAATATGGTAGAGGGAGCCAGTCCGTCCATGCTCCAATCTTGGAACTCCTCGTCAACGTCCATAGGTGAATCGGCGTCGTCCGATGGAATTAAGTCGGGCATAGGGGTTGGGAGCGAGTCTGCTCCAGGCGGGTGGGACGCAGACTTGTTGTTGGTGGATGATGTGACACTCGTTGGAGGTGGTTTCGCGTTCACCTGGAGTAGCTTTCTCTCCTCGTTGTTCGACAGTATCCACTCGGCACAGGCCTCAGCAAGATTTCGAGCAACAGTTCGCTTCCACTTGCGTTCCTCCCTGAAGTCAGTCCGCATCCATTTCATTTCTTGCAATAATGAATCCCAATGACTCGGCGGTCTGGTCGGCTCGGGGCAGCGCTTGGGTTGGCGAAGAGACCATTTATCATGCTGTTGTAGATGATAGATGCGGCGAAGTACATTGCAGGCTTGTTTCTCTTGTAGAACAATAGCACAATCCGGAGACGATAGCGTCTTGTGCGTGTTAGCTAGGAGTTGTTCGGGACCCTTCATCCAATTCGATTGACGGGTGAAGCCGTCGAAAAATAGAGGCACGAAGTAATCATCCGTCGGAATGCGTTGCGGTTTCCCGTGAGCTGAGCTGGCAACAATCGTGTCGTCAGATTCCTTTGCCTGCTTCTCGAAAAGGACAGTAGGAGCCCTCTTGTGCTTCAGGCCGTGCCTCTCCGCAAAGCCTCTTCTTCGTGGCAACAGGACAGCCGTCTCTGTTTCGTGCTGGTGAGAATCAGACCGTTCCTCAGACAGGCCAACATCTACAACCGGTGCTTCAGGGCTAGTGGTCTCCGGCTGAGTGTCCTGCTCTACCCGAGGCTGGGCGACTCTTTCATTTGCAGTCAGTGGGATAGCAACAGACGGTGCTGTATGATCGTGAGTGCTGGGATCTCTAGATGCTGGAGCCACTGAAATAGTCCCCTCGTCCGTCGGTGCCTGAACCTGAACCCTCGGCGACGTCTCGCTCTGGCTTGCTGAGTGCGGTGACTGAATAGTAGATTGGTGTTCACTCTTGATGTTCTTAAGATTCGCTTTGGTCGTATCTAATCCGTCCGTGGTGGGAAGTACCGGTAGTGCCGGCTGCACAGGTGGGCGAGGAAAGCTAGAAGGCGGCGACAGTGCGGAGACTTGTCCTGGAGCCTTCGTCCGTATGGCTGCATTTGCCGACTCGAGCAGTAGTTGAGAGGATGCTGATTGGAATGCACCAGCCTCGAGAGCGTCTCCTGCTGAGGTCTCATCCACCTCTGAAGCTACCATTGCCTTCTGCGGTTCATTTTGTTCTGCCTTCCGTTGTCCCGAGTCCTCGTCGTCTCCAGAGTAAGGAGGTCCCTCGTTGTCGGGACTAGTATCGGGGGACGCATCTTGTACGGCTGGGGTGGTAGCAGTCTGCGCAGTGGAGCCTGGAGAGGACAAGATGTCCTGTGGCCTGGAGGCATCTAGTGGCGGATGCTTCAAGGAAGTGAGCCTTGAAGGTTCGCCTTGTCGGCCAGGCATCTCGTCAAGGTCCATCGCGTCAGGTTCTGGTTCGTCCTGCCCGTCAACCACATCACGCTCCCCCGCGACTTGTGCCGGTGTGCTACCGTGGGCCTGTTCAGGGCGCGTCGGAGGCCTCTCCGGCTCAACAAAGGCCACTTCTCTTCCAGATGAGACATCGCGCGACCCTCGCGACCCGTTCAATGAACTGACATTGTCTGCAACGATCGCTCCAAGCCGGGCCTGTTGGACTGGTGTGGCACGGTCTGCAGCTCGAGGATCCTTCGGGCCCGGGGGTAAGTTCTCGACACTGATTTGAGACGATCGCGCGACAGATGGCAATGGCGACGGCCCAGGCGCAGCAGGCGATGGCTTGGGTGAAGCAGAGCCCGTATCGGCCGGGTTCCCAAGTCGGGACGGTGGAGGGACCAGAGAGGACGATTGGGACTTGAGGCCGGGCGCTTGGATATTGTTGCGTTCTGCGAGGGGTGGCGCATCGCTGGTGAGGGATTCCGCGGCAGTGATGGAATACTTCGTGATGTTCACTGGGGGGATGTATCGCGAAGGCAGGTGGCGCTCGTTGAGGAAGGGCCCTCTGTTGCGATGAATTAGCGGGTCTGCAGGGCTTCGCCTGGACAAAAACGCGTCTCAAATGAATTTCATTCAAATGCTTATACGTACTGTAAGACGGCATTGTCATCATGAAACCTGCCTTCCACCGGAGAGAAGGGTGGTGCGTCGTCGGCGATGGGCTTGACGAGTGGCAGGGCATCCACTTGTGTCGCTACGCAGTAGAGCTCATGAAGCCGCCTCTTGCGCGACGTCCTAATTGACCTGCGCGATGTTAGCATGACAAAAGGGGCATCAAAATGATCGCACGACTTTGCTCTATAAGATGGGGTGTGACACACCTCCATTCTTCTTGCTTGGACTGGATCAGCGTTGAGAGGCCGGAACGCTCGACCTCAGTCATAGCATCGGCGGCGGCGACATCCGTTTTTGGTTCAAAACGGAAGTCAAATAAGGTCAATGAGGTGCAGGGAGATGATTCAGAGAATCAGAATCGATGAAACGGGACCTGGTGGGCGTGTTTGATTGAAATAAGGTGGTGACTGTTGTGGTGAACCTCCAACGCGCCTGAGTTTTCAGAGAGGCGCAGGCGTGATGGGTGCTTAGAGCGAGCGTGCAATGGAAGGCGTGGCAGGGCAGGTGCTGTAGTGCGGGCGAACAGGCAAAAGGAACCCCGCGTGGGTCGACTAACTGCGAGTGCTAGGATGACGACTTTATCTGGGGGGGGGGGGGCGGAAAGGGTTGTTGTTGGGTTCTAGTGGGTAGTTTGTGTTGGTAGTTGGTCTTTGGTAGCGGGTGCTGGAAGGTCTTAGTGTATTAGAGCAGGGAATGATTGCAATTGCCATATGTTGGAGTGGTAATTAGTTGGTGTAGGGGAACCCTGAAATGAACGGGCTAAATCCCCTGGGGATCTTATCGACTTTTGGCTGTGAACAAACTGGTGCGGTCCGGGGAGAGAACAAAGCCTGCGCGAATGCCAGTGGCGCGCACTGGGCACTTTTCCCGACACGTCGTGGGCAGGGGGTGACCTTGAAGCATTTGCATAGCGAGAATATTCACTGGAATGGCTATCTGTAGCCCGCATTTTCATTTTATCCAGACGGTTGCATTGCACTGGACAATTTTGCCTTGCCGTCTTTGGCGCCGACGGGTCGAATTTGCGATTGATTCGACGTTCCTAGCTACTATGAATGAATAATGACCTTGCAAATATCAGTGATTATCATTATCATTATTATTATTATTATTGATAGAAAAGGAAGAAAAGAAATCAGTATGATACAGCCGTATTCTTTTCGCAATATAGGCACACTACATTGGCTTGGCGGGCCTTGAAGGCTGTGTTGTATGACGGATGCGTAAAAAACAAACAAACAAGTCAGGAGCGCCAGACACATTGATAGCATATTACCAATGGGCATGCGTTCAACTGTGTTTGTATTTGTATTAAGCGGCCCCCAGAGCCTTATCTGACACAAGCTTCTGGATTCGCCGCCTGCAATGTGATTGGCCTTTAATGATGAACCGGCCTTTCCATGCAACTCTGGAAAGTTGACTTGTCGAAAATCTCTGGATAGAGGGGACAAAAGAAATTTGTGTTTTTCAAGGTGAAACTCTAGCAAAGGCTGGCCGTGCAGACTCCTAGCAAAGACCTCACGAGACATTGTAATGATGAGATATTTGTGGTACTATGTAGATAAGTAAGTACTTGTTCATCTGCTGAAAGGGAATCGAGAC
Organism: Cryphonectria nitschkei; assembly: GCA_006503525.1. Lineage (NCBI taxonomy): Eukaryota > Fungi > Ascomycota > Sordariomycetes > Diaporthales > Cryphonectriaceae > Cryphonectria > Cryphonectria nitschkei. The sequence goes on along the minus strand of LAZJ01000114.1, from coordinate 32,211 downwards.
ATGACCGTGAAAAGACTGGCGGCTACAACAAGGGGAAAAAAGATCAATATTCCAACACAACTACCCACCTGAGGTCTGATTTGTAGCGAATGGCCCTGCAGAGGCTTGACTTACACTGTTAGCAAATGATTGTGAATGCGTTGTGAGGGAGATTCAACGCAATGAATGATAGGGCGCCATTTGTTAGCTTGATTTCTCGATCTCAGTACACAATTTTCTTAAGAAGACTTTCCTTGACAGGGAACAGCATGCGTTCTTTTCTCACAGTTTCTCTCCTTTCCTTCGAGGTGTGGCAGTACTACTGGGTGAGTATGTACCTTTCAGGTTTGTTTGTGTCAACTTATCTCCGCTCTGTCCGGGTTCCCCTGTGATGCACTTTGAGAAGTCTTAGGTAAGCACAGTATCTAGTATTAACTGCATCTCAACTCCTTTCTACAGAGAACAACTAACAACAACAGAGCAGTTCAAATCTTATCAAAGCAAGCCTCTCATGGTATGTCAGCTTTCATAAATCAGGACCGAATTTCTGGACGAACCAAGTTGTGAGTGACTAACACAGAGCTTGGAGGCAATGAAGCAAAAAGAAGTGGAGGGACATAGTGAGCTTGAGATCCTAGCATCCCTGTGCACGGACTTTGCCCTTCACTCAGCAAGACATCGATTTCGTTACCTTCTTTGTTGAGCGACCGCGATTGCTGCACCAACACCATCTCAGCTATTCGCATCAGTCTACAAGAACTTGAAGATATTGCAAACCGACGCATGGCTTCATAGGGCTTCCAAAAATGACCGAACCGAAGGAGTCCCGCATCGCGATCCGCTTTGGTGCCTCGTCCTCTTCCAAGGCACCCACCAGAACCGCAGCACGTCCTGCACCATCCAGCGCGCTGGGCAAGAGACACCGACCTCGTTTCGACCATGACCACGATGACTCCTCTGGCGAGGAGGGTTCCGAGGACGCGCAGCACGAGAGCATCACTCACTTTGGCGCAAACGGGGCAGAATTCCTCGACGATGAGCGCTCGCGTGCAGCTCAACACAGATCCGACGACAGGAAAGTAGCGCGGCGAAGAACCAAGTCGCCAGAGGCAAAGAGCCAGGAACATAACGGAGGGAATGATCTCAAGGGTGAAAAGGAGGAGGAGTCGCTCCAATACGGGCTGACGATCTCGAAGACGCCGGTGCAGAAAGAGACAAAGCAGGAGGGAGAGGGGGAGGGGGAGAATGAGGCACCAAAGGAGCCCAAGACCGCTGACGAGGAGGCCATGGATGCGCTTATGGGCAAGGACACGGGCCGAAAACGCATAGTCCAACGAACGGAGGACAGTGCCTACCGCGATGCTGCTGCGAATGCGCCGGAGGAAGACGGTCTGGAGACATACGACGCTATCCCAGTGGAGGGTTTCGGTGCGTCTCTTCTCATGGGACAAGGCTGGGACGGCAAAATGCGGGGACCCAAAGCCAAAGAGGTCACGAAACGCCCCAACGGAATGGGATTGGGCTCCAAGAAGCTGACGGGAGAGGAGGATCTCGGCGGTTGGGACTCCAAAGGCAAGAGCAAAGGCGACAGACGGCCGAGGCTCGACGAGTACCGGCGAGATAGGGACAAGGAGCGCGATCGACGGGAGGACAGGCATCGCGACAGCTATAAGAATGAGCGAGACCGCGAACGTAACGGCGACCGCAGAAGAGATGGCGGCCGAGAGCGCGATAGGGACCGAGATCGAAACCGCGACCACGACAGCCGTAGCGACAGAAGCTATCGACGATAAACAATATGCCCGTAAGCAAGCAAGGCCTGCTAGACTTGGAAGCTGAGCGCCCACATTTTAATGACCAGATTGCAAATCAAGATCAATAAATCACAATGAACATAAGACTAGTAGGTAGGTACCCTCAGCTTGTTCCGTCCCTTCTAGTGACATCGTGACCTGGCTAAACTCCTTCCCAGCTGATGCCCTCAGCACATCGTTGTCATTTCCCCTCGGTCTATCTCCCTCCAGGTAGTGTGTGATGCCTCTTCAGAGGCTCCCGTGACGCCACCCATGTGGATTCTCTACAGAAAGACATATGGCAAGTCTTGTATGTCTGAGGGAGTTGATTCTCAAGTAAGTTGAATGAGTAAGTCCGACTCTCCTCAACGATCCAGGCTCGCGCGGCTTTGGATCGTACAAGTCATTATTGCGTGCCTCATCTCTCTATGACCTGTCCCAGTGTAACTGTTGTCCCGCCCAAAACCAGTCATCGATCAGGAAAGAAACCGATGCCATTCTTCAGTTTAAGTAGAATATCAATTCAACAGCTCACTAGATCTGTGCTACTTCTCAGCCTCCTCTCTCATTACAGCAGTCTTTTGGGTCCACGACGGCATCCGCTCAGCTTCTTGGGAAACGTACAATGAGGTTCCCCGGGGGTTTGGAAGGGGGGGGGTTCAACAAAGGTACTTTTCTGGGTGCTCTAACCGGCGACTGAACGAGTACTGACGAACATTGACCACCATATTGATACCTATCATCAGGAACACCCTCAGCCCTGTACGGCTTCTGAGGTGTCTCTGATGGCTGCCAGGCTGCCAAGCAACCCTGGTTCTCGTCTGCGTACAGACAGCGGTCAGCCAAAAAAGAAAAAGAAAAAGAGGAAAAAGGAGAGTGAGAGAGAAGTTCTGTGACCCCGCTCCGCGGAACACGGCCTACATTCCTACGGCTGACTTGGGCTCAGCTACTTTAGCTGTCTACTGCATGCTCTGATTCAACTTCACCAAAAAAAAACAAAAGCAAAAATAATTGACTGATGCCAAAGATAGACAAATCATCACACCCCCCTCTGCGCCCGAAAACGAAAAGTACCCCTCTCTAGATGTAACTGAAACTTATCTTCCTTCTCTTTTCTTTCTTTCATCTTCTTTTTGTTTCGTTGGGAGGAGGTAAGACTTTCCTTAGTGAAATTCTATATCGACCCACCTTTGCTTCACCGACGGATTAAGAGTGCTCTAGTTTCTAAACTTACCACATTTTGCGGTTCAGCTGCAATGCATGACAGGAAGCTAGAAGAGAAGAGTCACCGAGAGGTCAAGAAAAGTGCGACTAAATCGAGCCCATCACCGCCTTGCATCAGTCCAAGCAGCGAATACCTCACTCGTGCGGAGAGACGTATCATTTATGGCGTCTGGTTTATTTGAGCAAACACCAATCACAGTCCAGGTTTTGGGCCAGTTGCAACGATGGGAGACTCATTGGGTTGTTTTTCTCCTTTGTGACGTCTAAGCGCAGCGTACCAATGCATAATTCCTAGACATAACGTTGAACTTGTCTTTACTAAGAAGACTTGTCAGCCCACTAGCCTGCTCGAAAAGCCAGTGAAAGGACTGACACGAACACCGACACCACTGACACATCAACATTGCTTTTTTCCCTGCAAACTAGCCGGTCTGTTTACCTGAGTAGCATCGTCATATGTATGCAGCAGCTTACTGGTGGCTCGGAGTCTTCTCCGCCGTTATCTCTTACCGTACATCCTGCGTGAGCCGCCCTGAACTATGCTGCTCCTCCAGGCTGGGCGTTAAGATAGCACTGTATACAAGCGCATCACATCACAACATAGGAAGAAGAAAAAGAAGAAGAGCAAAGTAATGGCAGTTCTAAAGCATGCGATGCCCCAGAGTGGGGCCAAGGCAGAGCACTTTAGCAGTGAAACGTCGGCAGCGCCTTCCTCTGCGCCGGCCGGAAGTGATGCTGGATGCCGATTCGCTGTGTCGTATATATAATCCTGCATGACTAGGATGTTGAAGGTATTCGGACTGCTCTTCATTCTGAAGGCGGGGTATGCAAGACCTCAGCAGGGAGAGGGAAGGGGGCATGTCCGAGGTCGAACAGCGCACAACGTTCAAACTCCGCATTGGCTCGGCCTTGTTGTTCGTCTTCTCATCGTGGAGAGAGAGGAAGAGAGACAGAGACATCGCCGAGAAAGAAAGCAAGAATACATAGTAGGAAAAGAAGACGAAACGGTTCGGCGGCCAAAGTCCAGCTATCCACAACCAGCAAGGTGGGCCGGCCGATGCAGTGTCCGTCATGCAGTCTCTCGCTTGTGCATGGAGCAAAAGGCCCATGACCCGGCTTAAACGGTGCAACGTCCGGATATGCACCTCCGATGCGGTGCAGCTTCGCTTGCTGGATGGCGATATCCTGTGACCGGCCCTGAGAGCTCCGCCGCCAAGGGTAGGATGTTTGGAAGAAGAGGAAAAGAATGAGTGAAAGAGAAACCACCATCTGACTCCCTCTTCCCCTGCCTGCTGCCTGCCCATCCCCTCTCCCCTCCACTCGCACCTTCCGTGCCGTCCAATAAATCCCCGCGTGGCGAGGTGACGGGAGTGACTTGCATTTGAGGGCTCCCGCAGAAGGAGCCAGCCAGCCAGCCAGCAAGCTAGTTGCCGTTTTATGTCTATCCCTTTCCTTCTGAGGAGGCGCTTTCACATTTGTTCTCTCTCTCCTCTCTCTCCCTCTCTCTTCGTCTCTCTTCGTCTCTCTCTTTAAAAGCGGGTCTGGGGTAAAGAGACGGGGGGCCGCGGCCGGAAAGTCTGAGACATATATGAACGCTCTGCCGTCTCATCATCAATTCTTTCCACCCGCTACGCCGCCCGGGCGGCCAGTCCCCCCCCCCCCGGCACCGGCAGCTGTATGACCCTTCCAGTTGTTATGATAGGTGCGCTTGTAGAGGAAAGGGACGGCAAGGAGGGGTGGAAGGGGGAGCGCTCCTCACGAGGTCAGCGCCACCGGCATGTACTGTAACTGGGGGAATGGATGGATGATGATGACGGGGGGGAGACGGTCTAGAAGGAGGGAGGGGGTCGGGTCCAGCGACAACTTCTCGCCGTGGTAAAGATTACGCAGATCACACTTCTCTGTCTCTCTCTCTCTCTCTCTGCCTCTTCCTTCCTTCCTTTCTTTCTCTCTCCCTCCCCAACAAACGCAATTGAACGTATAGGCACGTATGTAAGTATTATAGTTTGTACGCGGCCACTGGTACGAGCTATACAAGTTACAGTGCCCAGGCCGAAGTCCATGCGTGTGTGCCCTCGAGAGTGGGGGTCCCGTAGCTTCAGCCGCGCCATGGTATGGCGGACACCGTCGCATTGCGGGGCCTGAACCGCTCTCCCCAAGCACGCACATGCACAGAAGTGTGTAGTGCAGTGGCGTAGTGGAACGCGCCGGATCCCTTTGCCTAGATTTGCCGTTTGTCGCTCTTGGGTTTGGATCTAAGTGTATGTGTATACATACTACGTACTATACAAATATTAGTTAGTTGGTCGGAGCCTATGAGGCGAAGGAGGAGTTGAGGAAATTTGTGGGCTTGGTCCAGTTCACCAACGCCCCCCCCCCCCCTCTTTCGTGTCATGATGTTGTTTAGCAGAGCATCTGTGGAGCCAGCCTCATTGGCAAAGGCAGGGACATCAAATTCTCTGCGGGCGGAGATGAGTATTATCTTTTTTCTTTTTTCGTCTTATCATCATCAGACACGGCGGCTACTATGTGTAATTCTCTCTCTTTCTAGGGTACAGTAATGGGTACCACGCCACCTTGCTTTTCTTCCATTCACTGGAGCCCCTCTCCTCTTTCGTCACTTCCCACTCCACCACTACAACACCGATTCCACCTGAGGTCCGCGGGTAGGAGGTTCCAGATTCCAAGCCGCTCGAGGGGCAACTGCGACCCGTGATCCCCGCCGGTGGACGTACTATGTACAGTACTACATGGTATGTATCTGGCGGCGTCCTTGCTAGGCCCTTTCATGACACACCGTTCCTTCCCTCCTCTTTTGAAAGCAGGGGGTGGAATAAGAAGGAAAGGGGGGGGGTGAGAAGAGGGAATAGACACCCAAAAAGGCCTAGAAGCCTTTTGGTGTAGCTATCCCCATTTTAGGCTTGCTGCGTGTGCAATCGCTATGTACCACTTCGCACGTTTTGGGGAAGGGGGGGGGTGTGTGCGGGTGGGTGTGGCCTGCCGTGCTGATCAAGACACCATTTTGGCAACCCATTCGCAGGTGTTGCGTAATACCCCTGCGAGTCCTTTTTCCCTTTCTTTTTCCTTCTTTTCTTTTTGTAGAACGGAAGGATTGGTGTGACATACTAAATAGGATTGGATTGTCAGCGGGCACGAGAGAAAGGCAGAGGGGGTGTGCAGTCGGAAGGGAGTGTTATATGCAGCGTGCCGCTGCCGCTGCAGCTGCAGCATCATTGCATGGCAGCCCGCCTCGGCCTTGTGGTGGTGGTGGTGGTGGTGGTGGTGGTAACGGTACATCCTGACTACAATCCATTTTCGTATCGTCCATGTAGATGGTCCGGCGGTGGACTTTGCCCTGTCTATGCTTCCTTGTGTAAGAGAAGGGGAGGGCGGAAAGAACCCTCTCAAAAGAATCACCAGAGGTCTTCCCTGAACCCCTCCTCTTCCCTGTCGGCGGTCCCCAAAAAAAAGACGACTATAGGTGCCACGTACCCGGTTGACGGGAACTCAGGGAAGCTTGCCGCATCACACGTCACTCTTTTAGGGGGTGTTGACGGGCAGGAGAACGAGGCCACGTGTGGGCGTCTTCAAGGAGAAGGCAGGTCCTTATTCAGTGGTCCTCACCCCCTTGAACGGTGATGCCGTAGGGTAGATTCTCTGCATGCTCGTTCCACCCCTTACGAAATGGTTGAGAAGAGGGAAGGGAGGGAGGGCAGAGGAGGGGATGGTCATTGTGTCTGTCAGGTCGAGCATGAGGTTATGCGTGGGAGGGCAACCCGAAGCGGATTGCTTATGGTGTGGAAGCACCCTTCTCTGGCTGCATCACTGGCTTGCTGCTGTTATAGCGGTCTGCCTACGTGGGTGGTGATGATCCTACGCATTGCACGAAAGTAGTAACTTGAAGAACGAAGGAAAGAAAGAGGGGGTAAGGGAAAAAAGATGAAAACCGGTCTGAGGAATCCTGGACGATATGTTGTGGAAGGGTTTCCTTAAGGAGACGCCACACTGTATTCCTGCATAAAAAGTATCTGGACTCTTTAGATACTCTGGACACCCTCAGATTGTGGGAATGTGAGTTATCAGCATTTGCAACTTCGTATTCAGAAGGCTGTTGCTACTTCTTGCATGTGAGATGTCAGCATGGTCCATCTCAGAGAGCTGAACCAGTATGACGCATCACATGTGACCGCTTCCAGGGGGAGAGACGGTGATGCCCAACAAGGGAAAGGGGGGAAAGAAAAAATAAATGCCGGGCGGATTGAGATGGACAGACTGCAGACCAGGTAGGCCCAGCAGCGAGATTTGAAGTCCTCAAGACGAGTGATGATGCCCAAATAACAGCTGTAGTGCCAGTTTGGCTAGTTTTGCCGTGCTCTGCAGTTCCCATTCCGCAGAGGGTGTCTCTTGAAGGCAGTAAGTAGTCAGTCAGCCAGACAGACCATGGAAAGCTCCCCCCCATGTAATCAGTGTCTGGAGACTACCTACATATCCCGAGTGGCAACCTGCTTGCTTTGAAGCATCTTGGCAACACTCTTACCTGAGACCATCCATCAAGGCTCAGCTGCATCTGTCTCCATGAAACTAAATATCATGTAACAAAGAACTTGCTGATAGGCTGTCTATCTTGTGTCCTGTTACCTCGTAATCTTTTAGTAGTAGTGCAATGACAGGTGTTCTTGGGCGACTGGCTGGCTACCCTTTGAGGCGGTCAAGCCCCCCCCCCCCCAAACCAAAACGATTAGACCGGCAAACACCTCTTGCCGCAGGACCTAAAATAATGATGGTTGCTTCATGACTACTCCTTGAGGTTGCACCTTTGTTTAAGTCAGCTAATGGAATGGTTTCATGATCTTCCAGACCTCACTCCGGTGGCCAGGGACGCTCTCTCACAACACAGACAGACAGCCAGACAAGCTGTTGTTTGTTTTTCATCACCAGAAGAAAGAGAAAAAACAGGATTTCTACACATATGCGGGCCTTTGAGGATGTTACCCTCCCAGAAATCTTCTCTGATCCGTCTCTCTCTCTCCTACCACCAAGTCAGCTAGCCACACTGCATTAGCATAAGGCAATCGTCAAAGCATGGCCAATCCCCATCCCTCCTCCCGTGCAGACCTTTCGCAGGCGTCCATCTGTCAGAGGCGAACACGTCTTGACCGGTCGAGGCCAGGCTGGAGCTAGACCCATCTGTCAACCTCGTTTTTGAGGGGCAGCGACCACGACGGCGATACAACCTTCTGTCTTGCGTGCCATCATCGACATCATCGAGACGAGGAGGCTGTGTGGACGCGGTCTGGTGCAGCTGAAGTTGCGGCCAGGCCAGCTCGAGTACCACCGCCAAAAGTTGCTTGCATGCGAGAATAAGAGAGTGATAAGAACGCCGGTTGACTGCATCGATCCCACCAGGCCAGCCCGCTGCGTCAACGTGTCATCGGTGGATTAGAGGAGACGGCGCACGTCGCCCTGGGATCAGCTGGTCGGTCGATCAATGAACAAGTCTTTGCTTGGCCGCAGATTTTGATGCTGATGTCTGGGCTCCATCCCAGAACAACGATCGTGGTTGGACTTCAAGAGAAGCCGTTGACAGCATGCCGTCAGAGTCTTGGTCTAATGCAACCCTTGTGTCCGCCTTGATGGAACTCGAGTCGACAACAGGTGTCATGCGGCGACGGTCTAGCATGGTCGGAACTCGGTAGCGGGCAGGCAAAGACCAGGAGAGAAGACGGCCTGGCCAGAACATCGTCAAGAGGAGAAGGAAGGCTGAAAAACGGACAAGCTCAATCGCCTCCGTCATAGGGATCTTCGAGGCCAGGCCTTCACGCAGATCACTTTGCGATAGATCTTGCCCCCACAAAATTTCCCGGGGTCGAATCTCAAGCCGCGTTCCGTCCATGCAACCTGTAAGACATCGGCATTGGCAAGGTGGCACGCACCCAGGTGAAGAAGCTCAACTGTCCACCCTCGCTCGGTCTGAGTGGGGTTGCCCACGGCTGGCAGATTCTGATGCAGATAAACGGTGAGGCCAGAAGAACACCACTGTGTTGTGGACAGGTCGAGACGCTGTCAAGAAGAAGAGAAAGAAGAGATCGTTGCGGAGTCTGGAGCTGGAACGGAGACACAGCCCGCCCAATCCATGGAGAATCAAGCAGAAAGAAAGGGGGGGGGGGCTGCGGTTGCATTTCTGCTCTTATCTTGCCGACACCAACAAGACCATGTCTCTTTCAATGTTGGAGGCGGTTGTCGTCCGGTTGAGAGCAGCCCTGATGATATACAGAAGGCTGGGCAGCTTTCTTCAGTACTACCTGCGAAGGATCTCTCTCTTCCTCTCTCTCGGTGTGCCGCCGTGCGCCTTGTGGCGTTCTCTAAAGAGACATCGATGGTCTGGGTCGGCCTACAAAAGCAGCATGGCCCGAGGAATACCCAGCATGAATGAATGCCCGAAGAAGTTTGTTTCGTACTTACCTACAGGGTAGCTTATAGGCCGGCTGATAATTATGGGCATGTCCCTGGTCACCTGCATTGGTATGGCTGCCATCTGCGGCTCTGATTGATTCACGCAGTTCCTGACAGCGCTCACCGGTCTTTTGAGCTGCACCCAGTGTCGTGCATTATCACGGGGCAGTTACCTGTGATAGGAGATACAGGCCAGGATCAAAATTCAGTACGACAAACACCAGCTTGCTTGCCCCCCCTCCTTTTTTTCTTAGACTTGGCGGGGGGGGGGGATGATGGCGAAGGTTTTTTTCTTCTCACCCTCTGTTTTCCTTCTTTCTCTCTTTCCTTCGACTTTTAACGAGAGCCTGTCAACCACAGAAACTCAACCCCTCCCCCCCCTGAGCAGGACCCGCCCCAGGGCGGAGGAGTTGGGCAGCGACGCTGTCAAGTCGACCTGTTCCGCTGCTGACAGATACCTTTTTCAGCCACACGGAGAAAAAATGGGGTCTGTTCCTGATCATAACGATACATGTGTGTGTGTGTGTGTGTGTGTATGTGTGGCTCGATGACCATAACGATCGGGTGTTCCGTGCTGAGGCGCCGACCGATATGTGATGTATGTCTTGGAACTGACATAATAGCTTGAAGGAAGGGCGGCTCGAAAGGCAAGGCTCCTTTCTGGAGGACCAAAGACTACCGGACTGGGCTCGGAGGCATGGACCACTCACCTCAAATGGCGGGGCTCCATCAGCCGCTGGGACGGCTTCGACCTGACCTGGAGGGATTGGTTTCGATCAGGTGCCCAAAGGGGTGTGTGGCCTCGTGTGTGCCGATTGTTTCGGGGAAGGGTTTCCGGGCCAGACCACCAGAAAAAACCGACTTGTTGTTTTTATTGTTAGCTCTCCCTGTCGCAACGCAGACAAGAGGGGTCACAAGTGTCGTTCGACTTACGGGAGCACGAGACTTGTGGAATTCGCGGCAAGGAGGGGGCGGCTTCCTTCTGCCGCCACATGAAGACGCAGAGGGCAGCAGCTGTCACACCAAGTGTGGGCGGCGGCAACAAGAGTACAGATTTGTACCACAAAGAGAAGGAAGACTGTACTTTGGTGTGAAGTCCCAGGAGCCCGTCTCCGGGGGCCCAAGCCCACGTCGCCGCGGGTGCAACGACAATAGCCAAGCAGATGGAGGAGAAAAAAGAAATGTTGTGGAGGTATGCGAGTTGAGGCTGTGTGTCCGCGGGCGTTGACAGGGGGGACCAAAAAGCACCCCCCCCCAATAAAAAAGGCCTCGACGGCTCCCCTCTAGAAAACTGGATATTCCGTATCCTCATCAGCCACCAGCCCGGAGTCCTTCTGGCCAAGAAGAGGCCTCTGTCGCCTCGAGAGGGTTTCCCAACTGTACATAGGTACATTGACAAACCTCAAGGCGACCTTAGACTTAGCCAATGGCCGTTGGCCCTTGTCGTCTGGCCAGCCTGCCTGGTGGGCATTCCGCTTTGCTGGTGCACTCTGATTGACTGGGTGGGTGTGATGATCAAGGGGAAGAAGAAAAAAAAGCAGTGACGAGCCACACACATACAGACACACACACACACAAGCGTCCCGGGAGGCGCGATGGTCGCAGCGCAAGGGCTGACCAAGGTGTGTGGAAGAGGCGAGAGGAGAGCTATCACAGCAAAGCATCTGGGATGGCATCTGATGTCGTCGTGACCGCGGTGTCGGGCCCCCCGTTGATGGAGGGCCGGGACTGCACGCGCCCAAAGCAATTCGCCTCTGCAGCGGCCCTTTAACCGGAACTGGGGCCAGCAAGCTGAACCCTGGCCTGTCCTGTCCGGGATGGTGGGGGAAGAGAGAGGGCAGGGGAGCAGCGCTGGCTGCTGCTGCAAGCCTGCAAGGCGGAGGAACCCAGGACCCAGTGTAGTGCAGCCAGCGCTTGCAGGTCCCAAGCATGCAGGTGGCCTCTCCACAACCACATCCACCATACATGTGGCCTCCTCTGTGTTCCCAACCCTTCCTGGACTTCTGGACCAACCCAAAGTCCATGATCCGTCGCGGAGCCTCCCCACCATCAGCTGCCTCGGAAGCTGCGCCATCCTCTATTGTCCACCCCGAGTCCACGGCTCCACGGCTCCATCATACTACAGTACTGTACATCCGCCCCCCCCTTACGCCCCCCCACTCGTCTGCATCCGATTTCACTTTGGCACACCACTGCTGCAGCATTGACACCCTTCCGCCGGCTGGGCACCAAACACGAAGCAGCGCACAGCGGGAGCTGCGAGGTGCCAAGTTTTGATTGACACATCCACACGTTTACAAAGTCTTATACATATACATGCGCACACGCACACATATGACAACGCGACCTTGTCGGCAAGGGATCCAGGCAAGGGTCCTAGGACGGCGAGAACGAACACTGTTCCAGGAGGAGGAGGAACATCAGCGCACAGCACACCTGCAGTAGTGCAAATACGAGACGGCCTGTGGGCTAGCACAGCAGCTGCCCGCCTGGACTGCTTGCTCCCTTAGCCTCGGGGGTCCTACCACAGTCGTACCATAGTACTGTACGGTTAAACAGCGGCCACCCAGGAGTACTATGGTGCTACCGAACTACGTACCACTACTACTGCCGCCACCACCTCAGTCCAACTACGGTATCTCAAGTGCCTAACTGCATGCTCCACAGTGTGTTGTTTGTTGCCTTTACAAGCCAGTCACCGATCGACACACACAAGTCGACACTGGCGGCGGCCAACCCCGTCTTGAGCACGCGCACCTTATGTGTGTCACCTCGACTGACCTATGGTGTCAAATCTTGAAAAGAAATGGGGAAAAAAGTGAGTGAAAGAGGAAGAAGAAGATAACAGAGAGAGATTGAGAGAGAGAGAGAGAGAGAGAGAGAGAGAGAGAGAGAGAGAGAAATGAAACGGCACATGCATACAAATGCTCGATCTCGATACGTTAGCTGGGGCCTGGTAGGCGAGTCATTACCGCACCGCACAGTACAGGAAAAGAACTACACCACCGGTCAGGCGCGGCACGGCTGCGCGGGAAAGTTTCGTCCTCGTTTCGTTCAACCCTCACACAAGTCCAATTCAGGGTCCGACCGGGACACACGCTTAACAAACAAGCTTCTTCTCTACTTCGCTTCACACAGGCCAGGCAGGCAGGCAAACAAGCAGGCAGGCAGGCAGGTAGGCAAGGCAAGGCAAGGCAGGCCTTCTCTGGACCGAAGCAAGGCATTGGGCGTCCCTGCTAAAGTAAACAACAAGCGGGCGAGCAAGCAAGCAAGTAAGCAACCGCGGGGAAAACGCGGAAGAGACCGATCAACGGACCAAGTTGAGACACCGAGGCCGTCCTTCCCCCGGTGCCATACAGAATAGAGTTAAGAGAATCGTTGGAAAGAGTCAAGTGCTTCCTGCAAGCACTCTGTAGAAAGGGTCAAGCGGTGAAGGGGCAAGGCTGCGAGGTTCTGTTTGGCTGCATCGCCATCCTCGCCGGTAGGGCCCACCGCGTCCCCAAATGCAAAGCCCGCCGTGGGACGGCTCCGACTTGAGAACCAGTATTTCGGCCATTGAACCTTAACCCTTAAGGAGATCCTGCAGTTTTGGGTGTCATCTCATCGTCTCAATTTTTCTTCTTCTTTTCCCCCTCCTCCGCCTCTCCTCCGTCCCTCCCTGCAAGAAGAAAGAGAGAGAGAGAGAGAAAAGGGTCAATTCGATCCTCGCGGAGGTCTGACGCCCGTCTCGTCCTGCACAAACGCTTGAAATTCTGCCAAGGGGAAGAAAGAAGCCATTACTTGTTCCGCCTAATTTACGTGTTTCCGGTTCGCTTCAAACGCATATACGTACATACGAACCTGTAAACCACATCACAGACGGACCCGCGCGCCGACAAGCCCCTGCCCTGGACCCTTCAACCACACAACAGAGGAGAAGCAGGAGATGACGAGGAGAAGAAGAAGAAGAATAAGGAAGAAAAACAATTTACATTGTGCTACGTAGTTAGAGCGGGAGTCACTGTGACCTCCAGAAAGGCCCAGGCAAGAAAGACACAAGAAGAAGAAAAAGAAGAGAGAAAAAAAACAAGGTATCCCAACACCCATTATCAAAGGAAAAAGCAATTCTTCATCTATCAATCCATCAGCAACGCCTAACAGACCGGAATACGACCCGGTCCAGTCAACCAACCCCACCACACCTCTTGTTACCTGTCTGCAACTATCTCCAGATGTCATCCACTGATCCAGCTTGTCCACCTTGATGCTCGACCGGGAAGGCCATAGGACTACCTCTACTTTGTACAAGTACCTCGCGGTCCTCAGGACAAACATGTACATACCTTGCCTCTTTACTCTCTAAAATCCTGGCAGCTGGTGCCCCACCACAGTTCTAGACTCGAATCTGGCAGTTACTATCCGCTCGCTATCCTGGTACGACATACATTTCATCATTCGTTTGAAATCCTATCCATAATCCCCTTGGTTCCCCCATCAATTCACGGACGTCGGTCGGTCAAGGGTTGTGATTTTTGTCTTCATCTTTCCACACCCCCCCCCCCTCCTCCACCTTTTTTTCCTAGGTTGTGGTTGTTGTTGTCGTCACGATCCCTTCTTTTTCAAGAGATTCTTCTTCTCTTTCTCTCTCTCTCTCTCTCTCTCTCTCTCTCTCTCTCTCTCTTCCTCCCTCCCCCTCCCAAAACCTTCTTCTGTCCCCTCCTCCTTCGGCGATCTCGACAGCTGGTCTCAGCCCTGATCGTCGTCGTCCCTCGTTGACTACTACCGCAACTACAACTACTACTCCTTGCCGACTATTGTTTCGCCACCGGCTGTCGTGAGTACTAACCAAGCCAACCTGACCCGTACCCCACCGTCCGGTGCTATTACTCTTACAATCGCCGCTTTTAGTATATATGCTGGCCATGAGACCAATTCATTTTACTGACACGAGATCAGGGCCTGCACGACGGCATCGCCACAGAAGACGGGGACCCATGTCTTAGTGCTCCCGAATACTCGTAAGCTTGCCAGAAACCAAAAGAAGAAAACCTTTGTCCTCGCAGACGCTGCCAAGACTGGCTTCCCGAAAGAAAGAAAGGGGAGGGGGAAAAAAAAGATGATCCTCCAAAACTCACACTTTCTCTCCTTGCACAGGACACGATGGCTGGAGAGGTCGGCTGGGGCCGCTCGGGCTTTGCCATTGCACAAGCTCTTCTCCTGCAGGCCCAGGTGTTGTATCCCTTCTTCCTCCTACTGGCCTTTGGAGTCATTTTCGCGGTTCATAGTGTGATCGCGTCACGACGACAAGAAGACATCGAAGCCCCCACCGCTACAGGCCCAGGCGGCAAGCCCCTGCCCGTCACCAGGATAAAGGTCGAGAAGTCTGAGGCTCTCGATGCTGCAGCTACAGACTTCTCACCGCGCGCCTCCCTCTGCTTCAAGGCCGGCACTGCTGTGGTCGTGCTCACCTTTGTCGCACATGTGGCACACATCGTCCTCCAATGTATCCAGGCAGGCTGGTCCAACACTGACCGGTTCTCCAACGATGAGCTTCTCGTGAGGTCTTCCCGTCCCTCTTCTCTTCCCCTGGGTTTCTCTCACTGCTTCCCCTGCGGTCTTGTCTGCATGAGCTGAGGTGCTTGGTCGTTTCTTGAGGCTAATTTGGCATGTTCATTTTCTTCTTCTTTTTTTATAGGTGTACAACCTGGGCGGCATCTTCTTCTGGCAGTACATCGAATTCTCGCTGTTCGGAAAGAAGCTGGACAAGCCAAACCCCATCCACTTCACGGTCTGGTGCATCGGTCTTGCATACGAATTGATCCTCCTCCTCCTCGCCTTCCTTGTGGTCCCCAACGGCGGTGGCAGACTTCACAAGTTGACCTCGAATGGCAGCAGCAATAGCCCTCTGGAGCTGCGCGACACCTACTCGAACCGGAAACCAATCCCGGCCGACTCGACATTTCTTTCCGTCTTAGTCATCCGCACCTGCACGCTGACTGGATTGGTCGTCCTCTACGTCTGCCTCCGCGGCATCACAAGAACATTTCATTGGTCTTCAACGACGGACGCACTGGCCAGTAGTGCTGACGAAGCTACGCCGCTGCTGAATGGTGGTGGTGGTGGTCATGCGACGGGCCACGAGGCTAACGGCCACGCGCTGGCTAACGGTCATGCGAACGGCGGCGGCAGTGCGGTTAGCTACAGGCCCCAGAGGAGGAGAACAAGCGATGCTCGCCGTAGCAACGGGATCACTAAGTGTGTTCGCCCTAAGCAGGCCGAATTCGCCTTCTACCGCCCAGAGAAGCTGCCGCACCGATCCTGGTGGGAGTATCTGCGGGGCTACCGCGTCTTCTTCCCCTACCTGTGGCCCGCGAACGAGCCCAGGCTCCAGCTGCTGGTGCTGGTGTGCTTCATCCTCGTGGTCCTGCAGCGTGCCGTCAACGTCCTGGTTCCCATCCGTCTGGGCATCCTGGTCAATGCCCTGGCCGAGGCGTCCAAGACGGGCGGTGCTGCCATGCCTTGGCGGGAGCTCGTCATCTTCCTGAGCCTGAAGCTGATGCAGGGCCCGTCGGCCATCCTCGGCTCTCTCCGCTCCATGCTGTGGATTCCCGTCACCCAGCACTCTTACATCTCGCTGCAGACGGCAGCTTTCGAGCACGTCCACTCGCTCTCGCTGGATTTTCACCTCGGAAAGCGGACCGGCGAGCTGCTGTCTGCACTCAACAAGGGCGGCTCCGTCAACCAGTTCCTCGAGCAGACCACCTTCCAGGTAGCCCCGACCTTGTTGGACCTCTTCGTCGCCATCGGCTTCTTCTGGGTCGAATTTGGCCCCATCTATGCCCTCTGCGCCACCATCATCACCTTCTCCTACCTCGTCCTGACCATCAACATGGCGTCGACTAGGGCCGACCAGAGACGCGACATGGTCAACGCCGACAGGGAAGAGGAGGCTGTGAAGAACGACTCCATCACCGCTTACGAGACTGTCAAATACTTCAACGCCGAGCCCTTCGAGTTTACGCGCTACCGAGGTGCTATCAAGACTTTCCAGAACGCCGAGGCGAGGGTCACGGCTGGGATGAACATGATGAACATGTGCCAGACCGTCGTCTTCGTCAGCGGCATGCTGATTGTCATGACAATTGCGGCGTACGAGGTGGTCATTGGGCGCCGCGACATGGCGCAGTTTATCATGGTCATGACATACCTGACACAGCTGCAGGGGCCGCTCAACTTCTTTGGATCCTTCTACCGCACAGTGCAGCAGGCCATGATCTCGGGAGAGCGCCTGCTGGAGCTCTTCAAGATACAGCCCAACATGAATGACAAGCCCGGCGTCCCGCCCCTTCAGGACTGTCAGGGGCACATCCGGTGGAAAAAGGTGGATTTCGACTACGCCAACAGTCCGGCACTGAGGGATCTGTCTTTCGAATGTCGACCTGGCACTACCACGGCCTTTGTCGGTGAATCGGGGGGCGGCAAGTCGACCATCTTCCGTCTCATGTTTCGCTACTATAATACCAAGGAAGGGAACATCGAGATCGATGGCCGAGATGTTAAGGACCTGACCATCGACTCGGTGCGTAAGGCGATCGGTGTCGTGCCTCAGGAGACGATTCTATTCAATGAGACCATCAGATACAACCTCAAGTACGCCAACCAAGATTGTACCGACGACGAAATCTTCGAGGCCTGCCGGGCGGCAAGCATCCACGACCGCATCATGTCATTCCCCGATGGCTACGAGACCAAGGTTGGCGAGCGCGGCATGCGCCTCAGCGGTGGTGAGAAGCAGCGCATTTCCATCGCTCGCACCATCTTGAAGAAGCCCAAGATCATCCTGCTGGACGAGGCGACGTCGGCCCTCGATTCCGAGACCGAGCAGCAGATCCAGGGCAAGCTCTTCCAGAACAAGGAGCTGGGCGAGGGCAAGACCATGCTGATCATCGCGTAAGTGAGACCGTTTTTCTTTGGGGTTTTTTTTCATACTCTTTGTTGCGGTAAAACCATTGATCACCAATCTAACTTGTTCTTTTTTTTTCATGACTGTTTAGACATCGGCTCTCCACCATCACTCATGCGGAGCAGATTCTTGTTCTCCACCGGGGCCGCATCGTCGAACGCGGAACCCACGATGAACTGATCACTAAAGAAGGCAGGTACTTCGCCATGTGGCAGAAACAGGCCAAGGCCGAAGAGGCCGCCAAAGCTGCGCTGGCAGCCAAGCAGCAAGCTCGGAGGGCCATGCGAGAGGCCCGTCTGTCCGCCGGGAAGGACAGTAGCGATGAACACTCGGACGACGGTGGCGATAGCATCGGCAGCATGTCAACCCACAACCTACCTTCGGCGCCACCTACTCCAGCCGTCGAGCTGTCTGGCCTCAGCATGATCCCCCGGGAGCCATGATGCGGCCTTTTCTTCTTCTTTTCTTCTGCCTCACCACGACAAAATCTCTTGACTATTTTCATTGTACAAATGCGCGATGTTGCATATCATAGACGAGCCGCATAATACCCTGGGTCGACCACGACTCAACTTGCGATTCGGATCTCACGTCTTTCAGCCCAGTTCTCTTTTCCATGCATCGGCGGCGTTTGGCGGCATTTACCTTCAACGGGCCAGACACCCATTAGAGGCTCCCGGAGTTCAGGGGGTGTCTTTCCAAGGGACAAAGAAGACTGACTGGACCAGCCGATGGCTTGCTTTGCTTTTTATTTTATCTTCCTCGTTATGCCCCTTCCAAGCAATCTACGGATCACGCTGAAAGAGGTTCTCGAGAATTCATATGGCCGCGCTTTCATCAGAATGGCGTTTGATGGGGGGTTTTTTCTTCTTTTTGGGATGTACTGGTCACGCCTGTGAAAAGGGGAGAGGAAATCATTAATGCATCTTTCGAGATACCTACACACCGAACTGTTTTGTCCATTTCAATTCCTTCATTCCCCTTCTCTTTTTTTCAACTTTGGGACTCTCGGTTCGCGAAAGGGCTTAATACCTCCAGTTTTCATGTTTTCCCACACGCTCTGATCTAAATTTTCGGTTCTTATTTGGAGACTGGTCTTGTTGTATCCTGTTTTTTTCTTTCTCTTTCTGTTTTGCCTCCCACCCCCCTTCCCCCCACCTTATCCTTTTCTCTGCCTCCTTGTTACAGGTCGTGGTTCATGCTATGAGGCGGGGCAACAACGAGAATGATTCCAGCAGCACTTTTGATATGATCATTAATGGGTTAACGAAACTTTATGCTGCTTCCCTACCCACTTACCTCCCACCTTTACCTAATGATATGAGGCATCGGCATTTTCAGAGGGGTTCCCAGAAAGAAGGGGGAGAGAGGAAAAAGACCACCACGGCAGATGTGTTTTTGTGTGTTGTTATTTCCTTTTCCTTTTGACAATGATTGTTGTTGCTACGGCTTGGCACACATCATGGCATTCAGTACTTATCTTAGACCCTCGGGAGTCCATGCCGGGCTCTCCGTCCTGCAGATACAGACCAGCAACAGGCAGGAAGGCAAATGACGAGTATGTTTTGTGCGTCGGAATCCATGTACCAAATGTCTTGATTTGGTCGTATGTGCGCTCCATTGAAGGTCTGAAGGTCTGATATCTATAACTGCTACTAATATCAAAACGCAACCCATGATGCACTGGAGGGGCAGGCTTCGTTCATCACGTATCTATGGGAGACAAGAGACGCCAGGCAATCGTCAGAGCTGATGTTGGGTTTCTTATTTTATCGGGGGGGTTTTTGTTTACGTTCAACTGAGCCTCTTTCCCCTACTATTATCCTGCCCAGCTTATTTCATTGCGGATCGAGTCCTGTTGTCAGGTTGTCCCCCGCCCCCCGGGGTTCCTCCCCCTCCCTACGACCCTTTCCTTTCATCCACTCCCTGCACCGAGCCTCATCCAGTCCATCCTCCCGTGGACCTAGAGGAGTATGTATTGAGTCGTAGCGAGCGTGAAATAAAACCGAACGAGGTAGGTCTTCATATAGCAAAACGCCGATACACCGCCGCAATGCCTTGCCCCCTCCCCTGTTTTTCTTCATTTTTTACTAAATAATGGTTTTGCTTTGTTTTTCATGTTGGCCAGCTTTTGGACATTGTTCTTTTCCATTTCACATCAAGACCCCCCCCCCCCTCTCTTGAAAGAGAGCCCCCATGCTCTTCTTTCCCGAACGTTGTTCATATCGTCGTCATTAGGAGGTAGATGTATGCACCCCTTTCCTCGTACTCCTCCTTGTGTAGTGTGTCGTAGCAAGTAGACAGACAAATTCCCATTTACATCGGACACCAGGTCATCAGTGAATATCGAGTACAGCTTTTAAGCTTTTTTTTTTTCAGAAAAGAGAGAAAGGAATGAGAAGAAAAAGGGCCCGTTCCAAGAGTTTGGGGTGGGAAAAGAAGCAAGAAAAAGAAAAGCGAGTGGATGGTATTACAATCCAGCGTCCGAATATTAAAGAGAGGGGGGGAAAAGATATCATATTCAAAGAATGTCCGGGCTCGAAGAAAGGCGAGCACCGGGACAAGAGGGTTCAGAATATCCATATTGAGGAGCCCGCGGTTTCTCTCTTTCTCTCAGTCATTCTTGGCTGTGTCATTTGCAACATGGCCGTTGGCAGTGACGTCCTCGTCGCTCTCCTCGCCGTCCTCGCGGTCATCCTTGATGATATTGAAGAATAGGAAGCGGTAGGCGATGCGGATGATGAAGAAGAGCCAGAAGAGGTTGAGAGCCTGCAGGGCGGACAGCAGAGCGATGGTGATGTACTGGGAGATCCAGCACTTGTACTGCTGGGTCTCCCAGTTCAGCTCGAAAGGTCCGACGGTCTTGAATTCGGTGAAGAGGGAGTAGATGATGCCCAGGTTGAGGTAGTGGCGCATGTAGATCCACACGCCCATGAAGAAGGCGAAGTAGGGACCCTGGAGGGGGCTATCGATGTAGTTGAGGGACTTGGAAGTCTATAGTGCCCACGATGAGGAAGAAAATCAGCAAAATATATCGGCATGCAACACAAAGGGGAAAAGAAAAAGGAAGGACTGACCGCAAGGAAGAAATCACTGATATCGTGCGTAATGTAAACGGCCAAGCCGATGTAGGTAAAGTGGAAACGGTAGCTGAGGCCGATGAGGGCCAGGCTGACGAGGTGGTGACCAACGAGTTCGTTGTAGTCCTTGCGCGGGGCCTCGAGGCCGAGGACCATAACCATGAGCTGCTGGAGCCAGTAGGCGGCCTGGAACAGGTAGTAGAACTTGAACATGGCCTCGTGGGTCATGTGAGGGAAGCCGGCGTACATGCCGGTGGTGTTGAAGTACCAGACGGGGGTGTGGCTCATGATGTACATGCCCCAGGGCCCGGTGGAGCCAAAGTATACGGCGGTGTACATCTGCTCCATGAAGCGCATCTGCTTGCCCTTGGAGCGCAGGCCGGCGAAGCGTGCCAGGGGCCGCAGCAGCTCCTGCATGATGAACTCGCGGGTGAAGGACAGGACGATGGCGTAGAAGACGACAAAGGCGACGTCCCACAGACCCTTGCCGTACTGCGCCGGGGCATCTGGGGCCGCATCGGCCGCCGGGGGCAGTTTGTAGCTGAGGAAGATGAAGTGGGAGACGGGGTTGGACTCGGTGGGGTGTATGGCGTAGAGGCTGGCGAAGACGAAGAGCAGCAGGGCGGGGAGGGCCCAGGTGTGCTTGACGACGTAATTGGTGGCCCTCTGCGCCAGGCCGCGTGCCTTGCGTCGCTTGGACTGGCGTTTCGATGCCGCTGGGCCGTCTTTCGAGTCGGTTCGCTAAAGGAGAAGAGGGGAGGGAGGGGGAGTTAGCAATCGTGACCACCAAAAGGGGAGGAGAGAAAAAAAAAAGGAGAGTATCGAGTCTATGATGAAGCCATGGAAGACAGCAAGCAAGAAGGGGGGAAAAAGACATACTCTTCCAGTGGCAGCGTTTAGGTGGGCAAATGAGGTCGCCAGCGACGGGGCGCCGGTGTCACCCCTGAGAAGCTCCGACTGTATGGCGCTCGACTTCCTCCTGCGCTTGGCCGAGCTGGCGGTGGCATCTTGTGAAGAGGAGAAGTGGTCGTTTGTGTTGAGCAGCGGGAAGGGTTCTGAGTCGGCCATGATGAGCTCTCTTTTTGTCTCTCCAAGGTGTCGAAAACCGAGACACGGGGACGGGAGAGTTGTTGTGGTTGGGAGAGGGAGAGGAGGAGGAGGATGGATGGATGTTTCACTCCTTTGGAATGCTATTCTTTTTCTTCTCCGTCGTCTTTTGTAGCCTCTGCAGAGGGCCAAGTTCTCTTGTCCCTGTCGCTGGCGCGGCTGTTGGCGAGAAGGAACAGGATACAAGGAGTGACAGTCAGTAGAAGAGGAGGAGGAGGGGGGGGGAGAGAAATGGTTAGGCAAGTTGGATGAGGGCAGAGAAATAGGTGGTGGTGGTGGTCTCTGGTTGGTGGTGCACCGCCAAATGATAAAATTTGCGGACATTAGAAAGGGGACCGGGGTAGAGATGGCATAGTACTTGCCGTGCTTGAACGGCAAGGGTCCCAGGGGTTTTCGCGGCCACGGGCTAGTACGATACAGTACAAATAGTACACACCACAGTAGTATTAGTGGTTTTTACCACATAGTGTGTGGTAGTACTGCTAGTAGTACAGATGTAGTGTATGAACTATGGAGACATGTGGAGGTGGTGCAGTGGTGGGACGACGGAGAGAGGATCATCCACAACCTCTTCTCTCAGCTAATTCTTGTGGCTGTAGTGAGCATCAAAAAGAAGAAGATCAGAGTCGAAAGTCAGCAGGGTCAGAGAGGGCTGGTTGGTGGGTGGTTTGACATTGGGTACAGTAACCCTCCACATGATGAAAAAGAAATTTGATTATAGTATTGGTTATTCTTGCCTATTCCAGACAGTATTCGATTGTGTCAATGCTCATCCCATTTCTATCAATTCGAATTATGGTTGACATCTGAATGCTACATAGTATTTATTGGCTCTACAGAAATTGAATTTCTCTGAAGCACATGATGGATGACTCTTGGGAAGCTTCCTTGTTGTCACATGCTGAGAATCGCTCAACCCTTCGGCCGCCCATGATCCATCCCCTTTACTTGTTTTCCTCCCAACATCCCCTTATCGATAACATCTTGGCATACATAGTACAGACATGCCCTGTACACACTCTGACACCCTACAACAACAACGACAATAGTACATAAAGTACATACAGTAGTAGTACCTGTGTACCGTCATATCAGCACATTCAGTACTGAAGTAGCAACTCTCTGCCTTGACGCGCATGACGCCATCTCCCCTTGATCCACACTCCTCCGCCCCAGCGGGAATCACCGGCTCCAGACAAGCCACGCAAAAGGTACCTGTTTTTCCTTCTCTTGCTTCTTGCCAGAACCAATCCCAAGACGAAAGAGAAGAGCCCCCAACAAAGTTTTTTCTTTTTTCAAAAGTCACCTGCACCGCCAGACCCGGTGACGTCTCACAAGCGCCGGCATGCCCGCGGCTGTCCTCTACCATCGGGCCTCTGCTAAATCCCGGCCCGTCCGGTCCCCCTGAACGGAACAGGAAAAGACAAAAAAGGGTTCTTCCTCCTCCCACCCACAGCCCCCCCCCCCTCTTCTCTCTCTATGTGGGCCCTGCCTCTCGATCAAATCCCGTGCCTGCCTCTGATCTGGTCTGCCTTCAACTACACTGGGCCCTCTTTGCCCTGCTCTCAGTCTTGATAGGATTGGAGTGGGGATGTATATGAACACCACGTCAAGCCCCCCCCCCTGGTCGCGTCGGACGGTCCCGGGGAAAAAGGAAAAGGGACCGAACCCTGAAGTTTGCATATCAGTTTACAGAATCCCTCCGTGAAGAACATACTACACTCCCAGCAGGCCTCGTGTGGTCCGTAGGATGTGTTACTTATTACCCTGATGTCAATGCATTGTCGCAACTGGCGCTAGAAGAGAAGGCAGGAGGGTTCCTCTCAAAGTTGCGAGTTGTTGGACTACAGAGCGAGTCTCTCCTAGGGATCCAAACTCATCTTCACTTGGTCATGGTTCGATGTGGCCAGAGGGCGCAATTCAAGGTTTGGTAAACATGATTCTGCGCATTCCGTCTCAGGACAGTCTATCTTTGCCCATGTGCAGATTGCTATGGCAGCCCTCGTCTCGCTTGTCCTCCGTCGGCGGGCGCTCCTGAGTATCGAAGTCTCATACGTAGAAATAATGATGTGTAGAGGAGACCTCGGTTGTCGTAGCTGATAGGCAGTAGTAGTAAATGGTATATAGAAAGACCCCTCCTCAGCTGAGGATTTCACTTTTGTCCACCGCCTTCCCGGAAAGGGACCGCCGCCGCTCCAAATGCACCGTGTGAGAGAAGAGGAAAAGAAGAAAAACAGGATCAAGAAACGCCGCAACACCATGCGCTATAATAGAGCCTAGAAAGAAAGACAGAAAAAAGACACCAGAAAACAGAAGCCAGCCATACCACATGCAAAAACAAGTTCGCAAATCCTCGGTGCTAGATTCGAGGAGGCCTCGTGCCCGAGGTTGGCCCCTGAACGGACCTGGCCGGCGCCGTCTCAGACTCGAGCCCTAGCACTTACACCGGCCGAGCTAGGTTTGCCATCTCCAGGCTGTTTTCGCCAGAGGAGTTCTGTGATGACGATGCGATCGGTGTGCCTTCCGACCCTTGGCTGTTGCTCCGCCATAACCGCGGTGAGGCAAGTGTCGAGCCGACCGCCGCCGTCGTCCTCGTGGTGTTGTTGTTGTTGTTGTTGTTGTTGTTGTTGTTGTTGTTGCCGGAAGATGACTGCGTGTGTAGCAGTGGTGGAGGGGTTGGCGTCATGGCTCCATTTGCTTGTTGTTGTTGATGTTGTTCTGCCGCCTGCTCCTGCCGGAGCTGCTGCAGCGCAGCACCCCTTCGCGGTGGTGCTGGGATCACTCTCACGGGCAGGGCTTTTGTGTCGACCTCAGGCCTCATGCGCTCCCGCAGCCTCTCTGCTCGGGTCACCGCAAAGTCCTCGAAGCGTGACTTGAAATTGCGGCGACCGCTGCTGTCTTGTGAGCTCGGCTCGCTCGCTTTATGGGATGCCTCCGTCGAGGTCATGTTTCCCCTGGAAGGCATGCGCAACAGCTGTGTGGCCTGACTGAAGCCCCGCAACCTGCTACCGCCCTGGGTTGAGGTGTTCATGTTGTGAGCTGCGGTCTGCCCGGCGGCCTGGCCAGCAGCAACTTGGCTGGCAGACTGGCTGGGCGTGACTGAAGGCTCTGGGGTGATGGCCAGGGCCCTGTCGACGACCGTGTCCGTGCGATCTTCGGCGCTGTTCCGCCTCGACTGCGGTGCCCGAGGTTCGTCCACCTCGGGAACGGCAGCAGGCAGGGCTCCGATCGTTAAGTCTGGGCGGGCATCGGGTGCCGCTCCAGTGGCTGTGTCGGCCATTGGTTGGTAGTGCACCGCATAGACTGTGCTGGCCGCACTCGCCGTGTCTGTCCTGGACACTGGTGTCGCAGCCGGCGGCGGTCTTGTCGGCCACAACGGCGGCTGCAAAAACCGAATTGTGCCGCCCCTCTCGCCCCTGGCAGCCCCGCGCGTCCCAGACTCAGCACCCGCTCCGTCGTCGCGAGGCCTGGATCTCGACCTCTGCCGGTATCGGGATGCTATCGACGACACCAATGGCCAAGGGACGCTCTTCCCATCCGAGGGGGTCGGGGCAGGCCTTGCCCTGGTGGCCTGACCGCTCTCTCCGCCGTCATCGTCATCGTCGTCTCGCTTCGTGTTCCTTCTTTTTCGCGGCCACGAGTATTCCGACACCGACATGCCCAGCATCTCGTCCCCGTCAAACACCTCTCGGCCCAGGATGCCGTCTTTCTTCTCCTCTCTTTCCAGTGCTTCGATCCGTTCCACCCACTCCCACACTATGGTGCTTGCTGCCGCACCCCCAACCCAGCGCACATAATCACCCCAGCTGGTAAAGTCCGGCTTGCAGATATCCAAGATGAAGAATACGATCGGAACCAGGACTGCCGTGACCGAGAGCAAGGCCACAAGCCCAATGTTGCGCATCTGCGGGTGGTAATACGCGTAGTGTTTCTTCATGAAGGAGTAGTAGACAACCCAGGCGGCGTACAGAACCCCAAGCGAGAGCTGAAAGAGATAACTGAGCGCGGGGATGGCGTCGGTGAAGGAACGAGGGCGAGTAGCGCCCGCGGTCGTGTACATGAAACTGTTGAGGGAGTCGAAGAGGACACCAAACGCGATCAATGCGAAGGCAGTCCACTTGATGATAATCTTCTCCCGCTGTCGGGGGAAGAGTCTGATGAGGGTCTGGGCCTGGGCAAGCCACAGGAAGGCCTCGGATATGATCTTGATGACTTTGAGCTCCGTGCTTCCCAGCACGTCGGCCTGCATCACCGAGGCGTTCTGATAACCACCGGAATACTGCTGCTCAGCGACCCGAAAGGTATCGACTGTCGCGATGGTCATGGACACGGCAACAAAAGTGGCGGCCATCTTCTGCAGCCAGGGACGGCCTCCGATATTCTGGCCGCCTGTCCCACCACTCGTGAAGCCTCCCCTCCCGAGCACGACCACACCGCCGTCAAGAAATGATCTTGGCGTGATGAGCAACATGATGACAAGCGTGTACGCGATAACGGTAGTCGCGGCGAGGGCATAGCATTGAGGAAAGGTCGAGGCGTAGAAGGGGTCTCGAACCTCCAAGGCCGAGGTGCTGTCGCTGGCCTTCTCTTGGAGTTCTGATATGCCTATGTTGGCAGTGGTGACAGGCAGTGTTGATTGAGTGCATTCCGGCGTGAAGACGGCAGCCTGGGTGAGGGTGATGGTGCCTCTCCCTGCGATGTCGAGTACACCTCCTGCTGGCAGGCTGACGGCCGAACAATCAGATGCCAGCGATGATGCTGCTGCTGCCACCGCCGACACAGCAGACGCCAGGATCAACAGGCGCAGGTCCATGGCTGGCAACGGGTCCCGGGCGGGTCGCGGCCAGCCACTGGCAAAATCTCTACTGGACGATCGCCTCCGGCAAAACAAAAATATTGCCTACCTCGGACACGCCATCCGTGAGGGTTTTCCAGCTGATGATGCGGCCAATCGCGGCCGGAATGCAAAGGATTTACACGGAGTGATGTCGGTAGTCGTGGGTATAATCGTTGTGGTGGCCGTCGGTGTTCGTCGTCGTACAGGTCTCAGGATCGTCGGGTTCGTCCACTGTGCCACTTCGCCCGTGCAGCAACAACGCTCGTGATCTCTGGCGCTGAACTTTTCTTCTTGTCTTCTTTTTTCTTCTTCTCCTTCTCTTGGTGTCGTCTCTTGGCCCACGAAAGTGGTCGTCTCCAATCACAAGGGTTTGCGCGCGATGTCGGAGCGTCGGTCGAATATTGTCAATTGTCCAAAGGAGGAGATTGAGGAGGATGGATGTGTAGTGTATTACGGGAGGGATGAATGAGGGAAAGGGCTGGGCGCCGAGAAATCCGGGGTGCGTGCAGTCGAGGGATGATCGGGAGAGATGGGCGGGACGCAAGAGTATTGTGCGTTAGAAAGTAGGTGACACTGGAGACACAAGGAACGAGGGTGAGGACGAGTCAAGGGAACTGGGTATTTCTGGACAAGCGCCTGGTCGGACCTGTATCTGTCTGTCTCGAAAGCGTTTTACCCTTGGGAGATATTTGGAGTCGGGGCTGTGACCGGGGCAGCCACAAGAGAGAGCGAGGGACAGAGCAGAGATATGGAGACTTGGTCGGACTCGGCCTGGACATGACAGAGCGGCAGTGGGGCTTCGGACTGGGGGACGTGGAAGGATGAAGAACTCTGGTACATGGTGTAGGACGGCAGGACGGCAGGACGGGCGATTAAGGGATGAGGCAAGGCAGGCAGGCACTGTGCGCATCGTCCAACTAAGCCCTTTTCTCTCATCTACATACTATCGTGTGTCCCTCCTGCCATTTGACAAGCCGCCCACCCCTCCTCCCAACCAGACCCCTCCACGCCCTGCTCACCCTTACCCACCTGGAGACATATGCGCCCCACCATCCCAGCCAGAAGTAGAATGGGCGCTGAATCGCTGGTAGTCTCACATGTTCAGAACGTCCAAGGGGAGCAGAGCCTCCGCAATGAGTTCTCTCCAGTGCCGAGGGTCTTGGGACCGTCGTACAGAATTCTAATTTGCATTTGAGGAACGAAAAGTAGTGCATCGTAGTCGCCGAATAAGTGAATGTATGTTGGAGCGTTGGACGAATTGAGCCACTAGGTCATAGGCTGTAACGGCTTCTGCGTGGGGGCTACCACAGAGTTGGGATGGGCCCGGCGCTCAGGCTTAGAAGGGAACTAGGGCGGGAACTGGAAGAGCCCAGATCCGTGCTCTGTACCATACCAGAACAGTACATCAAACCGCTGTGCCACCGCTGGTGCTGGGCCAGAGCACAGTTAGCGCATCACCCTGCTCACACGGCTGTGCGTGTGTTTTCTTGCTTTCCGAATAAGGTTTATCTGGTTGCGATCTCAATCCCCCTCCCTGGGCTCTCTGCAGTGCGATGCATATATCTAGGTGTCGCTCACACTCAGGCGCATAACCAGGTGCCAGCCCGCCGTCATGTCGTATGGATCATGTCGTCTCATCTATGACAGACTACCACTAATGCTGCCGGCAAACGTTAAAATAAAGAAAAAGAATGGTTCCGAGTTGACAGGCGATCCGAGTACGAGAGTGAAAAGGTAGGAAACAAAAAGAGAGAGAGAGAGAGAAAAGAAAAGGAAAAGGACCATCGCGCCGTGTGGACCGTACACATAGTACGCACTTGAACAGTGTGCGCTGGAGAACCAGTCAAGTCGAAATTTCCCCGTGGGGCGATGTTTCTGCAGAATGCCCACCTTTGTACGGAGTGGTCCGTATTCCCTTCCTACTTTGGTATGGACGATGATCGAGACATGATGGCGCGCGTTGTTTCTGACCATCATCTTCCTCTTGGCAGTGCGGAGGGACAGCATGCAGACCCGACACTTCGCAGCCCCATGCGAGGCTCTCTCCAAATGCAGCTGCTGCTACTGATTGGTGATGATGGTGGGTGGTCCCTTGTGTCGAAGGGGGACAATTTACCTGGCGAGACATTCCATTCTGCTGCTGCTGTTGGGCATCTCGATCATTATACGCAGCCTGAATCGTCGTCGTTGGTCACGTCTGTGGGGCTCTTGGGCCATGTTACTAAAATCAAAATCATGCGGCGGTCCCAATCTCGAGCGAGTGCTTGCTCAGGGCACGCCCGCCTCCTCGGAAGCCTAAGGGCACTGTGGGTTGCAGCCAGAAAAGCCCGTCGATGCAAGATCGGCCCACTAGCCCAAAACCTTAACCTTCCTCCCGGGGTTCGACAAAATCCGGACCTCGGGGCCCCCTTTGGTATGTGGCAGTTGGTACGTACTATGCTGTTCTGTACTTTATACTACTTGACCAGATCATGCCGCATAGTCCGCCTGGGGCGCACAACGCTATAGTGCTATTACAGTTAGCAAGAAGAACCAAAGGATTTACAGTACTATGGTGCTGTCCGCTTCAGCTCCCCGGCTCTCGACGCTCCACCTCCGCGATCAGCATGCGCGCGCGCGCGCTGTGTGCATTAATTTCCAGAATTTGACGCATGGATGCCTCATATCTTCCTTCCTGGTCACTGAAAGGGGGGAGGGATTGGGTTGTTGCGACATCTGTCATTGTCTTCGTCCTTGGATGATGGTCCTGTTACCAAGCATAAAGAAAATGATAATGGCAATGATTTAAAAAAAGAATTATCAGAGAAGAAGGATTCAGCCAAGCACCGTTGACCAAACCTGGCAGCGCACATCTCCCGCCTGTGCATTGTGTCACAGTCTATCCTCGTCTCCTTGGCAGCGCTTACGGAAAGGATGCCATCCTGCAGGGTCTTTGTTCTATCTTGTCCTTGGCAGCCCACCGAACAAGCTTCTCTCAGGCTTAGAGGCGGGAGTCCGGGCCTTTGGAGGAAGATGTTCAGTCGCGTGCCTTAACAATAGGATCCGATTGCTGGAAGCTCAGGGCTTTAAGAGCGCTAACATGCTGCAGTGTCGAAAGGAACATACACCCCACGTCAGACCAGGGCACATTGATTTCCCATCAGCTCCGAGAGACCCTCTCGATTCGGTGTCATCGTCGTCAGCCACTCTGACTTGGGCGCGGGAATTTTCCCCCAGCGAGGGAAGGGCCACCACTCGGCTGAAGTGAATGGACGCTGCAGCCGCATAACTTAGGTCCTACTGTCTGGTTAAGCCACGGCCTCGAAAGGAGGTTCGGAAAGCCTTGTTACTGCCGTGTTAGGAACTCGGATTAGGATCGTCTTACCAATGGTTTGTTGGATGTCCAGCCCCGAACAAGTGATCTCGAAGCATAACTAATGCTGCTCAGATAGCACCAATGAGGCTGAGGGGGGAGAGCTAGAGGCTCGTCTCCATTTCCATTGTCATATGACCCTTCCGATACCATGATTGAGCTGCCCGCAGCGGATCTCTCGGCATCGTTTGATGGCATGAGAATGAGAAGGAAAGGATTGTGTGAGGATTCTGAACATCCGAAGGTCACCTTCTTCATCCCTCGTCTCTAGCTCCAAAACCGCGAGAGGAAAGGAGTTACCGCAGGGTCCTGGATCAGGCGAGGAACTCCGCAATCACCACCTGGCAGAGGTATTCACGTTGCGAGGCTCTCATCTATTTCAGCGTCGGCGCGAGGCCCAAGAGCTGCTTGATGCTTCTCCTCTTCCTTCCCTCATATCATTCATATACATCAATGACATGCTCTTGTCGAAAGTTTTCGATTGGCATGGACAAGGCTCTTCGCGTTCCGGCAGTGGGAGCTCAGCCACTTTACCTATGTGTCTATTGTGACTTGTCCATCAACTAGGGAGTGGAACGGGGGAAGTGACACACAGTCGTCGTATAACCTCCCTGCGGAAAGATGAATGGGCAAGACGGTACTGATTGTCTTTGATGCTTACCCAGCGTTAGAAAGTCCATGGGGTATGCGCCGAGTAGTATCATCACGCACGGAGGCAAGGATGAGGAGCTCGACTCTTGAAGATGCCTTCGAAAGAGTATACGCTCGTCGACCCCATCTGGCATGACCACCGTGCCGTGATCAGAAACTTTGGTCTACCGTACCGCGGCAAGAGCTGTAGGTCATCCCTACAGACGAACATGCAGGGTCAAAAGAGTCTTTTGAGATCACAGGCAACTCACACCAAGGCTATAAAGGTGCTGCCGGGGCACACTGCTTGCTTGAAGGAAGGTTGAATTATCTTGTGGCTATGGCACAGGGAAGATTTGCCCAGAAAGGGCATGCTTTGAATATCTACCCCTATGCGGATTGAAAGCAACATTGTCATTGGACAGTCCTGAAGCAACGAGGACGTCGCTCGAGTTCGTCAACGGTCAAGAACACGGTACCGAGCCAACTAAGCTTCCAGCAGCCAACTCGCAAGACGAGAACGGCAAATTGCTCCCTGCACCACGCAGCGTTCTGGTAGCACATGAGCTTCGTCATGCTCGTGCTAATTAGAGGACGGTGCCATTGTAGAATCAACAATATACAAGGTGAGTCGCCTTCTAGGTAAGACTGGCGGCCGCGACACAGGGTTTCGGACGTTGACATTCTCGTCTCGCTGGAGCAAGCATCGGGCTTGCAGAGTAGCCGCCCAAGGTCTCGGCGGCTGGCAGCCCTCTCCTCTTCTAATTACGACATGAGAGCTACGGAATGGATATGAACGAGGTGACCCATTCGAGGCTCATCGACGCGCCTTAAGGTCCTGTTGTGGTATAATTGTCACATATTACAGTATATTGTCGGGAAGGAGTCTGCTCCTTGAGAGCGCATCTGCCAAGATGGAGGCTTAGATATCTATTCATTAAAGTCTCAACTTCACAGCCTTCTCGTGTAGCTGTGGTGGACGTGGAACATCGCAGCCTGATGGGACGGGAGTGGGACATTCACTGGATGGCGGTGACTGCCTTGGCCAGGTCAAGCTGCTCCTCCGAAGTCGTACACGACAGTTCATATCCCCAGCCTGCAACAGACGTAAATCCGATTATAGATTGACGACGTTGGTCCCCTGCCATACAACCAGAACCATAGGGAATTTCAAACCCTAGAAAAATCATCAAGCAGAGCGGGGCACCTTGGAAAGATCTTCACACCTGACAACCAGCAGCATCTGCACCTGCATGCAGCCCTGTGGGCTCCCGCGTGTCTCGACGCACTTGGAGGTGGGCTCACATGCTCCTCACCCCTCCCAAGACGATCGCCTGCAGTGCTGTGCCATGTCACTGCCCAGGGGGCAGCAGGAAGGGTAAAAGCAAGCCCAGGGAGGGAAAAAAGGATAATCTGCGCGGGCCAGGGTAGATCTCGTGCGGGCTCCACCCAATAAGCAGAGCCTGGACGGATTGATTGTTTCAAGACGGAGCAAAACAGGCACCCCAAGGAGAAAAGGGGAGCCCCGGAAGCCAGAGAACGACGTGCCGGCCGCGCCCCCACCCAGGCCTGGCGTGAAATCGAGGGGCCAGTTGCTCTGGAATTGCATGCATGCAGTGCTGCAAATTGGCAATCTGTTCCTGATCGGTACAATACTGCTTTTCTCGGCCCTTGTGTGGTCGTGGTCTTGGTCTCTCTCCCCTGGGTGGCCCTGCGCCCGCCGCTTTGTCAGAGCTTGACAGATCGAAATGTGGCACGCGCACGCCGTCTGGACCGTCTGTCTCAAGGGGGAGGGGGAGGGGGGCAAGGCATGC
>LAZJ01000113.1:0-68672 GCA_006503525.1 Cryphonectria nitschkei | reverse complement strand
CCCCCCCCCCAAAAAAAAAAGGAAGAGAAAAAAGAGGTCTTGAAGATTGACGCTAGGCATTCTTCCAGGCCTTGAATTGTCGAAGTGGCTTGATTAATGTATACACGCCCCCATCCCACCCCGGCAAGATAAGTTCAACCCCAGGCGGGGCCCCGGACCCGAAGCTCTATCTGCCGTCGTTGGCGGGGGGGCCCGGGAATCCGGATGTCTTCCCTTTGAGATGGAGGGAGAGGGGGCTTGGCCGTTTTTGAGCTAGTTATGCTACTTTAAATATATTTATTCATGTGTATACTTATGTATCCGTGTCTGCTAAACAGCAAAAGGCCCTTTCCCCCGCCTGATATATGCCCGAGTGTGCTTTAGCAACCTTGGTTTGCTCGAAATCTCAGCAATAGTGGTCATTGTCTGTTTTTATCTCCTTCCCTTCCTCTTCCATTCGATGAGGGTGTGGTCGGTTATCTGCTACATGAAATTATATTCCTTCGAAAACCGAAATTCAGATAGACTTGTGTCCTTGTGCCCAGATTCTTGAACCAGAAAGGGGTGGGGAGGCAGCACAAAGACAGATTCATCACTTCACTCTGTTTAATACATGCTTCCTTGCTTGGCCAACACAAGAGAGGTACATAGATTGGATGAATGACCTCTCAAGATAGGAGGCAATTGTTGGCTGATGTCCTACTTTCATGTCTGGTCTTGTTACATCGAGTATGGGAACGACATGAAATTATCACTGATATATTTTTGATACATTCCGTCAGTATGTTTCGGCGGCAGTCACCCATTTCAAGTGGTTAGGACAATTTTGGTCTCAGACCTTCATTATTAGACAAGTGGTTTTCAGAGACGTTCTCAAGCAAGGTCCTATTTAGCCTCAACCACAAAGCGAGCTGGCTTGGGACTTGATGCAGTCAATCTGACACTGGTTCATTATTCTGTCTCTCTAGCTGAGGGCTGTTCAAGCTAAATGGCGCGCAGAGCATTGCTAGAGTAATCTGCTACCAA
The DNA here is from genome assembly GCA_006503525.1 of Cryphonectria nitschkei. Lineage (NCBI taxonomy): Eukaryota > Fungi > Ascomycota > Sordariomycetes > Diaporthales > Cryphonectriaceae > Cryphonectria > Cryphonectria nitschkei. Next base: position 67,667 of record LAZJ01000113.1, on the reverse strand, counting down.
TCTGTGCTCTCTCGTGTCTTTGATCCTGCGCTACCCCGATCTTTCCGTCATTTCTCATCTCCTTTCATCGATGAGCCCTTGAGAGAGGCAGGTGATCCAGAAGTTGAGGCGGCCTCTTTCTCTGATCGATCACCGTTGTCTGGCCCTCAGTTCGCACATATGTGTGGCGTCTCATCTCGGGCACACATCACAGTCGCCAAGACAAGAGACTTAATGCATACGGCCTCTTTTAAGTAGCTTGGGCTATGTGCAAGACTTCCTCTGGCCCAAGCCGCCATGACCATAGAGCCAAGGTCGGAATGCTTCTAGAATTCTCCAAGCCATGTGATCGTGCCTGGCCGGTCGATGAGGCTGTTCTGGGAGATCGTCCCGTGCAGACCTAGTACATGGCCGGCTTGTCGAGCCGCCGTGTTGTCAAACTCGTTTTGTGCGTCTAGCTCGGTGCGAGAGTTTCTGTCCACTGGAATGTTCCACTGATGGACAATCCAGCTGTTGCGATCTCGCGGCTCAGACCACCTTCTCGAAAGTTTTCTGGATCGGTTTCGCGGCCTAGGATTTTGCGCACCGTCAGTATGAAGAACTGCCTATAGCGCCACGAAGCCCCCACGCTCGGTTGGGAGGGGGGGGGGGTTACACTCACATCGATAAACTTCTCCAGGTCGTTGTCCAAGTTGGCTAGATCCTCCCTGCGCTTCTTGTTCTCCGCGATGAGCTTCTGCTTCCTCTTGAGCAGCTCCTGGCGTTGCTGCTCGAGGGCCTCCCGCTCGGCGCGCTCGTCCTCGATGCGAGCGACCATCAGGGTGTTCTCGTCGGTTTCTTCTGCGTGCTCAGGATGCTTGGCGAGGAATTCTTCGATGGAGATGAGGGGGAGCTTTTGGTACTCGTGACTGTCCCGGCCCTGTCGCGTTAGCGCTATCTGATATCCTGTGCTCCGAAGTCCCGTCCTGTCACGTCACGACTGCGACAAAAAGAACAACGTACTCATAACTCTCGCAGGCGGTGATCTCCCCCTGGAGGTGTGCCTGCTCGTAATACAGGTTCTGCAGTTGCAAGTGCAGCACGTCCACCTCCTGCCTGGCCTCGGCGGTCTGGGTTTTCGTGTCGCGGGCGCCCATGTATGCGGAGCGGTGCAGGCCGCGCAGGTAGGACAGGTTCGTGGTCAGCAACTTTTGCTCCTTGGACAGCTCGATCTGGCGCTGCGTGGTCAGGGGTGGGGCGCCAGGGCTGGAGGCGGCGGCGAGCTCGTCGGCGAGGTTGAGGGCCTGCTCGCGAGCGTTCTGGGAGGTCTGCAGGAAAGACCGCAGGGCGGGGTCGGTGACTATTGCATCGATAGTCATCTTGAATATGGTTTCTTTTTTTCTTCTTTTTTTCCTCCAGACAATTGTAATTTTGGTGTATCTGCGTGCCTTCGTGCCTGCGTGCGTTCGTGAATGAGGAGAGCGTCTTTACGTGGGAAGGATGATTTGGTGGTTGTGCACCTTCTTTGCTTCCCAGGTGAAGATGTTGGCGGCTGGCAGCGCAATCTGCAGGTCATTCAGGAAGGGTCCAGGGACCCCTGTAACCCGTCTCGGGACCCCACCTGCATGTCGAAAGTATGGCCTAAAACGGAAGGGACCCTCCATTGTGGTAAACCGTGCAGGTCTCAAGCGAAGGTCTTCTGCTGGCCCCAGTACTACTGCACTACTTGCTATGTAAGAGCATGCATTGTCTGAGGTTCTTTTCAAAGGAAGGTTCTTGGATTCTAAAGCGAAACGCTAGACTCGATTCCGGTAAGGCAGTCTGAAGATTTATAGCAAGATGAGTAGCTTGGCCGAAAACGAATGCAGTGACACTAATCCTTGGTTCATTCATCTTCAGCCGTTGCTCAGCAGGTCCAGGCGTTCCCAGGTAGCTCACATTTGCGCCATACAAATGAGAAGGCCCGTCTCAAGGATGGACCTGACAACTTCTCAACCATGACGACGAGGGCATGGAGAACTGGCTTGTCGTCGGCTGGGCCTCTTCCGCGTCTGGTTTGAGGGGCGAAAGCGCGAGGACCCTCCATCTACGGAAGCACGCAGCACACTCCGGCAGCACGCCCTGCATGTATGTCCAATTGTGCCCCCACAGCCAGATGGGGTTTTCATTTGATTTTCGTTACCGACTTCGTCGACTTGCATAAAGGCAGCACCACGTTGATCTTCAGCCTGACTTGGGTTTATTCATTATAAAGAAATATGTAAGTTCGACTGGGTCTGGCTTGCACGGCACAGCGGTAGTCGGTTACGTATTCGGTTTCAAGGCGCCCCCAACTACTCTGGGAGTGCCACAAAGGGACAGAGATTGGGAAAGACGAAGCGCAAAAGAATGGAAATGGACAAGACGGTAGACAGAGCAGATTGTAGCGAACAAGATTTATTTCATAATTTATCAACATGTCAAAATTACCATCAAGAATTGTGAGAAATGAAAGAAAGGGCAAAGTTACGACCAGTGGGGATGTCTGGAAGCCCTCAACAAACTCTCCCAGAGGACCACTGTGCCTACAACGTTGAGGACCGAATCTCGGGAGGACCAGGCGCTGGGGACCTAGAAAAGAGAAAAAAGCCTCCCCGCACATCCGGAGTAGCGCTGACTCGGCGCTTTCATTTCCCTCCTCATCCTCCCAAGCAACGGGAGAAATGTCCCTTCTTTCAACATATTTTGACTGAAAGGATCTTGAAAAGACTCACTCATATGGCATTTCTTATCACACAGGGCGACGTTGTCAGTGTGTGAAACAGCCAATTGACTGCTCTCCTCACCAGGCCAGCACCGTGTTGCAAGGACCACAACACATGTGAAGACGGGTTGCATTCCACAAGACGTCACCTCCTCCAGCCGTGTGCGTGCCTTGGGGCGTGAGAAACGCTGAACTGAGCTGACACGCACATTTTATCGTTCTTTCTTTCCCTCTTTCTCCCGTCGTCATGGAGTCGACACTGAGCATGGCTTCATGCTCCTCACCGTGTAGCCTACGGGCCAGCGACGAGGCCGAGGAGGCACAGAGTTCCAGCACCGAACCCAGGCCGGAGATCAGGAGGAGGCGACACTCCAATTTCGCTCTCCAGAGGAGGAAATCTGTGGTGGCATCCTTCATGGAGGGGGAAGAGGCAGTCATGCTGAAGGTTAGTCAAGCCTCATGTGTACATATCTTTGGGGCGCAAATGTCTCGTACCCACGAGGAGTTCTCCCGTTGACAACCCCTTCTCTCCCGTCCATAGGTCGACCTCTTCCTCTCCGAGCTCGAGCGCCGCCTCGATATCCTCGAGGGCTATTCCGACCTCCACTTCGACACCACCCTCTCCCGCGCCTACAACACCCTCCAGACAGTCCGGTCACGGTGCTCACAGGTCTCCGAGGAGGTCCTGGGCGAGGGCCGGCGGCGCTTCCACGTCATGATCGAGACCCTCGAGACGCGCTACCACGACGCCCTGGCGGCCGCCGACTCGACCGTCGACAAGGCCGGCGTGTCCATCGAGCTGCTGGACGGCATGCTCTCCGACTTTGAGGCCCGCGCCGCCAAGTTCCGCGAGCGCTCTCTGGCGGGCATGGCCGACGCCGCCGAGATCGTGCGCGCCGAGGGCAGGCAGGTCATATCGTCGGCGCGAGGGGTCGTGGAGGAGGGCATCCGCGGGGCGAAGCACGCCGCCGAGGGTCTCGAGGAGACGATCCAACGCGCCGTCCAGCGGGCGCGCGAGCACGGCCTCATCCGCTACGAGGACCTGCCCGTGCCCTGGCGCATCAACCCACACATCCTCCGGGGATATCGCTTCCGGGAGTCGTACACGGGGTGCATCCGGTCCGCGTTTGCCGTGTCCAACGAGCTGGTCAATATCTGGTCGCACGCGCTGGGGCTCGTCCTCATCCTGGCCGTGGCCTTCTACTTCTACCCGACCTCCATCAACTTCCACCTCTCCACCGGCGCCGACGTCCTCATCGCCGCCATGTTCTTCTTCGCGGCATGCCAGTGCCTTGTCTGCAGCACCATCTGGCACACCATGAACGCCATCACCGACGTCCACCTCATCTCCACCTTTGCCTGCGTCGACTACACGGGCATCTCCCTCCTTATCGCCGCCTCCATCATGACCACCGAGTACACCGCCTTCTACTGCGAGCCCGCCAGCCGCTGGACGTACATGACCGCCACCGCCATCCTGGGCATCGCCGGCGTCATCTTGCCCTGGAACCCCACCTTCAACCGTGCCGACATGGCCTGGGCCCGCGTGGCCTTCTTCATCGGGCTGGGCGCCACAGGCTTCCTCCCCATCCTGCAGCTGAGCTTTACCCGCGGCTCCCAGTTCGTCTGGGACTTCTACTCGCCCATTGCCAAGTCGCTCTTCGTCTACATCGCTGGCGCCTTCGTCTACGCCTCCAAAATCCCCGAGAGGTGGTGCCCAGGCATGTTTGACTACTTTGGCGGCAGCCACAACCTGTGGCACATCGCCGTGCTCGGCGGCATCCTCTTCCACTACAGCGCCATGCAGGAATTCTTCTCCTTGGCTTTTCTGCGGGCTGAGGGAGGATGTCCTGCATACTGAGAGTGGAACACGGCGGTAGGTTGGAAGAAAGATAGTATCTTTTTATTTATCTTTATTTTTTTATAAATCTTATTGTTTCTTAAAAAATAAAATAGACAACCGAAGTCATTTAGCATTGTCTATAGCTACGACCAGAGCGGCTTTGCTCCAAGTCGAGAGGGGGTATCATCTATCGTCTCAAAATCATATGCTTCCCATCCTGTTTCCCATATACACATAAACACGGGGTATATCCTGTCTAGCAGCAGCAGCAGCCAGTCAACCAACGCCCAAAACACCACACCATGGAATCCAAAAGACCCTAGAAGAAGAAAGAAAGGGGAAAAAAGAAAGGACTAGACAGAGGAGGCAGTTCCGTCCGACATCTGGGGGAAAGGTTATACACATTCCAGTCCCCCGGCTTTCACACCCAGAATAGTTTCATTTTTGTCGTCCGCCTCTGCTCAGCACGACATCATAAAGGCGGCGACCGCAGCGATCGCAGAGCACATCCAGATGAATCTCCAGCTTCCCCTGCTAGCATCCGACGACGCCTTGACGACGGCCGGTTCTGACTGTGCCGCTGTACTGGCCTCCCGCGGTGCCGTCGTTGCCATGGCCTCACCGCTGGATCCTGTCATGGTGCTGCTGCTGCTGCTGCTCGTTGTTGTTGTTTTTGTTGTCGTCGTCGTCGTCGTCTGGTCCCTCGCTGTGCTGATCTGAAAGCGGATCGTCAAGGGCGCACTTGTTTCCGCATATGGTGCGCTGTCTGTCGCATATAATGTCGAGACAGTCTCATTATGCTGTTTTGTTTGGCAAAATGTCAGCGGAAGGAAGAAGAAAGGAAGGAAAAGAAAGAAATGTTCCGTCCACGACGGCGTATGTATCGGGAAAGAAGGTGGCGTACCTCGAATGCCTGCTCAGCAAGCGGCGAGCTGGGTCGATAGGCGATCGGATCGTTTACCCTCGGCACCTTGCTCAAGAGCCATGCGGATTCGCTGTTGTACCAGGTGAGCGACGAGAGCTCCTTGGAGAAGGTTTGCGCGTAGGCCGGTGGTGGTGCATGGTGGGCACGCTTCGCTGCTATGGGGACCAGGACGATGCCGAAGATGACGAGGATAATAGTCTCGCGCAGGCCTGACGTGGGTATCATGTTGATGGTGTGTGATAATATTTCTGGCAGACCACCCAAGAGGGAGGGCAAAAGAAAACCCCAAAGTGGTGTTCGTCCGGGGGGGGGGGCACAAGTTATGAAAAAGGGTTGAGGGGCGATTTCTTTCGAGGCCTCCGCGCCTGTGGAGAATTCGTGTGGTTGAGGGGGGGCGGAGCAGCGCGCGGGGTCTGATCTCCTCGGCTGTTGTTGTTGATGATGATGATGAAGAATAAGAATGAGAGAAAAAGGTAGAAGCCTAGAAGCTTATTATAGCGTGTGTGTGTGTGTGTGTGGTGTTGGTTGACGATGCGATGCGTCTGCGTCTCGTGGTACTGGAGGGGTCGTCCGTGAAATATAGTGTACCACCAAAGGTATAGAGGTGGTATAGAGAGGTAGTAGAGATGTTAGAAATTTAGATGAAGCAGATCAGACAAGAAAGAGAGAAGAGGGCTGGTATTTGCTCTTTTTTTCTTTCTTTTTTCTCTCTCTCTGTTTTCGGAAATAAATTCAAGAATTCGGTCGAAACGAGGCTATGACACAACCCGTTCCGTGTTTGTATCTGTCTTGGCAGATACGTGGAAAAAGTTTCAAAAATTCGGCTGGGCGTCTCTGTTCTTTTTTTGTCCTTTCCGTCTTCTCTTTCCTCCTGCTCTTGGGTTATGATTCGGGTAAGTGGGGGTGGTTGTGTGGCGGGTGTACAAGAGAGACAGAGAGGGAGAGGCCTCTTGAGGAGCACGTCCGGGTTCGAATATTGATTTGAAGCCACACACGCAGGAGAAAAGAAGTAAATCGAGCGAGACTTTCAAGAAAAAGAAAGAAATGGTTTGAGATGGACGAGGGCCCCGACCATAAAACAAGTCGTGGATCTGGCCGTGCTTATGGCCGAATACTGATATCGGGCCACAGCCGCGAGTTCCCTAGTTTCTGTTGTCTGTCTCTTTTTCTGTCTGGTAACGGTCGCGGCTGTGTGTGTCACTGTGTCACTGTGTGTGACCAAGGCCCTGTTTTCTTACCCCCCCCCCTGACCCACCCTCTCTACCTCTCTCTCTCTCTTTCTCTTCCTTTTCACTCTCTTCTGTCTGACTGTCTCTTGTCTATCGTTCCCCTCCCGTAATCCATTCCAACCCCACACCACCTATACCCACATCATCACAACTGACAAGCAGATACAGCGCCGAACCAAAAGTCCTTGCGTGGGTTGCCAAAGACCAAGGCAGGGAGCCCGGTCTCCGCTTGGGAGGGGTTGGTTTGGGGGAGCACTTCGAACGCCAGTCCCAGATCGGTGGATCCTCCCGGAATCCTGAGGTGCAGTGCAGCAAAGCCCTGTTTGGATGTTGTCAGACGAAAATCATCAGCTTTTGTTCCTCCTGCCCTCCATTCCTTCTTCTTCTTTTTCTTCCTCCTCCTCCCTCGGTGTGTTCCTGCAAGTCACAAGTAAAAGGGCTTACTGTGAAATTAATGCAACTATGTAGTATGGCAACAGTGCATAGCTGCACACGAGGTTTATCCAGTACAACCTCTTGCCCCCCGCCCCCCCAAAATTCAAAAGCAGTGACGCGACTCAGAGGACGATACAGGTAGGAGAAGAGACGAAAAGGAAAGAAAAAGAAGAAAAGCTGGAATGCTGCATGTGAAATTCGCCGGATGCGACCCCGCGACGTCATACTTGTCCAGGGGTGGTTTCTTCTTGGGTGGTGATTTATTGTCGCATCCATCGTTATGGTTGCAATGATGTCGAAATCGACTGTGCGGCAGATATGATGCGCGCAGGGGTGGGGGGGAGAGCTTTCCAGTCACACAGTCATGGCGTTTCCGGCCCTGATTTGATGATTTTTTTTTTTTAGGGTGACTTATTTTGTATTCTCTGTCTCTCATTCCTTCCCCTCACTAAGTGTTCCCCAGATAACAAGGCTGAGCCCGGGGGAGGGGGGGGAAATCAACGGTGTCCCCTGGTGCCTGGCGTGCGTTGCCACGCTTTCTTCTGCTGGCGGCTGGGCGCTAGGTTCGAGGCTACCTGGCTAGTGGAACGAAACCCAGTCTAAATTTGGGGTTGACTTGTAGGAGCGCGGGCGCTCCGCCCAGATTGATGGGAATTTTTTCTGTAAGCAGCGACAGAAGTAGCAGAGGCAGCAGAGCTGAGGAGGGTGCCGGGGGGGGGGGGAATAAATAAATGATTGACAGTAAGGAAGTGGGGCAGCAGCAGCAGGAGGAGGAGGAGCAGTCTGTAGAATGCCTCGCCTGCTGCTGTTCCTCCTCCAGAGCCAAGCATTGTGTGATCCAGAGAAAGGATGTGGCAGTTCTTCCAGGCTGCACAGCAGAGTTGTTAAGGCGGTGCAGTCACTGATCTGCAGTGCCCAGAGGATGGTGCTACCAATCACTATGTACCCAGCCTACGTACTCACCCAAGCTTAAACCTTTTTCACCAAGTCTGAAGAAGAAGAGAGAAAGCGTGTGAACTAGAAAGTACTCCACAATAAAGTCTACTAAGAATAATGTCCAGTAGACTATTCGATTATTACGATGCTGTGGAGGGAAGGGAAAAATCCAAGAAGAAAAGGAGAAAATACTCCCACAGTCCACATACAACAGATGCAGCAGCAGTGAGGTGGGACTGGATCTCTACACCTACATAGTACAGGTCAAGTCGGCCGCACTGGCCCGTCAGGGAGGTGTTCCGGTACAGGCAAGCCGCGTTTCATCCAAGGTCGAGGGGGGGACGGAGCGATGGCTCTGCTGCAAGGTGCGTGCGGGTGCATGGGCAAATGCAAGCCACCTGCGGGTGAGCCTCATCTTCAGCAATCTTTAGAAGCAACCTTCTCTTTGGCACACCCTCCTTGATGCATCTCCTCACCTTTGCCCGTCCACTTCTGTGACCGACGGCAATCCAGCCAACCACACATAGCAAGCAATCTGAACAAGTCTTGCCTAGGCCTTTATTCTGCTGGAAAACAAAGCATTTTCTTTTTTTATTCTTCGCCAACTGCGCACATCGGACACGTAATCATTTCGTCCGAAACCCCGTCAATGCTACAACATCTATCATACAACATCGACAACGACCTCCAATGCATTAGGTTCCATAATAGTTTCCGGCTTCATTATATCCATGCTTCTTCTCCTCTCATCTATTGTTACCAATGTCTGTCGCCCAACAATGCAGCATATATGGAGATACTTTTTTTTTCTTCCCTTTTCTTTTCGAGTAAAACACACAAACTCCCTCTCGATGATAATGCATATAGCGTCCATCCGTTCGGCTGTGTCCCCCCTTTCAGGTCGTTCATAATTCATCAATTAGTCGTAGTATCGTAATCGTACAGTCCTCTCGATCTCATGCGAACATGTCTGCTACGTCAGCTCGGTTCCCAAACGCCATCGCCCTGTGGTGGGCTCGGTCTCCGGTACGCGCTACCAACTGTTTCTAGAAGATGTTTCAGCGACGGGCTGACGTAAGATGGTCCGACTTCTTTTCCCATCCACGTCTTGGTTCTCTGCCGCAGACCGTGTCGTCGTCTCGACCCTCCGAGATGATGGTTCCCCCAAATAGGCAGCTGAAATCTGATCACTCCTGACCGTGCCGGCGTGTCACATCGATTGAGCGACATTCTCTGTTACATGGCATGCGACACGATTTCGGAGTACACGTCGTCCGGTAGTTTCGCCAAGAGTGCCAGCGTCATGGCCTGGACCTTTTCTGCATTCAAGGCCGGGAAGGTTCGAAGAAAGTGACTGGGACTAGAGTGAGGGGGAAGCAAGAGAAAGAGAGGTTGTTAGCCCAGGTCATTTATCCGGATCACATTGGGGCTTATTTTCTTCTTTTCTCTGTTTCCATCAGCAAACTCACTTTGGGGAGGCCATGATTTCATCGCGGTGGATGACGAGCTGGGCGGCAATGCACACGATGTTCAGGTGAGGCCCGTACGCGAACAAGAAGTCCCAGAGCCTCAGCACCTCTGGCAAGGGAGGGGTGCACGCCGATAGCGTCAGGACCGACGGGAACGCGTACAGCTCCGCCGATAGGCCTTTGGAGGTAAGGTACATGCTCAGCCTCGGGTCAACTATGCCCAAGACCTTGTCGACCAGCGCCAGACCCTTGTGTACACCGTCCATGGCACCGCGGATGTAGCCCGGGCACTCCTTGGTCAGCAGCTGGTAGAAGCCGACAAACGCCTCGGCCTCGCTGCGTGCTGCGTACAGGAAGGGGGCGGCCAACACGTTCATGCCCTGCACGTAGATGCCAGCCTCGGGGGCCAGGCTGGTCTCGGAACCTTCGGTGGTGAGTGTCAGCGCACGTGCGCGATGCTTTGCTGCGGGACTGGTCCCGTGGGACGGGATGCCCTGTGAGGCCCTGGTGGGAGTCTCTTGGCTGGCGGGGAGGGACTGACGACTAGTTGGTGGGGGAGGAGGCCTGGCATCGTGGAGCTTCCAGGCGATGGCGTTCAACAGGCGGATGAGAGACGCTTCGCTCACCCGGCGGCGGAACAGAGGGTCGGTGGTCAAGGTGCGGAAGGTATCGTTGCGAATCTTGGAGTAGGCGGGGGAGGCGCCGCGATGGACAAACCCGAGGTAGTCGTCGGTGCTGAGTACGGGTGCGCCGAGCATGATCAACCAGACGTAGATGCGCAGGTTAGACTGGGAGGGAGAGAGGGAGAGGGGGAGCGAGGACATGCCCCTCCCCTCTCCAATTGTGTCAGCAAGGCTGATATTCTCTTGATGTCACAACGTGCCAAGGCCCGTCGCCTAGTTGTCCAGGTAGACCCGCAAAATAATGACCAAGAGAGCGAGAGAGAGAATGAGAGTCACTCACCATGCCATCGCTATCGCTCTTGATCTCCTGCTGCAGGATCTTCATCCGAGCACACTCGAGAGCAGTCTCCCAGTCGCCGTCTGGAGGGCCGTCCCGGACGAGCTTCTCAAGTGGTATGTGATCGTAGGCGGTGCGGCCGCCGAGAGCCCCACTGTTGCGCAGGGCAATGGAGGACATGGCTGCAGCAGCTGCATCCAGCTGATGGGCGATGGGAGGATTGTCGACAAGTGTGCTGGCTCGCTTGCCACGGGTTGGTGATCTGTTGAGGTTATTGAGGGGGGGAGGACCGCCGGTGGTGCTCACATTCCTTCGTCGAGGGGAGAGGTTGCGGCGCGGGGGTAGTTGATGTGGCTGGTGATGGTGATGTTGCTGGTGGAGGCGTTGCTGGGCAATCAGGGAGGGTGGGTTCGCTACTGAGACCCTGAGGCTCGCAGCAGATCCGTAGCCCAGATTGTGAGCAGAGGCCAATTTGCGCAGGGTTCGCTGAGTGCCAGTGCCAGTGCCAGTGCCGCCACCAGCAGTAGCAGTAGCAGCAGCAGCAGCAGCAGCAGCAGCAGGTACTGACGAGGATGGGGGGTGGAGCACTGATGGGGACTGGGTGGTTGGTGCAGATGGAGCCGACGAGGTTGTCGGCGGAGGAAGCCTGGGGATTGGCTCTCTGAGGGGACTCGGCATCTTTGAGAAGACGGTGGTGCAGTGCAGTGTGCCAGTGCAGTGTAGCCCAGTAAACCACCTGGTACGTGCGCGCGTAGGTGCGTGCGTGCGTGCACACGTGCAGTCTGTCTGTATAGATTGCAGACGACGAAGTATTTCCTCTTCCTTCTCTTTCTTCTTCTTCTTCCTCCTTCTTCCTCCTTCTTCTTTTCCCCCTTCCTGCTCGTCTCTGTCGTGGGCCTTGCAGGAAGCTCTCGTCCACTTGGTGGGTTTTGATTGTAAAGCCTGCTCAGGCAGTAAGTAGGAGGTTGGTACGAGGTTGCGGCTGCTGCAGAGGCTGCAGCGAGATTTGGCAGGGGTGCAGAGCCACACCCACCCAGAGCTTGAGTCCTCGATTCCACAAACACAGGACAGGGGCTCTTTCTCTTTTTCTCTCTCGCTTGTATAGACAGGTCAAGCCAGGTTACACACAATTTTCATCCACAATTGACAGAGGTCACAGCAAGATGCATTGATTGATGGATGGATGGATGGATGGACTGAATTGAATTACCAAGAGAAAGAGGGGGAAAGGATTGAAAGAGCTGAGGTCACAGGTCTGGGAAGGGACGCGAGGGGCTGGGAGTTGGTGCTGTTAGTGGTGAAAGGTGGTTGGCTGGCTCGGTTGACCAGGTTCCTCCTACTTCAGCCCAACCGCGTTTGTGGACGCGTTCTCTCGAGCTTAGTTGTTCTTAGCCTCGCAAGCAGGCGGCTGTTTCATGTACAGTAGTCAACACTGCTATGCTATTGTAATCCCATGGGATGCATAGCAGCAGAGTGCATGGACACCTTTTTTCTCTGAGAAGAGAGTACTGAGACTCAACAACAGTACGCTCACTCACTCGCTCACTCACTCACCCACCCACCCTCTTCCATCCCTCTGTCCTCCTCCCTCAACTTACCCAATGCCTGAACCTGCCTGCGACATTGAAGGGGGGGAGAAGAGAAGAAGAAGAAGAAGAAGAAAAGAAAAAGAAAGACAAGTGGATAATGCGAGGGCCAGGCAATGGCTTCGACAACGTGCTCTGAGACATGCACCTGTCTGACTGACGGATGCAGTCGAGAGACATCGCCGGGTAAGAAGACAAGATGACCGCAGTAGGAAACCCTCACCAGATTGCGTTTCAATTTCCCTGGGAGGCCATCATAATCACAACTTCCCTTCTTGGCCTTGTCACCACCTTGCCACATGCCTGCCAGCTCGTGTGTTCATGTTTGCAGCATTGTCTCTCGCATTTTTGTATCTGTATCGTGGTACAAACACAATGGTAGTAGCGTCTCCAACACCCGCCGTCGACCATCTGCCATGCTTATGTCAGCAGTACAGGGGTGCGCACATTGCTTGGTGTAATACCAAGAACTACGTGCGCGTACTGGCACTACTATCGTACTACTACAATGCAGTATGGACCCAGAGGAAGTTCTGGATCCCCCTTTCAAGGCGACACCGTCGGTGACCTCACCCGGATCCACACTCCCTATTTCGATCTCCGAGGCTCAATGGGGTCGGTTCCGTCGCAGACTGGATCGCCTTCAACAGAGCCGACGCGGTCGTGACGTTGGCCTTTGATTTCAGTGACAAATGGAGACCACAAAGATCACCAAGCACATGGAACACGCCCCCACCCCCCGCGCAGCACAGTCTCGAATATGGCCAAGCAGAGGCTGATCATCAAACCAGAAAGAGGCCATCCTCTGCGCAAGGCGCGCCTCATCGACACACAGATACCCCCACGATGCCGTGCGCACCTGAGAGACACCTTTCAGCTCGAGGACGCCATCGCGACCACTAACAGGAATCGAGCCGTCTTCCTCGATCCCAAAAAGAACTATCCAGGCGCCGGGCCATACAAAAGATGGCGTCGCACAGAATGGCCTGCTCTGGCGTTTGCTTGGAGGACGATGGCATCAACTGCAGAGCGATCACATCATTCCCCGTGAAACCGCGTGATTGGCTACTCCGCCGTCATCCCTGAAATTCGCCCCCCACAAGACCCGGGGCTGCGGGTCTGCCGACGACTATGGTATACTACTAGTATAGTCCTGCGAAATCCATAGCATCCTATAGCAGAGAAAATATCTTCAGGTTCTTTGCCAAGCTTGCGAGGATGGCATTATCATGGGCATCGCAACCCAGGGTTTTTAATATGGGGACAACGGGACGGAGGGGAGGAGTTGAGGCGCCCTCTAGCTCCTTGGCCTCTTCATGAGCTGACTGGCATTCTGGTACTATTACATACTACCAGACCTACCATTGCAGAATAGTAGACGACCAGTCAGAGTTCTCTGTCTGTCTGTCTGTCTGTTCACCTGCACAGCGGGTGCCGACGGATTTCGCTCCCTGCCTCCCTGGGGGTGGGAAAGGGCTTTATCAGAGTTCTCATCTCTCTGGGAGACCTTCCCCTTCCAGCTTTCAGCCCCATGGGCAAGCAGGCAAAGACTAGGGTGGTATCGGATCGAGACTCGTCGGGGGTCTCTCCGCTCTGCCATCCAGCCGTGCCAGTTTCGAAACGAATACTCAATATCTCAGCCCTACCTGGGTCATACCCGGGATCTCGAGGGAGAAAGTTTCGAAACAGCTTGACGTGTACTATACGTAGTACATATACATGGTACAACAATTCTGAGCAAGTATGCGTCTTTTTAATCACTACATGCAGGGAAGTCTGTCTCTGGATAATGGATATCCGCTGCAACTTGTCGCGTCCGGCCCACAACATCTCGCTACTGTAGGTGCTACGGCAGATCTATCAACAAGTGCCCGCTACCCTGCGGCTACGGGTGGCGGACTGCGGCGAGGTCGAGTCGATCTCCCATGGGTATTATGGAACGTACGCAATTCTCTACAAGGTGGATCGTTCTTCGCCGTGCTTTTCGGTATCCAATCGTCACCGTCTTTCGTCTTCCCTGCCAGCCTGCCTGTTTCCCCCCCACCCTCTCAAAGGCCCTGTCGAGCCTTCCCACAAGCCTTTTCTCAGCGAGGCTTCTTTGGGCAAAGTCTGAATCACGCAATCGCAACCCATTGACTTTCTCTCCCGGGATGAGTAGCCCACTCCTTCCCACCCCGAGGAGCGTACATCACTTGCTGCCAAACCAATGACCCATGTCCCCTTGTTATTTTTTATTTTTTTTATCACTATTGTTCTTCTTACCCTTCATGCAGGATATCGCTTAATGTCACTATCGTTCAGGGCAGGGTTTAAGTTGCCTCGTCTCTTTTCTACCTGCCGCCCTCCTCCCCCCCGGTGGGATCCCAATGATAATCTCTTTCGCCATCCACCCAATTCCTTTTTGCTTTTCCTCCGCGAGTCTCGACCCTCGAGCCAAGTCCAGGACAAAGGACGAAGAATACAAGTTAGGATCCATCTCCGGGCAGTCGCGGCTGACTTTTTTTTTTCTTCTTTCGATCCGCCCGGACGTCCCTGCCTTCTTCCAGCTGGTGAACTAAGAAAAGACCCCACCCCACGCTACGATACTATTACTATCCTATCAACTCGGCGTCTCTCTTTACTTACTAGCCTCACCAGTCCGGCCTGGATCTCTTGACTGAGACCTCCCAACCCAGCCCATCGTGCTCTTTTTCTTTTTATTCTTCTTCTTATTGGTTTATCCTATCCTATTCACCACGCACGGCTGCCTACCTATTTTTCTTCTTCTTCCCTAGGTCTAGACGGACGAGCTGAATCTTGAACCATCGGACCTGGGCCTTATCTAGACGCAATTGCGCCATCACCCAACAATCCTCGCCATCTATTAGCTATACCCAAACTTCGAGACCAGTCTCTTCTGGACGCCTTCACCCGTCAGCCGGCCACCGCCACCCCCAAGGTGTGCAATTTGCTTCTTAGTTCCGACCACCGATCTCACTTCTCCGGATCCAGCTGAACATCTGGTCCCAGCCGTGTGGTACTTCACGCCCAGCACGTGGCATTGATATTCATCTTTAGCCTCTGTCGCCTCTTCTTGCGTGGATCCTGTGGCTTGACAGGGTCTACTTTTTTTCTTCTCCCCCGCGTCGAGGAAGCCACATCACAAGTGACGGACCCAGCACGGCGGATAAGGCTTGACTTTCACCGTGCCTGGCCCTCTCACGGCCCTACCTCCGCGGCCACCCCGGTTTGGGCTCTGCGGCGCTTGAGACGGACCCTGCCTAAGCGAGATATATATCACGGCTGTCATCCGTTAGTCTACGGACCCTCTGTCCCACCCACCTCTTCCTTCTTTCATATTTGAAAGGTATCATCGTCAAGAAGATATAGGCCAGGCTCAGTCTTTGGTCTGCTACCTTTCTTCTTACCTTAGCCCTCTACTCCTTCGCTCGGTGCGCCGGCGGTCAACAGCATGGCAACCACGCGCACCAAGGTCGGCCATGGGCTGGCCAAGTTCTTCAACATCAAGCTCCAGGAGAATGAGCCCTATGTGGACGAGGTGTCGCGGGAAGAGCCCGAGTCCGGCACGGCGACGTTCGTTGAACAACCCATAACCGTCGCTGAGTACTTCAGTGACATGGCGCCCACAGGCAAGGGCGTGGCAAGCTACATCAGGTCCTTGTTCCCTTTCCTATCCTGGATTGGAAAATATAACCTGATCTGGCTCGCCGGTGATATGGTCGCTGGTGAGTTTCCTCTCGAGCCCGGGGGCTTTTGGGTCTGTGCCACACAAGCGTTGCTCACCATAGAACTACACTAGGTATCACAATCGGCGCTGTTGTTGTTCCCCAGGGCATGGGATATGCCAAACTTGCTGAGCTCCCCGTCCAGTTTGGACTGTACTCCTCCTTCATGGGCGTCTTGATCTACTGGTTTTTTGCTACCTCGAAGGATATCACTATCGGAGTAAGCATGCCCTCCCAGAGCGTTTCCCATCCGCTGAGATCTCTCTCTCTCTCTCTCTCTCACATACACAATATACACGCACAGACGATAGCTGACTGATTGCCCTAGCCCGTCGCTGTCATGTCTCAACTCACCGGCAACGTCGTTCTTGCGCTACAGGACCAGTTCCCGGACGTCGCTGCATACCAAATTGCATCTTGCCTGGCTGTCCTGGCTGGTGCGATCGTATTCTTCATCGGCTTCATCCGCATCGGTTGGATTGTCGATATGATTCCCCTGGTCTCGCTCTCGGCCTACATGACTGGCTCGGCTATCAACATCTTGGTCGGTCAGGTGCCCGGTCTGCTGGGCGAGACGTTCCCAAAGCCGTGGACGACCCGCGACCCCACCTACCGTGTGATGATCAACACACTCAAGTATCTTCCCACCGCTACGCTTGACTCTGCCATGGGTCTCACGGCCCTTGTCCTGCTGTATGGCATCCGGCATGGATGCCAGTGGCTGGCCAAGAAGAACCCCAAGCATCAGAAGCTGTTGTTCTTCGTCTCGACTATGCGCACGGTTTTTGTTATCCTTCTGTACACCATGATCAGCTGGCTCGTCAACATGCACCACCGATCGAGCCCCAAGTTCAAGATTCTGGGAACCGTCCCGAGAGGTGAGTTCTCTCTCCCCCAATAGCAAGGCCCCAGCTGGTTTCGTTTGTGGGAACCTTCGCTAATGACTATCTACGCTATAAAAATAGGCTTCCAGAACGCCGGTGCTCCGCTCATGACCAAGCCTCTGGTCACGGCCCTGGTTGAATACCTCCCATCGACAGTAATTGTTCTCTTGATTGAGCACATTGCCATCTCCAAGTCTTTCGGCCGAGTCAACAACTACACGATCAACCCGTCGCAGGAGATGGTGGCCATTGGTGTTGCCAACCTTCTGGGACCCTTACTGGGTGCATATCCTGCTACCGGTTCCTTCAGCCGCACAGCCATCAAGGCAAGGGCCGGCGTACGGACACCTTTTGCTGGTGTTATCTCGGCCATTGTCGTGCTGCTGGCCATCTATGCGCTGCCTGCCGTCTTCTTCTACATTCCAGCCGCCTCTCTCTCCGCCGTCATTATCCACGCTGTCGGTGACCTAGTCACACCTCCCGACACCGTCTACCAGTTCTGGCGCGTCTCGCCCTTCGAGGTTATCATCTTCTTCGCCGGTGTGCTCGTCACCGTCTTCAGCAGCATCGAGAACGGTATCTACACCACCATCTGCATATCAGCGGCCTTGCTCCTGTACCGTTTCCTCCGCAGCCGCGGCCGCTTCCTCGGGCGCGTCAAGGTCAACTCGGTTCAGGGCAGCTCAGTCCTCGGCAAGGACGCGGACAAGCGCCTCGGCGAGTACGGCACGTTCGGCAGCTCGAACGCGAACGTTGACAGCCACATCGACCACCCTCTGTCGCGCAACGTCTACCTGCCCATCAACCACGGCGACGGCTCCAACCCGGCGATTGCACTCTCGCAGCCTTATCCCGGCATCTTCATCTACCGCTTTTCCGAGGGGTTCAACTACCCAAATGCCAACCACACATTGGAGTTCATGGTGGAGTGCATCTTCGAGCAGACCCGCCGCACGAGTCTCAACTCGTATCCACGTCCCGGTGATCGTCCATGGAATGACCCAGGCCCATCGAAGCGTGCCCTGAAGAAGGCTGCCCGGGGCGAGATCAACCTCAATGCGGGCCACGAGGACCTGCCGACCTTGCAGGCAATCATCCTCGACTTCTCTGCCGTCAACTTTGTCGACGTGACCTCGGTGCAAGCCCTGATCGATATCCGCAACCAGCTCGACCGATATGCGGCACCCGACTTTGTCGACTGGCACATCGCCTGCATCAACAACCGCTGGGCGAAACGAGCCCTCGTGGCAGCTGGCTTTGGCTACCCCAACGAGCGGCCCGACGGCCAGCACCACAGGTGGCAGAGCATCTTCAGCGTGGCCGAGATGGGCGGCGAGAACAGCCCCGCGGCGCAGGCTGAGGCCGAGCTTAACGAGAAGGTGCTGCGTGAACGGGAGCACCCGGGCAAGGTCGAGGAGGGCCTGCACAACCCGGACCACATCAACGTGGCCGAAACGGGGAGCGCGAGCGGCAGCTCGCAGGACGACGAGATCAAGAAGACGACGACGGACAGGGGCTCGAGGCTCAGACAGCGCAGGGCGGTTGCTGTGCACAGCGCCAACAGGCCGCTCTTCCACGTGGACCTCACGAGCGCCCTTCAGAACGCCATCGCCAACGTGGAGACGAGGGCGTCGGCGGAGCCTAGGTCGACTGGTGAGGACGAGGACGCCAAGAATATCTAATTGATGTTCTTTCTTTGTCTCTCCATACATACCATGGTGTTGAGGAGGAGGAAGATTACAAGAGTTTTACGATCTACGTTGAGGAACACAGGAGATATACGCATACATGTTTACATCTATGCGTTGTCGGATTTAATTAAGCAACTTCACCTAGACGGCATGAGAGCATTGGTTGTGTGTGGCATGATTTAGCAGCGGATTGCATGGACGAGACGGCACGTTCACCAGTCAGTCATCTCTGGCTGGTTTCTATTCTATGATTATTGCCTCCTTCGGTTGGGAACTTGGAGGGCTTGTTGCCCCAGGATGTGGAGGGAACAGAGGAGGGATTTTTGGTACATCTTCATGATATCCCCTTGCCGCAGTTTGGCTCTATGACTTTTTTTGAATATTACCTATTCTTTTCGAACTTGGACTTTTAGACTTTAGTTCTTCCTAGTGAATTTCTTTTGGGCGCTTTTCGCTGCATAAGACCATTGATGCCTGATTCCGCCTCCGAGAAGCATCTCGGCAGCGGAGATTTGGAGACTGGGAAGCAGTCATGTACCCACGCCCAGACTTGTAGCTGGGTGTCTCGTTGTGGAATTTCGCCTCGGACTCTGGAGGACCTCACAGCAAGTGACTCTTGGATAACCATCCAGATGGACACTCCATTTCGCCCCTTGGGGGGACAGCTCCAAATCAAGCATCCCAGTCACCACCAAGGCCTGGTTCGGAATCCGGAATGCCATTATTGCATGCCCACGTGAGGACATACCTAATACGTAATGACTACATTCTGATGTTCACTACCCGTCCAAGTTCATTCGTCGTGTTGTATTTCCTTTCCCCCTCTCCTTCTCGAACACACACAGACGCGCGCGCATACATACATACATACACACATATGAGCCGAATCTTGAAGGGCCTGGCTCCGAATGACATAGCTGCCCTGCGTTACGGTTACATAGTTACTTTACCACCTGCACCCCAGCTTTTTGCGTAACCGAGGATTGAGGAGGGGGGGGGGGAAACCTCGTGTCCGGTAGACCACCCTCCGGCCCTACGATCCGAGAATGGGCACAGCATCCGGGGTGGCGACGTTGCAAGGCAAGGAAAGAGGGGGGGGGTTGTCCCGCAGAGCCTCCTCTTGCGGAAATAATGTGCGTCGATCGTGTTTCGGATTTTTTGACGCCGCGGCTGAAAAGAGAGAGGGGGGGGGGGAATAATAAACTTTTTCACACTACTATGTACGAAAGCGACGAAATGAGATGATCATGTCGCTCTTCTTCTTTCTTGTGGACTTTTTATCTTTTTATTTCCGTGTTTTATGGGGGGAGGGAAGGGGGTGTGCCTTGAACATCCAGATCGATCTTCCCTTTTCTCAATTTCGTCTCCTTCCTTTATGGCTTGTTCCGTTGCCCTATTAGGTAAAAGGATGTATATTCGTATGGACACGCACAGCTTGCTGGGAAAGGGGAAGCCAGATCTAATCTAGAGAACACAAGACGGTGGACATGTAACTCCTTCAAGGGGGGGGGGGACAGCATGAATGCCTCCTTGCTCAGCCCTGTCTCGAACAGAGTACAAATCATTACCCCCTCTCGGCGGTCTTACTACTATGATAAATTTGCAAAAGATGATTCTGGACCCAGGCCTTCCTCCCCCCCCCCCTTTTTTTCTTTCTCTGGCCCTTTCTCTCTCTCATTCCAAAACTTCAGACGAAGAGGGGGCGGGCTAAGATGAACGATGCAGTGTTTTTCCTTACCCAGCACTAATCCTGGTTCGAGTGCATGCTTGTTGTTGCAGATCATCGTAGTGGCAGCTGGATAACCTTGGGACGTTTCCTGATCTTCATGATCACCAAAACAAAACCCCAACAGACAATTTTTATGGGGAAACTTGAGATCAGAAAGAAGGGGAACACAGGAAAGAAAGAGAAGAAAAAAAAGAGGGTTACACAACAGGTACATGGCGCGAGATCAATGTGGCTGCCCTTTTTTTTCTTCTTCTTCTGTATGCTGCACGACAGATTGGGCTCGGTTAACAATTGCCGAGCCGAGATTTCGTCCCAAAAGGAAGAAAAAGAACAAGAACAAGACGCCTCAATTCTCCTTGTCTTGTATCATGACGGCACGTTCAGTTGTTGAATTGGTCAAGTCACCCGGCATCGACCCATACCAGTGCAAAATGATGTTGTGTTACCTCCCCCCCCCCAAGACGATGACGACGAACGCACGCCGCCTCCTCTTTGTCTCCCCTCCTTGACTCTCCTTTTTTTTTCTTCTTCTTTCTCCGACTCGGAGATGCTTGGGCCTATTCGGAATTTCTTTGCCTGCCCCCCCTCCCTTTTTTATTCTTTTTTTTTATTAACTTTTCTTTCCTCTTTTTGCTTTTCAGAAAATACGGGGCATTCGGCTCCGTTCAGGCCGGGATTGGTGGATCATCTTTTGATTGCCCATGGACTGCTGGCTCCTTGAAACAAGATGGCCAAACATGGGGGATCATCCTCGCTCGACACCCTTTTCGGGAGGGGTCACCTGCTGCGCCAAAGCCTCATTCATTCAAGGGGGGGGGCAAAGAGTGGGTTGAAAGGAAATATACTGCTGCTACATTGTACATGGTATGATCTGTTGTTGCTGTGGTATGTATATTGTGGAGAAGTTCTTGGCTTGTGTAGGAGATTTATATGTTGGTGTATATATGTATATATGTATATATATAAAAGAGCTTGTCTTGGGAGCCAGTTCTTTTCATTTGTTCTTTTTCCTGCTGGTCATCCGGTATCAAACCAGTTCTTCTCCTTCCCCAGTCTTACAAAACTTGCATCAACTATCTTTCATTCTTTCTTCGCAGCCTTTGGTGCCGCCGACATTCTCTCTATATTTTTCCCTCTTCTTCCTTGCCCTTATATTACACCTACAAAAACCTACCTCGCCGCTACCATTTCTATCAAACCCCCTCAAGATGAAGTGCACCGCCCAGATCGCCTCTCTCGTGCTGGCCGCGACCAGCGCCCTCGCCGCCCCGGCCACCTCCGCCGCCTCCCCCCTCGCCCGCCGCGACGAGAGTTGCGACTCCTTCTACGAGTGGGATGAGTCCCCCTACACCATCTACCAGAACAACTGGGGTGCCGCCGAGGCCACCTCGGGCTCCCAGTGCACCACCGTCACCTCTGTTTCGAATGATGTCGCCGTCTGGTCTACTTCCTGGACCTGGGCCGGTGGCTCCTACAATGTCAAGTCGTACTCCAACGTCGGCCTGATGAGCGTCAACAAGCAGCTGAGCGCTGTCAGCTCTATCCCATCGAGCTGGGCATGGAGGTAAGTCTTACCTAGGGAGCCCTTATATATATACATATGTCCAAGATGAAAAAAAGAAAACTAATTCTCTCCCCCGCTTTTCAGCTACACTGGCTCCGACCTCGTCGCCGACGTTTCCTACGACCTCTGGCTGGCCCCCACCTCAGGCGGCACCAACAGCTACGAGATCATGGTCTGGCTCGCGGCCCTCGGCGGCGCCGGCCCCATCTCGTCCTCCGGCTCTGCCATCGCCACCCCTGAGATCGGCGGCTACTCCTGGTCCCTGTACTCGGGCCCCAACGGCGACACCACCGTCTACTCCTTCGTCGCCAGCAGCGAGATCGAGAACTGGTCCGGCGACATGATGGACTTCTTCAACTACCTGGTCGAGGACGAGGGCGTCTCTGACTCCTTGTACATCACTCAGCTGCAGGCCGGTACCGAGCCCTTCACCGGTACTGATGCTGTCTTCTCCACCTCTTCCTACTCCATCTCCGTCGAGTAAAGGGGGGGGGGGTTCTTTTTATTCATTTATTCTCGCACTGGGAAAAAAGTTCAGCCCCATCTAAAGCGAGGGGGAAAGGGAACGGAACTCGGTTGTGTGTGATGATGAGGCGAGGTTGACCTGTGCAGTCTATCTCTTGATTCGGTTGTACATATGACAAACCCAACATACAAGACTGGAAATTGTACATGTTCCTAATCGGATCGCCGTTTGTCTTGTGAATTTGCTACGTGACTGCAAATTCCCTCCGTGGATCCTTTTCTTGCTGAACCTCGGTTTCATGAGCTCACCTTTTGAGGTCATGTTACCTCGAGTACTTGCACAGTAAGAACTCTCACAATACTTGAGTCAACGCTTGTAGACTGAGAAGGGTTGATGCATCGGCCTAGATTCGCGACTTGGTATGATTAAAGATAGAGATTCAAGACCCCGTCTGATGTGAAGGGTGCATACAAACATATACATATACAGCATGTATACAGATTTCAGTGTGAACCAATTTGGTTTGGTCGCGTCACTGTATGATGTAGTAACACCTGGGATCCAACCATACCGCAAACAAGAAAGAAAGACAGAAAAGGTGTTTTCTGTTCTCAAAAGACGAGGCCACTCTGCCGCTATGAAGCAGACTGTGACTGAAAGCGTGAAACTTCTCTAGCCTGCTTCTGACCAAGAAGGTACAGTGATGAGACTGGGAACAGCTCCAGCATTCTTTTACTCGGCCCGAGGTTCACTCACTACAACAATGCTCTCAAGCAGATGAATTGTTGACTCTCTGCAGCACTGACCTCAAAGATGGCCGAGACTGTATTGCTCCACTGATGTTTGCTGAATTAGGCATATGTAGTTGGGATATTGTCAGCTGCTTGGTCTCTGCTCAAGGCCCTGATTGCTTTTGACATGAATATTGGTGGATTGCGTTGCTGAGCTGCACGTGACGATTAGGCAAGAAAGCTGCGAAACCCAGTATAGTGGAAAAGGGACGGAGCACAACCTTGACTTTCAACGTAATAACGCAGGGAGTTTGTAATGACACCCTCTCGCACTGTTGTCCCCTGGCAAGCCAACAGGCTATCAACGAGGACCCTTGTGCTCCCGCAAGACTTGAGCCTCAAGGTCATCGAGCGGTCGGGAAAGCTTGGTCAAGCGGAAGGGCAGGTCCTGGCTCCGTCCACTCCGGAGCTGTGTTGCCAAGGTACTTTTGTGGTTCTGTCGACACACACGAGACCACAATCCATGTGAGCACTGAAGGGATAGCCATCTCCAGTGCAAGCTAGAAATGATGTGTTCTATACAGAGAGGACTCTCGCACAATCCGTCTTGTGCTTGGGGAAAGGAGGGTCTGCGATGATGCGACTTCGCTGGCGACATGATGGCGTATTATTGCAAGAGGCTCAGAAGCCCCTTTGATGTGTCGATGAGTGACTGCTCTCTTCTCATTGCAAAGAGGCTGAGGAATTCCAATCCGGCATGCTCTGCATGCAGGACAGCTCGCTCAGCCGGCCACGACAAGTGATCTTGGGCATGGACTTCGAGACCACGGTACCATCTGGCTGCATGGAAGAGCTCACGAGCCAGGACGTCGACACTGACCGATGGCCACCCCCGAGAAAGCAACCGCAAGTAGGAGGCACTCGCCCCACTGCATCCCAAATTCATCAGTGCACTTGTCGGAGGTGCCTTCTTGTCCTTCGCCTAGCCCTGTGACACGCATTGCCCATCTTAACAACGTTGATCCACAGTTCAGAGGTTGGTGTGCGTCTAGAACGGCAAATTGAACCCCGAGACACGACTTTGATTACAAGAGCCTTCTGACAGGCAAGCACCGAGTCCAGCCTGCCCTGCTTTCTCGTTGGAGGGGGGGGGGGCATTGGGGCTCCAAAAAAACAAGTATCGAGTTGGCGGCAGGCCTCACATGGCCACCTCAGACAACGAGGGAGTGAGGGCTCCCGAGAAGATCTGGATATTCAGGGTGAAGGAGCACTAGCACTTGCTAGACATCACGTTGCGAGCACGTGCAGAGAGGTGACGGTGGCAGGCAAATGATAAATTGAATGGGGGAATCAATATAAGCCTAGGGCGTAGTCCATGGCTTGTATGTCCTGAAAATTGGTGGACCAGTGTGGAACTTCACGAACAGTGCAATGCAATCCCCGCAAGTCGGTGCACAGCCAATGATATCCAGTAGTACAGCAATGCTGGTTCAGCCTCGCAGGCCCAGCCTCGTCCAAATCGATCCAAGGCTGACACACGGGTATGTGATGGATCGATCCGATACAAGAGTAGAACGTGCTAAGAAGTAAAGAAAGTCCTTACACTCCCAAGGGTAGAGCAGGCCGGGTCTGTCTACACCGCTCCGAGTCGGCCTGGGCCGTTCCCTGAAGATGGTCGCGTGTTCCTCCGGTTGCCGTCAGCCCATTGATCCGCCGACCCAGTTATGCCAGGTCACTTCGTCGGCCGCTGTGAAGCTCTGTGGTTGATTGTACGTTGTGTCCGTGCACAGGCCGAGCAAGGTCGCCGGTTTGCTCCTTGGGGGTCAGTCGACGGACTGCTCGTAGTACCCGGTAGCCCGGATCCCAAAGCCTCGGTGTCTCCTTGACAATGGGTCGAGAGAGGCTGCGATTGTAGACAAACCAATAAGCCAGGCCGAGCCACTGCCACCAGGTGGATCAGTGGCGAGTCTGTGCCATTGAGATGGCTTCCTCGGCTCGACGAGCAGAAGCAATTTCCAGTCTCACGATATTTTGCGGGAAATAAGGCGGCGTGGGCCCAGACAATGCATCTGGCGACGGAAAATTTTCGATGACACACTTAATCAAAACAATCCCGGCTGAGCTTATCAATGAGAGACCAAGAAGAAGGGCATGTAGTAATAGGATGATGAATCGAAGGATGAATTGGACGCCACGGGGAATGAGACAGGCCAAATGGGGAAAATGGGCACATATCCCGCGTAGGTTACGAGACAATGTTGCCCAACACGTTGCACGCGAAGACCGGCTGCCCGTGCAGGCGACCAGGATCGTAAGAGCGGTTGCAGTGGTTGATTTTGCTTGGCTCATTTGAGAAAGTTGACCTCACCTTTCTTTTCTTCTTGGGGTCGCCAGAAATCCTGAAATGAATAGATAATGGGGAGGCAAATTTGTGATCCTGGGCAGTACTACTGCAGGCTTAGCTAGATTGCACTTGTGCTAGCGAGGTGGCCAGTCGGGGAGTTGGGACGGCCAGCAACCCAAGCAGAATTCGCAGAGGACGGACGGGTGTCTAATGGCGACGGAGGTTGGCGTGACAGACGGTCGAGATCGCGCATCATGCGAAACAATAGCGCTGTCCATGGCTTGGCCCTGTGGCCAAGTCTTTTTCTTAAGCCAGAGCGGAACGGTTGCTCGCCAACTCGGCACCGTTCTTAGAACCTTGCGCAGTGAAACCTAGTCCGCACGCAAGCGGGCCCTGATCACATCTGTGCTGGCGGCGACTGGGTGATTGGTGCTCTGCTTCCGCATGGATGCTGGGCTGGTGCGCTTGCGCCACTATTCACAGGATGAGATCAGCCACAAATGGCCAGACAGTCAATGCCCCTTGCCGAGTTACGCTTCCTCGTGCCAAAAGGGCCTGCGGGCTGCCATCCGTCATTGATATACACGGCTCACTCTGCGACCAGCTCTCCTGGGGCCGCAGAGCCACTGCCGACGCGTTAGAGGGAGAGAAGAGCAAGGCTGACCTGTCGAGTCAGCCGAGCGCGATGTTATCGAGGGCGACATCCCGCCAGGCTTTGCACAGCCGAGATTGCGGATCGGTGTCGGCATGGCTGACCCCGGTTTTCCGAGAATGGGCTCATTGGCAGATCAAGAGAAAGACGCCTGCACGGGCTCGCGCAAGGTCTTGGGAAAAGCCTTGGCTCCTCCTCCTCCTGGTCCTCCTCGTCCAGCTGGGTAGGGGACATCCTGCGGTTCCACTCTTTCACACTCTTTCATTTCAGCCTCCCCGGTATCTCTCTTGTCACAGTGCAGCAATCTTCATTTCCAGAGGGTGTGGTCTGGAGGGATATGTGGACCACACCTGGCAAGGCGGACCCGCGCCCAATCCGCGTCTCCCTAAGCAAGTTTGGTGGACAATGGCTCTGTAGTATGGTACTTGTGGGGGGAGAGCACAGATGGTGCGCTGCCAGTGTTGAATTAACTCAAGTCCAAGGGTCCATGTTCCCAGCCGTTAACGGTTCCATGCCGCGATGGAGGTGGGTCCCGGCAGCGCATATTCTCATTGGAACAGCGATCGTCACGATAGGCTCGTTCCTTTGGGGCTGGTGCTGATGCTGATGCTGGGCGCAAAGAAAAGAAAAAGAAAAAAGGGCCCCCGCCGGGCGGCTTATTTTATCGTTTCCGCTCCCAGACCATCGACAGTCAGCGCTCTGGAGGGCTGTGGAGCGCTCATGTTGGATTGGTCCCTGGCGGGGGAGGTGCCTGGCAGGGCAGATGATGATTTGCACCTGAATCAGCAACCTTTCTTGTGCGTCCATTTTCGTCCCTCTCTCCAGCCTGGTGTGGACCACACCTCTCTGGGCAATTGAGATGGCACATGGGTGAGAGATATGATGTTGATGATGCAGCGATGGCAGGTTGTCCTAGGAAGACGCGAAAGAATGAAGGGCAGAAACGGAGGTGCCGCCATGACCACTTGTGTGGGCCAGACCCCATCCTCCTATGTCAAGGGACCCATCCTGTGAGACAAGCACTCCCCATGCAAGGCACAGCGGACAAGACCGCGGTGTGCTAGGGTGTCCAAGGGGATCGTGAGGGAAATAAAGCGGCCGCACAGTCGGTGTGAGGATGGAGGTGCTCTCCTCTTCACGCCACAGGGAGGAGGGAAGGATAGTGGTAGAAGCTAAAAACGAAAGAGAGCAAGAAAACATAGAGGACCAAAGGAAGCTCTCGAGCCATTCGTTTGCAGGGCACGGGTGGGTCATGGCTCGTTGTCGCTATCGTCTTTGTTGTTTCGCCTGGTACTGGTTGCCGATGCAGGGCTCGAGGCTGATGCACTTTCTGTAGGACGTTTGGGGGAGAAGGAGGAAGTAACGGTGACGTGACTGTTTCTCCAGGGACCTTCTAGATAGCAAGGTTCCCTCCCCGGCCATGGGCTGAAACGGAAAGAGAGACCCGACGTGTGTTAAAGATGACCCCGGATCTGCCACCAGACCGATATCATGGTGCTGTAGATAGTAGTACTCTATGCAGTTTCTATGAAGAGCTTGAAGCGCAAGAAATACTTGGTGATCCTACTATAAAGTACTGTATACGTGGAATAATCACAGCTGGATTTACCGACTGCGCGATCCTCTCGGTACAGGCCACGCCTGATTGGCCTTTGCGTACTGCACCTTGTGCAACTATATACAAGCGAGCGGTAGAGAGAGACAGAGAGAGGCGTGACACTGCCAGACCTTGAGGAGATGGCTCTCTATCACCTTCTCTCTCTCAGTACGTCCTGTGCCTTGGTTGTTGCTGGTGCTGGTTTGTGGTTGTAGCGGCAATCGGAATATAGACTGCGACGTCAGTCAAGTCTCTTATCTCGGCTGTTTATCTCTGCTGTGCTGGAGCAGCAGTCCCATGGCACCTTTCTTGGGTCACAGTGACCATGTGCCCTCTGGCTGAGGAAGGGTGTCCTTGCATATGCATAAGGGAAAGACACTACTGGTATTATATGCCAGCCTTTTTTGAGGTCCCAAACTATTGATACAACAATACTCTGGGGGCACTATGGTAGTTGCTCTGGCTGGTGTTCCCGAGGGAAGAGGAGAGGGGTGCGGAGAGACACAATCCTGAAACGTTTTGGCTGTTCCCGCCAGATCGGCTTGCGGCTGATGCAGTTGATTCACTCAGCACTACTTCCATCATAGTACTAAATATATTACCATGTCGAGTGTCTTTGTTGGTGATTGAGGATGATGGAGGAGGAGGAGGAGCAGGGTCTGAAGCAGCCAATCTGATTGGAAAATCTGACATGCGGAGCGGATAGATTTAGAACACCCATCCTCATTTCATTGCTGACTGCATCGACATACCACAGTACAAGGTACACTGCATTAGTACGTAGCTACACTGCAACCTCGGTACAACGTCCGACAACTGGCACCTGTGACAGGAGGGGCTGACAAGATGCTGCTCTTTTTTTGCGAGAACAAATCATAGATGAGACGAACATAGAGACGAGACCTCAAACACGCAGTCTTTTTTCACTGGCCGTCCCGAGATGGGAGAGAGAAAGGATGCGAAAATGCGATTGATGCGACAGGGTTAAGTATCTCGAGAGTGACTGGTACCTTCTGGCGGCTGTCGCAAGTGTCCTGATACCCACGCGGTCTAGACGTCCTGCCTTCTTCGCAACCCTTCTTCATGTGCCATGATGCAAACGTACAGAAAATTCGCGCAAGGATGCTCGTGACTTGATTCCGCTTTCCTTTTTTTTTTTTTTGGTGCCAGCCATAGTCACTTGTCACTACCACGGCTGGAGTCACGATTTATGGAATCTTTTCACTTGATATGTCGCCGCAACCGTCTGTGGGTCGGGAGACAGAGAAAATAGAGAAACAGGGAGGCCGGTCTCTTCTATCAGGGACGTGCTGGGTAATTGCATATTAATCAGTGATTATCTGCATAAGCAGCAATTTACTCCTCACAGACCTCTTCTGTCAAATCAGCCCCCCCTCCTTCGGGGTCCACTTGTGCCCTCCCCGCAAGTCTTGCCAAGTATTCCAGGTTGTACTACGTAAAGGTTGCTGTCCCCCAAATAGATAGGCGTGGCAGGATTTTTAAAATGAGATGGGCTGCCTTGCCCGCGGTTGGCTCCCAAGCGTGGACATGACCGCTTGTAGGCCCCAGCTTCTCAGACCTTTTCTCTTTCTGCTCCTCTACGTATACATAGTATGTAGTGAGCATC
The DNA here is from genome assembly GCA_006503525.1 of Cryphonectria nitschkei. NCBI lineage: Eukaryota > Fungi > Ascomycota > Sordariomycetes > Diaporthales > Cryphonectriaceae > Cryphonectria > Cryphonectria nitschkei. Next base: position 38,573 of record LAZJ01000113.1, on the reverse strand, counting down.
GGTGTACTATGGTACATATCACTGTGACGATTCCATTTTTCAGTGGCCCTCACCCGCCGGCCTCTCCTTGTTTCCTGACGGCATGGCAAAGTGTATATTTTTCTTCCCTCCGCCTCCTCCCCCCGGCTAGTATTCACCTTAATATGTACTGTGTAGCCGTAATTTCTGACAGACAGGACCCGAGGCACCCAATCATGAATCAATTCTGTTGCATCTAGTTACATATTCACTACCACTGGCTGAAGCACGGTCCTCAACCCATGTGCTGCGCTAGAGCCTAAAGCGCATAAGCCTTCATCGTCCCCCCCCCCCTTCTCTTGGGCGGTTGCAGCCCCTGTCCCTAATCACTGTGCTACTTGGCTAAGTAAGTACGTAGTGACAGCACTGAAATTAGCCCGTACTGGTTAGGGTACGTGCCCCCAGACCTGCTGTATTGCTACAATGCCCAGGCTAGTGATACTTTATCAGTGCTTCCTCCCACTGATAGTACAGACCTGGTGGCCCACTGGGTCAGTACCTAGAGAGTGCCTAGAGAGCCTAGTGCCTGTTCCCTCCTTTATTACCAACATGAGTGAGGAACAATCCATCGCTCAGAATCTTCGTCGCCTTCGCCCCCCTCTAAAAAAAAAATTAATTAAAAAAAAAAAAGACTTCCTCCTTTTGACCTGATTTTCTCACCACCAACCCTCGACCTCTTCTCCTGCCAGTCTCTCCTTCGACATTAATCCCACAGGAAAGAGGTTCAGGAACGAACGAGTCATCTCTCAGGAGCACCCAGGAACGGAACTCGATCCTTCTTTCTTCATTAGATCTGAAAAGGCGCATCCACGGAACTAAGCTCGTCATCGCCAGCAAGAGGTCGTCGTTTCTCGCCCCAGCCACTTCAGCCTAGCAGACCTGCTTCAGCCCACCCCCAGCCCGACCCCCGTCACTCCTTTTGCAGGAGGCCCACGAGTTTGTGTGTGGATGCGTGGATGTGTGTATGTGTGTGTGCGCAGACTATCTGAACCCACTGCATTACCACGCTACATAGGCTACCTTACCCACAGCCGCAGTTCGCTGCGAATCGCGCTGTACCGCAACCAAATCGTAACACTGCCCAGCACCACAAGACTTGAACCTGGCCATCCAACGGGAACCAGTCGCTAGACTGTGTGGCACTCTTCAATCCTTGGAACCTGGACCTCGCTTCTTGTCCTCATTTCTTCCAATTTTCTCCATACAATTTCCACACCTAGACCCCCCCCCAAAGGGTCGAGCGAGCGTCTTCTTTCCTCACCTCTCGCATATTTTTTCAGCTTTGGAAAACACGCATCCATAATAAAACTGTCCAGTTCACTTCTCTGTCCTTGACGAACCACTGACCCGACTCCCGACGTCCTCCTCCCTCATCCCCCCCCACCCAAGGAAGGGAACCTCAACGAGACGCGCGCGCCCGCCCGCCCCTATTTCCCGCCTCGTCTTTTTTCCCTTTTTTTGTCCTCCTCCGCCGTCAAGCTTGGCCCTTCTTTTTCTCTCTCTTACACACACACATCGGCAAGTTCACCACATCGTCAACATGTCCCTCTTCGCATGGTGCACTCGCCGCTCGGGCGGGCTGGCCATGCTTGCCACGGTGGCTCTCTCCTACTGGGTTATCTCCAAGGAGGCCGCCGTCTCCTACCACGACATCTTCAAGTATCACCAGCAGAGAGATAGCTTTGCCGCGGCGCCCATGGACCCTACCACCCCCTCGCAGGGTGCAGGCATCTGGACGGTCATCTTCGCCTACTACACCCTCCTCATCCACGTTCTCGTCGCCATGTTCCCTTTGCGATCTTGCTACGCCCTCTGGGAGATAACAAGGACCATGAGGAATGCTGCGCACAGCAAGGCTCTCCAGAACCTCAAGTTTGCCCATCGTCGCCGCGGCTCTTCGACCTCTCTCTCCAGCTCCGAGACTCTGACCTCCTCTCACGGCGGCTCCTCTACCAGCAGCGATGCTGGCGACTTCGAGGCCGAGCTGTACACCGACGGCGATGCCGAGCCCGACAATATCGTACACGCTATCGTCATTCCAAACTACAAGGAGGAGCTGGATACGCTGAGGGAGACGCTGGAGGTCTTGGGCAGCCACCCTCAGGCTCGCAATAGCTACGATGTGAGTTACCAGCTCTTGTCTCTCATCCCGTCATCGCGACTTGCAAGGACGGGCATGATCTGCAGGCCTGCACGTCTGGAGCGCCTCTCCCCACCCCCTACTACTTACTCCCTTTGCCTAGCATCAAATCCAACCCCCTCCCCCCACACACATCGCGCTTCGGCATTCTTGCATAACTAATGTAAAGCTGACACCAATTGATGCAGGTCTACCTGGCAATGGAAGTGCGCGAGAACAACGTCGAGCTGAAGGCCATGGGTCTTGTTCAGGAGTTCATCAAGAAGTTCCGGTCTATGGATTTCACGATTCACCCGGCCAACATTCCTGGCGAGAGCGCTGGCAAGGGCAGCAACATGGCTTGGGCCGTCCGCAAGCTGAGCGAGAAGTACTCTCTGGAAGCCCGCAAAGACGTGGTTGTCACGGGTATCGATGGTACGTGCTCCCTCCCGAGAGCCTGAACGTTCTGCCGCGCTTTGTGTTTCCAATTGCTGCATGCTCCTACCGTACATGAGACACTAACGTTCTGTGCCTGCAGCTGACAGCCACCTCTCCTCCAACTACTTTGCCCACCTCACGTCCATGCACCTGTCCTACCCTGACACCGCCAACACGACCCTGTACTCTGCACCAATCATCTTCGACCGCAACGCGCACAGCGTCCCGGCCCTCGTTCGTGTCGCTGATATTCTCTGGGCCAACGCCGGCCTGTCTGGACTCTACCGGGGCTCTACAATCGCTCCTCCGACTTCAGTCTACTCGGTTCCTCTCGAGCTGGTTGACCGCGTCGGTGGCTGGGACTGCGACCCCGAGGCCATTGGCGAGGACCTGCACATGTACCTGAAGTGTTTCTTTGCGCTGAACGGCAACCTGACCGTGCGGACCATCATCAGCCCTGTCAGCCAGAGCAACGTCACTGGCGGTGCCGGCGGCGGCTACAAGGGCGTGATTGCCGACGTCAAGGCCCGATACAAGCAGGCGATTCGGCACATGTGGGGTGCCCTCGACTCGGGCTATGCTATGCGCAAGGTCGTCGAGCTCTGGCAGGACAGGAAGCACACCTCCAGGTCGTTCCGCCCGATCCACAGCGCCCTCAATGACACCACGGACATCTATGTTCCCGACAGCCAGACGGACCCCGAGGCGCCACCTGTCGAGAACGGTGTCTTCTCCGACGTCACGCATGATACCCTCAAGGAGCCCAACTGGGAGCGCATCTTCTATCTGTTCCACCGGCTCTTCGAGGCGCACTTCCTGCCTCTGCAGACCACGATCCTCATCGTTGCCTCCACTCTGTACGTGTGGGTCACCGAGGGCAACGCTGATGTCCACGGCGTCAACTGGATCTTCGACATCTGCAACATCCTCAGGACTGCTGGTTTCATGGAGGTGGCTTTCCTCCTGTTCCTATACGAGGGCTTCCACAAGATTTGCGTGCAGAGCCGTGAGAAGGAGATGAACGATGCCGGCCTGGCCAAGGGCATGAACTTCTCCCACCGGAACATTGGCAAGAACTGGAAGGATTACTGCATGGTCCCGATGGTGGCTCCTCTGTTTGGCGCCATCCCGTGCGCCCAGGCACAGATCTGCCATTTCTGGACCCTGGATCTGGTCTACACGGTCAGCAAGAAGGTGACCAGACAAAGATCGCGATCTGTGACAACAGCAGCCGCGTTGGCATAATGACTTTTTCACGAACAAAAGAAGAAAACAACAACAAAGAAACCCCGACCCTTCGCTTCTTTTAGCTTACGATATTTCAACGACCCTATTTATTTTCGTTTCAAAGACTTGCCCTTCGACCGGACTGGAAGCCTCGCCCGTGTTTCGACTCAGACCAAAAAAAAAGGAGAGGCTCGCGCCGCGCCCCTCCCCCACAATCTGCCTCGTACACGTTCGATTCTGTGCACACCTTTGGAGACTATGGAGATTCTTTTTTTGGAGCGGACACCCTTTTCTGAAGCACGTGTGTAAATAGAGGGCATGATGTTGATTTGCATGGCATGGCATCGGCATTTGGCATCTAGAAATGGGGATCAACTACAACTTTTGGGGGTTCTTATCCGGAGTTTCAGGAGCAATCGCTGCGAACGGTATGGAAAAGAGGGATCCTGCTTCGCCGCATTACGTTCGCTACATGGCAAAGAGAGAAAGAGAGAAGAAGAAGAAAGGGAATGAAGAATCGGGTCTCGTATACCAACCACAATGGAGGGTTCTACAGACAAACCACCCTCGCTGCACGATACGGGAATGGACCACGACTAAGACTGGCCCCGGGCCTGAGGGGAGGGCTAGCTCGGCCGGGCACCCAGATAAACCTGGTGGCCGCCTCACGAAAGGGAGTGGGGAGGGGCTTTTGGCAATGAAGGACGCCAGGGATAATGCGAATCTAGCCCGCTAATATCTAATTTTATCATGTACCAACTCTGATGGGACAACTTTGTGTGGGAAGCTCTTGTGGTAGAGAGAAGTGTGTGGCCTCTCGACGAAGGACCAACTACAGGAGCTATCACGACCATGGGATGGGACCTTGGGGACAAGCAAGTGGGAGCGGGGGGGCTCCTCCTTACCATTAGGACAGAGATACGGCGTATTGTATGGAATACCTTGTGTATCAGACATGATCAAGCAGAGAGAGTGTAGTGTGACTGAGAAAACAGAGAAAGAGAAAGTCAAAAAAGGCAAGTTCCAGCTTGTGGTGGCCACTACTACTGAAGCCCGAGATGGTTGAAGACTAATGATGAAATCTGATTGGACGGATGAAGGATGAGTGGGATGATAGGAAAACCAACTGGCTTGCTGTGAAACGCCCTCCATTGAATGAATGCAGGTGCTCGCTGTCCTCTGTGATGTGCACCGGGAAACTATTCTCTACCCAAAGTCCAGATCGCCAGGAAGCGGCCACCAAAAGGAGGAAAGAGAGCGTAATGAAGAATAAGGCCTCCAACCAAGGCCGGCGGGGGTGGGATGGTGGGATGGGAGATGGCCACAGCATAGTACCTGAAAATCCAATCTGATGAAGCCTTTTCGCCAGATTGTATAAGCATCTTTGGAGTCTAAGAGCCCCAAAACTTGGACCAAGGAAAAAAGAAGAGGCATTGCGCCTCGCTGCGTACGTGCCCGCGGGGGGGCCGGAAAGGGAAAAAAATAAATAAATAAGAAGGACGAAAAAGCTGGGAATAAAAACATGTGACGCGCGTCAGTTTGTGACACTTTCGTGGGGGGAAGAAGAAGAAAAAAGGGTGGGGGAGAGGAGGGGGAGGTGGTGGTCCCCACCTGATACACATTGTTCCTTGCCGGATAGTATGTATCAGTGTGGTTTTAGTCTTTGTGTGTGTGTGTGTACGTACATTATGTCTTATGTGGGAGCAGAAGGAGGAGGCGTGGCTTGATTTGTAGACTGAGGGAGGAGATACGTGGATGAGGAGGTATGTGGGGGAGGGGAGGTGTGTGTGGGCTGTGGTGGGAGCGCCGATCTTTGGCTGCCCAGCTTTATTGAAAATGCGTATATCGTACCAGTACAGTGTAAAGTACATCTTCGCAAATGACATGTGCATGTAATAGCATATGTCCACTTGGGGAATAAGTAATCCTGTTTAGAAAGGAGCCGAGTTACTGAATCGGTGTTCGGGTCTCTTCATTACTACATGTACCTTCTTGCTTTTCACCACCTCGCACCATGGGGTATTTTTCCCTTCTTTTCTTTTGACCATGGTACATGTATTATCGAATGTTATATACTATAGTATGCTACGGTCACATTAGATACTCGCTGGAAACAAAGAAGAAAAAAAGAAGAAAAAGGATCTGGCTCGGGTTGGGCTCTCCTCTCTGTTCATCTCGGTCCCAAGCCGAAAACACGAAGAACAAGGAGTATCTTTTTTCTTCCCCCCCCCCTCTTTTTCTCCTTCTTTTACCTGTTCTTGGGTTTTATGTAGAAAAATGTATGAGTAAATAAGTAAGTGAGTTGGATTCGCATGTAGCACTTGGATAAGTGGGTAAGGAGGAGGAGGAGACAGCAGTCGTCTTTGTGCCAGGCCCAGATAGAGGGAGGACCGGGCGTGTGTCGTAAGTCCCGAGCAGGCACGGAGGTTTCGGCCGGGCGTCCCTTCAGCCAAGGCGCAGCGAATACACTCCGCGAGGCAACGGAGGGATTTCTTGGATCGTCTGATGGATAAGGTTTTCTTTTGCATAGATGTTCGGGGTAAAGATGTCGGTCGAGTCATTGTCACAAATACAGGAGAAGGAGGAGGGAGGCAGGGAAAGATATATAAGAGGTCCAGTGTCCGGCTGCCTTTGAAGGGGTCATGATAGTTGGCATACATCGCAACCTGATCAATACTTTGTTATCTCTTCTATATCGAAGTCCAATACATATAAAAACCCTCAGTAAATACACGCAGACAAAATAGTCAATCATGGCCCCAGTCAAGTCCCTTCACGTCGGCGTCTTCTTCCCCTCCCCGCCAGACGTGGGAATGGGAGCCCAGCTGCTGTACGTCGACTTTACAACAATATACCCCTTCTTCTCCCCTCCTCCACCCATAACTTGCTTCTATTTGTTTTCTTTTTTTTCCCTTTCTTCTTTCCTTCTCTCCCTTCAACCCCCTCCCCCAAAGGTAAACTGACAAAACCACTCAACTAACGCCTCTTTCTCAAAAAAAAAAAAAAAAAACCCAGTGACACCGCCTGCGTCGACATCTTTGGCGCCCTCTCCCACAACTACCTCCAATACATAGCCCCCCTCCTCCCCTCGCCCGACATCCTGAAGCAGGCCCCCGACGTGACCATCTCCTACGTCGGCACCTCCCCGGCCGGATCCGTTGTGCCCCTCACCGCGGGGATGAAGATCCAGCTCACGCACCACTTCTCGGACGCGGATGTCGCGCCAGGGAAACTGGATATTGTGCTTGTGCCAGGACCTGACCCTCAAGAGCAATGTATGGCCGTTCTCTTTTTTCTCTCTCTCTCTCCCTCTCCCTTTCTATCCTTCCTCCTCCTCCTCCTCCTCCTCCTCCTCAACAGCAGAGAAAGGAACCTCGCCCTCTCCCCTCCCCACAATCAAATCTGCCTTCTCAAAGATCGTGTCAACTGACCAACCCAATCCCGAGTCCACAGGGGCCGAAGACGCACTGGCCTGGCTCAAGGCACATGCCGACACCCCTCAAGTCGACATCCTCAGCGTCTGCACCGGCATGTTTATCTGCGGCGCCGCAGGCCTGTTGACCACGACCACCGGCACCACGACCACCGGTAAGAAGGCATGTGGACCCTCCGCCATGCAGGGGCTTCTCAAGGCCCGGTTCGGCGAGGACGTGCAGTGGGTCGGCCATGAGCTGCGCTGGACCAGGGATGGGAACTTTTGGAGCAGTGGTTAGTCCCTTCTTTCTCTTCTCCCCCTTGTTATGGATGTGCGTGTGTGTGTTTGTGTGAGTGAGTAACCTCTGATGTTGATCGTCGTAATCAAACAGGCGGCGTCACGAATGGGAACGATCTTGTCGCTGCTTACTGCAGGGAGAGCGGCCGCTTCTCACCTCTTGTTGTCGAGATTGCGCTCAAGATGATGGATGTGGGGGACCGGCCGCAGAGGTATGACACGCCCTATGGAGCCAACAGCACGGCTTGATGTGGACGAGGACGAGGGAGGCTGAGTCTGATCTCTTGGATGGCCGAGGAGGAAGAGGAGACTCTGATGGTACCTCGAGGTTGGGGAGGGTGTGTATGCGTGTGCTAGGAGTTGTGTTCCATTTTTGTCTTGCTGTATTCCGGAAATTCTCTCTTATGAAGGAAGAATGCATTCGGATCAAGGCGCCACAACCTGCAACACGTTAGAATAACCAGAAGGCACTCCTGCTGCCTTTTAAAAGACTCGTCGTCTCTCGCCCACGAGTGTGAAGTTACTATACCAAAGAGGTTCCTCTGGCCCTACTGCACTGCGACGAGGACACTCCAGGACGTATGATGGAGTGTGACCAGCTTGTGACAACTAACGCAGCATGACATGGAACCACACACATTCCGCACACCTAATGATGATGACGGGACAACAGCTTTTCGATGCGGATTTTCCTTCCATTCGCAGTCTCGCTTCGCTTTTAATCATGTCTCTTCTCTTCTCGACTCGGACGCTCGCACGCTCGGCTTTTTTCAAAGAAAACCCTCCAAAATATACAAAAACTAACCAGGTCACAGCATCGAACATCATGACTCAACCGATGAATTCGGTAGTCAGCAGAGACTCCCAAGACTGCCCCGTCTCCCAAACCTGCTCCACCACCGCCCTCGCCCTCTCGACCTGCAAGAACCCAGTCCGCTTCAAACTGTCCATCCTCTCACGGACGAGCTGCCGTCGCTCCTCCCCGACCGTCTCACACGCCGCCGTGAACAGCGGGAATAGCATGCTGGCCTCGGCGTTCCCGCCAAGGGGCACGATATCGAGACAAGCGTGGATCTTGAGCACGGCTGCCTGCACGTCGGCGTGGCTCGACGGACGCTCCAGCACCCGCCGGTGCAGGTGCACCAGCCCCGCCCAGTGGAACGCCTCGCTCAGCGCTGTGATCTCGTGGCGCTCCCAGCGCGCGACGCTGCCCGACGCGTGGAGGTGCTTGCAGGGCTGTGGTGCCCTGGACATGGAGTCCGTCGCATCCGCCTCGAGGGCCCATGCCCGGTGCAGAATCTCAGTGGGCGGCTGCCAGGTATCGCCGCCCCTGATGGCCGCAGCTCCGGAGTGGGAGTCGCCTGCGCGCAGGATGTCGCACTCTTTGACCAGGTCGGCGACCTGGGCCAGGAAATACACCCCGCGCGTCGTCACGCCCATGATGCAGTCGATCTCGTCCCACTCCTCCTCATACTCGTCCTGCTGGTAGTCCAGGATCCATGCTGTCGAGCTCTGGCCACGCCCGCCGCTGAGCGTGCCCAGGATGTCTAGGTATGCAAACCAGCTCCACAAGAAGGCCCGGACCTGGTCTTCCTCCTTCCATTCGCGTGTCCACCGGATGCCGTCGTTTCGCGAGTTGATCAGCTCCCGAGCGAGGCCGAGGTGGCGCTGCCAGGGGATCGCCACGCCAAAGGCTGTGGGGCTGACGATCTCCAGCGAGGCAAGCATAATTCCCGTCGCGATATTCTCGTTGGAGATGGACTGGGAAGGATCATTCAGTGCGTTTCTGAGGGCCGGGAAGATGTCTTGCATCCAGTGGGCGATACGCGTAGCTGGTTCCGGATGGCCAAGGAGATGGGCTCGGTGGGATGCTGAAGTTGGTGTCAGAAGAGAGAGTAGAGGAAAAGAGAGTGAAAAAAATAATAACGAATAACAAATTGAAAAGGAAAAAAATAGGTGTCGGGTGCTTTGAGACTTACCTGCATATGCAAGCATGATACTGAGCAATTTGTCGTTTTTGACAGCCATCTGCGGAAGCACGTGCCGGTAGGGGTTGGACTGCTCGTCGTCGTGTGGGACAAGGGCTTTTGCTGTGTGGTTCATAAAGTGATGGAAGTAGAGCAGGTTCATCGGGTTCTCGAGCAACTTGGCCGGTAATGGCTCCAGGTCCCGAGGTATGCGCACCTGTAGAGGCTGTTCGTAGAATCCCTTCGAAGCTTTTGATTCTTTCCTCGAGCCATCCTGAGCAGCAGCAGTAGCAACAGCAGAGGGGTCCTTGACTTCGCTCTGGAACCGTGTCTTGCCCAGCTGCAGATCCACAATCCCATGGGCATCGTCATTTGGCCCTAGGTCTAGATCTGGGAAGCCGGGGTCGAGTCCGTAGTACGTGGTGACATCTGACAGGCACAAGTTCTCCCTCGCATTCACCGTCCTCTGTGACGGTGGTGCATAGTGCACTGGACCAGCCGGGCCCGGGGGTCCGGACAAGAGAGAGCTGACAGACATCCGGTGCATGTCTGGTGATGCAAACGTCGTCTGTATCGACCCTGGTGGGCGCATGACCCCATCCTCGCTGTAGGGAGATGATGCCGCCGGCGTCAAGGGCGAGTCCATAGAGCCGGATGCTGGGACGATGGCGGTACTCGACGAGAAGAGCCGAGGCGTCGCAGCCTCGGAGCTGAGATCGTTGTTTGAGACTGGGGGTGAGATCTGCGAAAGCGGACGGGGCGCATCGAGGTCGACGCTATATCTCAGTCGCTTGTTGGGTGGTGGACGTGCTGCTCCGGTGTGGCCGGCCTCTGGCAGCGTAACATAGGCTCCGTGTGCCGGGCTGGGGCGGGTTCGAGGTTGCGAGAAGATCGGACTGGCAAGATCAGGCGAACATAGGGGTGGAGGCTCCCCATCGTCTCTGACTGAGGGGGGCGGCTGCCCGGTAAAAACCACCGGCCTGAAGTTGTTGGACTGAACGGGTGCCGCAGCGTGAGGCTCTGAGCGTGGGACCATGAGCTTCTCTCCAGCTCTGGGGTTGGTTGCGGAGGGCGAGATGTGACCTTCTGGCGGCCGTGATGTCGTGGCCGTAGACGAGCTGCTCTTGGCGTCGGATGGCCGGCGGGTATGTGCGAGATGCGAGCTCGACGATGATTCTGACGGCGTTTGGAACAAGATGGTCTCGAGGCCTGGGTTCTTCTTCTTGCGCCCCTCCCAGTTCAGGCGGATGCTATAGTCGCACACCTCACGGGTCCTCTGGCAGCTAATCATGTTGCGTGGTCAGGAAAGCATTCCTTCGTCTTTTTTACTTCTTCTTCTGCCCACGCCGAAAGGGTGACGGACTACGGGGATGAGAGTGTGCCAATAATGTGGAGCACTCAAAGTTCCGGAACTGGTGATCAAGACGACCCCCCTCAAGCCTTCACTGGACGACAGAAGAGGCAATCATAGAGGCAGTTGAAAGGGAGGAAGGCAGAGAGAAGAGAAGAGTCAACTTACTTAACGCAGACTGGGCGTGCCTCATCGCACTTTACCTTTCTTGCCTTACAATTCCTATCTGGGAGTTAGTATAATGTCATGCCATAACCTTTGAGACGAATCAAGCCTCTCTCTCTCTCTCCCTCTCTCTCTTCTCATAGCTTGCTTACCAGCACCCATTTCTGCTCCTCTTCTTGGGTTCCGGCGCACCAGGCTTTTTGGGTCGAGGCATCGCCTCTGCCCTCTTCTGTTCCTGTGCACTCTAGCCTCTTGTCGTTTCTCAGTCGTTGACGGGCCAATAAGAGCGGCGTTGATGATGGGACAACCCCATAATCCACTCCCAAATTGTCAAGGTGGTATCAGCACGACGGGTTGTGACAAGAAGCGTTGGGTGAGTGGGGACGACCGCTGTGGTCTCGTCTTTCAGTGCGCGCGTCGTGCCTGCTCTGCCGTTCCGAGTCGTGAGAGGCAAACCCAACCTCGGCGCAACGGTCTGACCGTTCAAGGCAGACTACACAAAGTCATGACCCAAGGAGACGGCACCTTCTTGGAGGGGGAGAGAGGAGGACTTTGGGCTTGGATAACATGCCAGATACGGGATCGTCTAGAGGGGAGTGTTGTCCGTGTCGATGGAGACTAAACTAACAAGCCAAAGCAGAGGAGGAGCGACGGCCCTGGTTGGGGGGCCGCTGATAAGGCTAAGCATGGAAATGTCGCTACCCACATTTCCTCCTTGTCATCAGCGCTATCCCGCATGTGACTGGGCGCCGCACCACCGGCACCGGGTCCTAGTGTTGCAGCAGTCTTGGTTAATTGCCGATTCAGGGTCTGGGCGTGGGCGGTGGTGGTTGTGGCTGTGATAGTAGGTCGTACGTTTTTCTCTTTTCTCTCTCTCTCTCTCTTCTTTCTTTTCTTCTTCTTCTTCTGTTCCTTTCAAGACCTTGCAACACGGGCTGCTATCGTGCAGTGTGTGTGTGGTCTACTTTCACTCGATATTCAGCATTGATAGTTGATGTTCTGTAATGTCCAGTTTGCTTATTCAAAAAAAAAAAAAAAGCTACTGGAAAATGGCCTCAAGAGAACAGTAGTGGCTCAGGTGTCTGATAGTTTGAATAGTCCTGCTTGGCCAACAGCCTTAGCTGGCATAATGATCTAGCTTTGGTAGTCGAAGCTACATAATGTCAATATTGAGGATCTTGATGTCCTCTTCCGGCCGCTCCTTGTGAGTCCGAGCATTCTCTATTCTATGTATCACATCCAGACCCTGAAAGGCACGACCAAATATGGTGTGCTTATTATCCAGCCAAGGCTGCATTCAAAGCTTCTCGTCAGCAGATATCCACCTCGGGAACAGGGGGAAGAGGAAAACAAGAAAACAGTCTCAAATTGCACACACTTACCGTCTTCTCTGTGGTAATGAAGAATTGGCTTCCGTTCGTGTTCGGCCCCGCATTCGCCATGCTGACTGTGTATGGCTTGTCATGCCTCAAGGTGCTGAACTCGTCCTCAAACTCCCTGCCCCAGATACTCTCACCACCTGTGCCGTCCCCCATCGGATCACCGCATTGGATCATGAACTTCTGGATCACACGGTGGAATATTGTGTTGTTGTAGTACCCCCGCTTCGAATGCGTCACAAAGTTCTCCACGGCTTTCGGTGCAGCGTCCGAGAACAGCCGGATGTGGATATCGCCATACGTGGTGTGTATCACAGCTGCAGTACCGGTCTCGGCCTTCTCCTCCTTCACGACCTTGGCCTTTTTGCTTTCTTGCGTCAACCTCTCGTTCTGTATGTCCCGCGAAGACTTTGATATGTCCTCCTCGTTGGTAAACATGTAAAATCGGACCTTCGACACGCCTGTTGCGAAAAGTATTGGATCTCTCGCTTCTGACTCCTCCAAGAGAGGATTGCTCGAGGCGGCCATTGCGACGGTCGTGACGCCCTTCTTCTGCGGTGCGCCCTGGTAGATGGCCAGGTTGAGAGCTCGGAATGGCTCATCCTTTCCAAACACCTTGACAACCTGGTTGGTGTATGTGTTCAGCACCTTGATGCCTGTGATGGAGCCGTAGATGATGAAATGGCCAGACTCGTCGAAAATCACGTTGGCCTTGTTCCGGAGCGTTGTGGACTCTACCTCCCGCTCAATAGCGAGCCGCCGTCCAAATTCGACCGGGTCCAGCTTCTGCAGGGCCGTCCCGGCCTGCTGCATCTCCTCAATGACCTGCATGGACTCATCATACGTCCTGTGCAGCTTGCCCGTTGCGAATTCGAAGACTCTGATCTTGCGATCCGGTGTCGATATGGTGACAAACTGGTGTCCCGATGGCGATATGGCGAGAGACGTCGGCACCGACTTTGCCTTCTTGAACTCAAACAGATTCGTCGAGCTCTTGAACTGGAAGACGTTGTCTGGTTTCTCATAGTTCGCGCCGGGACTCCAATACTCCACCATGCCGCCCTCATCCGTCGAGACGACACAGTCGTATGCATCATTGAACGCCATGAGGTGGATCGGGCTCCTATGTAGTCCTTTGATGGTATGAACCGGCTCCTGCTTTTCCCCTCTGCCATCATATACATGCACCACAGGCTTGCTCTCGTCCGAGACTGCAAGCAGTGGCAGGCTCGCCCCCTTCTTGTGCACCCAGCAGAGGCTCTGTGGTGTATAGTCCAGAGGCAGCATGGCCAATAAATCGAAGGTGACCACATCAAAGATCTTGACCGTTTTGTCCACACCAGCCGTCGCAAAGCTTCGCCCGTCCGCACTGACCGACACGGAGCGAATTTCGCCCTGATGAGCGTGGAATTCTTTGACGAACTCGATACCCTCGGCGACCTTCTTCCAGAACTTGGCGACCCCGTCCGCAGATGTAGTGATCAGGAAGTCGGTGCCGCCGGGGGTCATAGTCACAAAGGAGAGCTGCTCCTTGTGCATGAGCGACTTGGAATAGCGGGTCGACTTGGGCAGCGCTGACACGTACAGCTTCTCGTAGGGCAGAACACGGCGCTTCTTCTTGGGGACAGCCGCGGAAGGCAGCTGCGGGCCCATCTCGTCGTCTGATGAGGAGTCATCTGTTGGTGACTGCGGTTAGCTGCGGGGAGTTCTAGAGTCAGGGAAACGGCGGAAAGATGCTGGGTGGGCTTGCCATCATCCTCGAACTTGGAGCGATCTCGCTTCTGTGATTTCGCATCGTCGTCTGCCATGTTCGAAGGCTAAAATAGGTTTGCTGCTCCCTTGGACAGAGAGACAGCTCGTTTATTTGCCCTAGCCAATTCCGAGTGATGATATGTTGTCCCTATACAAAGCAATCTTTTTGAATTCCTGTTTTGGCGACTGAACGAGTTTGGAAGATCCAAAAGCTCAGGTATTCGGCACAGCTCCAATGATGGCACGAGGCAGACCACTATCGATAAGACCTGTGTGGGCCTGCAGGAACCCATGCTTGGCTAAGGTGCTCCCCTGTCATGAGTTTGGGAACGATGTACCCCCAAAAATATGATTCAACGTTTAGCTTCTAGGTCTGTACATGTAAAGATGTGTGCGCAGTCGAAGAATGGGACCAAGAAACTAGAGTTATGTTGATTTATGCCTAAAGCAAGGCAATGGGCCTAGCAGAAGCCTTTCTATCTTGTTCTTGTCGTCCAATTGCTCGAAGTACGCATATGGCACTATGAGAAGAACCTTACACGAGAGTAATATCTAGGTGTTCTTCAATAGAATGATGGCAACGCTCGGATCCAACAGTATTCTTGTTCTTGAGCATGTGGTTGAGTGGTTCAATCAGGCCTCGGCAGTCTCCGTGTGGCCAGCGGAAAGTTTCAAGACTGCGACTCCGTCCACCACGTCACGCTGAGGTAATATAAATGGTTTTGGTCTTCCTTCCTCTCCGAACCCTGTCTCTAGAACCGAAAAGCTGAGATAAAAGCTTTGCACAGTTCTTTTCTTTTCTTATCCTTCTCTCATTTCCTCTGATGATTGTTGTATACAGTGTGGTGTAGAAGCTCACCAGGTCCTCTCATCAGTCCTCCGCCTTGTGTCCTGTGTCATTTGCTACTAGTACACTTCTCGACCTTGGACATATACAGCTACACTGTCCCTTCACGCCTCGCCACATGGACAATATAACACATCCTCTCCAGAGGCTAGCCTCGCCTTCGAGGTCTCTATCTGCAATAGTCCACCTTGTTGGCATAACTTCTTTTCTCCTGTCATTCCGATGGCTCTTCATGTACCCTAGTCCCCAACAGCAGGAGTTCGGCGGTAATCCCCCCCCCCCAAATCTCGAACCACATTGATGAGCCATTGTTGAGGGCTCAGAATACTGAATGAAAACCAAAAACTCACTCAAAGTGTTCCAGGCAGTTTCCAATTCCTTACAATCATTGGCTTGGCTCTCGCTCTAACAAGCATGGTTTTCGGGCTCCTCGCAGACCTGACCTTGGATCAAACCCTGTTCAAGATCAAGAACATCATATCCGTCTGCTCAACTCCATTGGAGGTGCTGATAAGCATTTTGTACTGGGGCATCAGCTTCATCGACAAGAGGCTGCTAGTTCCTGAGGAGCTTCAGCTTCCCTTCCGTAAGTAGTCCTTATGTTCTCCAAGAGGCGTCTCCTCCCAGATATTTGGAATCCTGGATCAAAGCACCTCGGTCTCGCGAAAATGGTCTGACAGTCACAGTGCCGGATTTCGGTTTCCATGCTATGCCGGCTATCATGTTGGCCCTCGATCTGCTGCTCTTGAGCCCGCCCTGGACCATCAAGTTCCAGGGAGCAATAATGTTAAGCACGGTGATTGCATTCACGTACTGGGCGTGGATCGAGTACTGCTTCTCTCACAATCAGACGTGGGTAAACTCCGCTAGAGGGACATGACTGGGGCACAATCAGCTGATCTTCAGATAGATATCCATATCCTATCTTTACGCTACTCACTACACCTCAGAGAATTGCGCTGTTTGTTGGGTCAGGAATAACCTGTGCCATAAGTACGATGGGTTTGAAGTGGCTCTACGGGAAGATCAACGGCATTGAGGAATTCAAGAAGGAAGCTACCAATCCGGCCAAGCTGGAGTAGATGGCGGGGATTCCCTCAAGGGCAATCAGGTAGTGTCAGGTCTGGCCATGTCCATTGTCAACGGTGGCTGAAAGAACAAGTGTTTCCAGAGGGTTGTATGACACTGCATAGAGTTATAGATAGATGTAGAAAATGGTAGATAGACAGGCTACATCTGGGCTAAAATGGCAAGCTCATGTAGCTGTGAAATTGCCAGCCAAATTTACTGAAAATGTACTGTGTTTTGTTTGAATGAAATTGAAAATATTTGACACATACAATTCCTCCCAGGGAAAATATGTGACATGAAGTTTCTCTTTTCCGAGGAACAGATAGCTATGAGTTCTTCAGAAGCACGTCGTTTCTGCAAGGGTGCGGCCAGCCAGAACGTACAGTACAGTAGTACATCGTACTCTGGGATGGAGCTTAGCTTGTGACTCAGACCCCCTGCAGCGGCCGGAACCGAAGTGCAGCAGCGCACTTCTCAAATGAGCATACGTCAAATAGGCAAGCCATCCACCCCAAATCTTTTGAACACCATAAAAAGTTCACAAAGTGTGCCACATTTCTTTTCAGGCCCTTTGTTTATGCCCATTCAACTATTACTCCTCTACTTCTTCCTTCCTGTGGCCCCATCCCGAGCGGCATTGAACTTGTATACGATTTAAAATTCAATCGACCTTGTTCGAAGTTCTCAATTCTTGCAATGGCTGTAGGTGACGAATGCCCCACTACAGATTCGCAGCGAAATGCTGCCCCTCATGGTTCTCTCCCTGCTGACTCAATCGTACCTTGTTTGCTCTTACGCAGTCCTTCTACATTGAGAACAAGAATGTTGGCAACAAGGCTGACAGTGAAGACTGGAGAAGTACGCAACTTTCTCATCGTTTATATCATCCACCGTCGAAGTTGCTCTTGCACTCTAGCTAACGCTGCTATACCTTTCAGTTCGCGGTTACAACCCGCTCACTCCACCTGACCTGCTCCAACACGAGATCCCCCAGACCAAAGAGTCCAAGCGCACTGTCACCGAGAGCCGCAATGAGGTCGCTTCTGTGGTTCAAGGCACGGACGAGAAGCAGCGGCTGCTGGTCATCATAGGGCCATGCTCGATACACGACCCCAAGGCGGCGCTCGAGTATTGCGACCTGCTGCTGAAGGAGAAGGAGAAACACAAGGACGAGCTGCTGATCGTGATGCGCTCGTACCTCGAGAAGCCCCGCACAACCGTCGGCTGGAAAGGTCTCATCAACGATCCGGACATCGACAACAGCTTCAGCATCAACAAGGGCCTGCGCCTGTCGCGGCAGCTGTTTGTTGACCTGACCTCCAAGGGCATGCCCATCGCCAGCGAGATGCTGGACACCATCTCCCCCCAGTTCCTGGCTGACGTGCTGTCCTGTGGTGCTGTCGGGGCTAGGACGACGGAAAGTCAGCTACACCGAGAGTTGGCGAGTGGTCTGTCTTTCCCAGTCGGCTTCAAGAACGGCACGGACGGTTCCTTGAGTGTTGCCATTGATGCGATAGGAGCCGTCAGGCACCCCCACCACTTCCTATCTGTCACTAAGCCTGGTGTTGTGGCCATTGTGGGTACCGTTGGCAATGAGGATTGTTTCGTCATCTTGAGAGGTGGCACCAAGGGGACGAACTACGACGCGAAGAGCATCGCCGAGGCGAAGGAGGCGCTGCAGAAAGCGGGCGTGCGCGACAGGCTGATGGTGGATTGCAGTCACGGCAACTCGCTGAAGAATCACAAGAACCAGCCCAAGGTAGCTGCCACGCTAGCAGAGCAGATCGAGAAGGGCGAAGCTAGCATCATGGGTGTCATGATCGAAAGTAACATCAATGAGGGTAAGTCGGCCGATATAGCTGATGTTTTTCGCCGAGTATATGCTGATTCCGCGTGCAGGCAGCCAGAAGGTGCCCAAGGAGGGCAAGGAGGGACTGAAGTACGGTGTGAGCATCACCGACGCTTGCATTGGCTGGGAAGACACCGAGTCTGTTCTTGACGTCCTCGCCCAGGCTGTGAAGAAGAGGAGAGAAGTGCTATCCCAGAACGCAACGAAGGAGGCTCCTGTGTAGAACGCACGTCTTCCCCTTCACCCTCGACCGAATTAGTCTAAAAAGGACTACGAGGGAGGGAGGGTACCTGGATTTCGCACATGATATCATTGCTTCCTGGAGTTGCGGATTCCAAAAACAAAAACTAAAATTGGTTTGCTGAAAAGGGTCGTTTGATAAGAATACCAAAAATACCATGCTCGTAGCTTCATACTTGACTCTACGTTGATCACATATGACAAAGACACTGCTATAATTCTTGCACCATGCCTCGGACACCTGCAGAACAGGTGCAGTGGTGACGGTCAGATCATTCGATTTATCCCAGACCCTGATATCTGCTAAATTCACTAAAAATCTGGTTGGTGAAGCAGACCCCGGTCTGGAGCAGTAGAGAAAACAGGCCCTTTGCGCACCTTAGTCATCGTGCTAAATTAGAGATAGCGGGGCTCTGATTGGCCCAAACAGCAACTCGGAACTGGCCGGGATTCGAACAACTTTGAAGGAAGCTTGCTGCTGGGAACCTCATCAACCTTACCGTCTCCAGCAACTTTGACGTCCAACGGCCAGTCATTGGGAGCCGTCACCACCTCAATCACCACCTTGCGACATCTACCGAAGCTGAGCAGCAGCTTGCCCAAGATGTTTGCCCGGTCTAGCCTGCGCTCGATGCGCGCCGCCGCCGGGGCAAGAAATGGCGCCATCAACTTCACCAAGGTACGAAGACGATCCCTCACAAGCCAGCCATCTCTCCACGACGGCGAGAGGCTCAATGCACCGAGACTCGTACAGCTCAGTTGCTGTCGACACCATCAAGACATGTTTGAGCCATTGCTTGTCGGTTCTGATTGGCGGCTAACGGATGTCTCTGTATGTAGCGCGCCGCGTCCACATCTACCAACGCAAATGCCGCTCAGGGCCGCGGGCTCAACATCGCCGCTGCTGCCTCGACTGCTGCTGCCGTCAGCTCCATCGCCTGGTACTACCACCTCTACGGATCCGAGGCCCATGCGATGACACCTGCAGAGGAAGGGTAAGTCCATGAAAAAGACCGCAGCTAGAATACAGCATCTCGAGCCAGCTGAGCCATATAAGAGCTCAGGAGGGACAGAGGGCCCTTCATGAGATCGAGACTGGCAGGAAGCTAACAAGACACACAGCTTGCACGCTCCCAAGTACCCCTGGGTGCACGAGCAGTGGTTCAAGACCTTCGACCACCAGGCGTACGTTTCATCCCGGCGTCCCTGTCTTGGAGGGTCCGCGCACTAACACATCTAGGCAGACTCCGCCGCGGTTTCCAAGTCTACCAAGAAGTCTGCTCGTCCTGCCACTCCCTCAGCAGAATTCCTTACCGAGCGATGGTCGGCACCATTTTGACTGTCGACGAGGCCAAGGCGATGGCTGAGGAGAACGAGTACGACAACGAGCCCAACGATGAGGGCGAGATCGAGAAGCGACCGGGCAAACTGTCCGACTACCTCCCCGCTCCTTACAAGAACGACGAGGCCGCTCGATTCGCCAACAACGGTGCCCTGCCCCCAGATCTGTCTTTGATTGTGAAGGCTCGCCACGGTGGCTGCAACTATATCTTCTCCCTCCTGACCGGTTACCCCGAGGAGCCTCCAGCGGGCGCTACAGTCGGTGCTGGTCTGAACTTCAATCCCTACTTCCCTGGAACTGGTATCGCCATGGCTCGTGTTCTCTACGACGGTCTGGTCGAGTACGAAGACGGTACCCCTGCGACGACGTCGCAGATGGCCAAGGATGTGGTTGAGTTCCTGAACTGGGCTGCCGAGCCCGAAATGGACCAGCGGAAGAAGTACGGCATGCAGGTGCTGATGGTAACATCTGTCCTGATGGCCCTGAGCATTTGGGTCAAGAAGTACAAATGGGCCTGGCTCAAGACCCGGAAGATCGTCTACGACCCACCAAGCAGCACTCACACACGGCACTAAACGTCAAGCAAAGGACTGGCAGGTGGGGGATCTGGTCGTGATCTTTGTAGGGAACTGAACTCGAGAGCGCCGAGTGTATGATGATGATCGAATTTAGACTCCCCCCCCCCCTCCCAGACTTCCTACATCACTCGCATCGACGAATAGAGAAAATGGGACGGAGATGGGGAATGGAGTAATCTGAGAGGGGTCGGTAGAGTGTACATCAAACTTTCAGGTCTCAATGCAACATTTTTTTTCTTCCTTTTGCGTCAATGATGACCAGCCACTATGGCTTTGCGCTGTACAATGATCACACACTGCATGGTGTAAGCCCAGTAAATTTGTTGGTCGTGGTGTTCCCGTCATGCATCATGGACAGGGTTGCACATGCAAGCAGGCCAGGGGAGAAAAAATATGCAAGAAAACTGTGCATGCACAACCAGTTGTCCACGTACCATTGATAGAGGGATCAGTGGACGATATTGGTGCGGTGGTGCTGGTCACACGTGGACGGCCTCTGTTGCTAGAATCATCTGTCATCCATTCCAGTAAAGTGCAGGTCAATTTTTTAATTCGGTTTTTTTGTTGAGCACCAGTATTCCAGGCTGACGCTTTTCATTAGCCGAAGTGACAGCGGCATTTTGACTGGCAGGCGGCGGCCGCAGAACGCGCCTACTTTTCGACCGTTCGCTCCAAGTACGTACCAAAAGTGCCAAGGGGCCCGTGCGACAGCGACTACTACACATGCCTAAAATGCCACATGCCCACGTCCACAATCAAGCCAACACCTCAACACCGCACCGTCAATCTAGACCCGCTGCAGCACCGCAAACTCATTGAAAAAACATCCGTCGATGACAATACTACATTTATCTCTCATTTGATCTTGCTTTGAGCTATGGGCCATTGAGGCGGCGGCTTGAGGCGACATCGGCGCTGTGGATATGGAAAACGCAGACACGTTTGACGCGCCGAAGTCAACAGGCGATGATAAGTCACCACCATGGGCGGGCACCCCGATCAGTCCTCCAGATGCCCAGGCACAAGAGCTTCCAGACGACCTCCCAAGCGAAGATGAGGCAACAAAGGACAGCCTTGCATCTCTTTTGGCAACAGGCACTGCCTCCAAGGAAGAGGTCAAGTGGCTTTATGACCTTTGTCTCACCAAACTCTTGGATGATCAAAAGGAGCATCATAACAAGGACGCTGCTATGACTGCCCTCGCTCAAGCAATCCACCAGGCGATACCAGCTGCGCCGCTCTCCCCAGAGAGGCAGAATGGCGAGCCTCAGGACCTATTTGACCCCTCTGGTGGAGATGGGATTGCAAGGAATTTCCTCGACAAACTTAGGGCAGCTGGCCTTGAACGTTGCGAGCTCAAATCGTCCCACGAGATTAGCAGCTTGGCTGGCAATGAGCCTTTCGAAAAGATTTTAGCACACGTCTCAGAGCTTATGAGAGGGAAGACGCGACCACAGCCACAATCACCCAAACAACCACCACCGCAGCAGCAGCAGCATCTTGGAGGCAAGGAGACCAGCGGCAGTATGAGCAACAACACCACATGGCCCAACCTCCTTGGCGTCGATGGCCCTCAACGAGGTCAGCAGGCCCAGGCTCTTCAGCAGAACTCACAAATCATCCCAAATGCACCTCACTTTCAAACGCTCCTGCCGCCTCAGGCCCAGAACTTCCAACATGGTCCTTCCATCACGTCTGCTGCAGGTCCTGAGCACAGCAGCCACGCTCACCTGCATTATGAGATTGCTCCCCAGTTCGGCCAGCAAGGAGACAACCATTACATCGTGCCCACTGCCTTGGCCCAGCCTGCACTCATGGCGGCCAATGTAAACTTCAGCACTATTGCTCCAGGACAGGACAGAGCAATCTTTGAGCAACAGAACAGCCTCCCCTCACCCATCACACAGGCGTCATCCAACCAGTCCGAGGCACCATCCCCGCCAAATATCAATAATACTGGTGGAGGAAGCGAGGTGATCTGCCCTCTGCACGACCCCGATGGAAGGCCCTGCGGAAAGCGGTGCAGTGGAGCTAAGCCCTACCGTTCAATACAGGAGCACATTCGACGTGCACACCCTGATCGGTACATCGCGGGACTGCCGGCAAACGAGGAGAGCTTTCAGGCCATGGTCAACACCGAGGGTGTCATCTGCCCCATTCCTCGCCCTGATGGTTCTGCGTGCGGCACACGCTGTACAGGCTCGAAGCCTTATCGGACCGTTCAAGACCATATTCGCGATACTCACCCCGAGCACTTTGTACCTGCTCTCCCTGCAAATGAGGCAAGCTTCCGAATCAGTAAGTGTACCCTATCACATAACCTTCTGAGTAGGCGGTCGTGGTGTCCATACCCCTGGGCCATGGCCAAGAAAATTAGTTATCCTACTGACACATCTGAAGTGGTCGAGAAACCAGAGACTATAACCTGCCCGCTGCCAATGCCAGATGGGTCTGCTTGTACCAAGCGCTGCTTCGGTGATAAGCGATACCGCTCGATACAAGAGCACATTCGACGAGCTCATCCCGAGCGTTACGTCTCTGGCCTTTCGGCTAACGCGGAGAGCTTCCTGCGCATGACAAGTGGTTGCCCTGTGGCGCCATCATTGAGCCAGCAGACTTCGGCCTCGAGTGCCAAACCGGCTGTGGCTGACCTATCTCGACAAGCTTCGAGCCACAGTTCCCACTCCCAGAGCAAGAACGACGTGAACCCCGCGCCGCCAGCTGGGCCAGATGCGATAGCTGAACTACAAGAACATGCCCCCGTTGCTGTAGCTCAGTCCGATATGAGCCCTTCCTTCGATGGCCCAGTCTGGCCATCGCCAACGCAACAGACCACAGGAACCGTAGCCCCGGAGATGCTGACGGTAGATGATTTTCAACAGGCAGCCCAACCTTACTTCTCTTGGCAATTCGCTGCACAGCCGCTGCAACAGGCGCCAGCCTTCCAACAAGCACACTTTCCAAATCCTCACTACAGCGCCATGTCCCTCACGGCGGCATCTGTCCAGGACTCTGATCCAACTCTCACCCGTGATCTCTTCAAGCCGCAAGCCATCCTTGGGGATTTTCACACTGATTACGGTAATACCTACCTCGCCGGTCTCCAGCAGCAGCAAGCCGGGCTCGAGTCGTTCCAGCATTCCCCCGCACAAGTCGGACACCAACTAACGGATCACCAGGCAGCGAACCTGGAGCTAAGCGGCTGGCCATTGGTCAGCCAACAGGCGCCGACTCAAGGGCTAAGCGGCGAGCTATTTCAGATGCTTGAGCCGTCTCCTCAGAAGCGCAAGAGGGAAGACTCTGAAAACGGTCTTCCAGGGGGTCGTCAGCAGAAGCCTCGCAAGAAGTTCAGTCAGCCCGGTATGGATTCCTCGACTGCCAATCACGCCAACTCAGTTCCTCAGGCCAGTGACTCCGGCATCTCACCTATAGCTACCGTTGTTCCTTCCCTCAAAACTCCAACGAAGCCAAAGCCTACTCCGAACAAGCATATTTCCCCTTACTTTTCCGGGCTCTTCTCGTCCAAACAGAATGACAATGCCGACAAGACCGCAGCGGTGCCGACCCCAAGTCCGAAGACAAAGCGACCGCCACGCAACACGGTCTCAGCACTCCCTATGCCGCCATTGACAGCCGATCAATTCGGTCTCGTCCAAGAAAGACTCGCCAAGGACCCATTCCGCCTCCTGATTGCGATCCAGTTTCTGGTCCGCACCCCTGGCAAGACGTCTATTCCTGTCTTTGAGGACGTGATGAAACGCTGGTCAACACCACAGGATCTAGCTGCGGCGAACCCAGACGATATCAAGGGCATGATTCGCAAACTCGGTCTATGCAATCAACGTTGCGAGGCGATCCAGAAGTATGCGAGGATGTGGTGCGAGCAGCCGCCAGACAAGGACGCCCGCTACGGCGTCAGGGACTACCCACACAAGGGCGACGGCAAAGACGTCAGAGCGCGCGAGGTCTTTGGGGCGGAGCAAGAAGTCAGACAAGAAACCCAGCCCACCGACGGTCCAGATCAGGGTAGCAGCGAGCCCACCGTCACTACCAAGGCTAGAGGCCATGGCACGGCCTGGGAAATTGGCCACCTCACGTTCGGACGGTATGCAATCGACAGCTGGCGCATTTTCTGCCGAGATGTGCTTCTCGGTCGTGCCGAGGACTGGAAGGGCGCGGGTCGCGGACCGACCTTCCAGCCAGAGTGGATGAGGGTTCTTCCCGAAGACAAGGAGTTGCGTGCATACTTACGCTGGATGTGGATGAAGGAAGGCTGGTGGTGGGACCCCCATACGGGCGACAGGACACTGCTGAAAAACACCATGGAGCAGGCTGTCAATGAAGGGCGTGTTGCCTGGGATGGCGAGGGAGAACTGCAAATCGTCGACACGCCGGTTCGGACCGGTGTGGCCAATAGCCATGCTGGAGGATCTTTTCATCAGGCGGGGGCTGCGAACGGCTCCTAGTAAGGATACCTACAGATCGTGGACGGGTCGGGATAGGCGAACGATAGTCCTAATAGGCCAAGGAAATTTGGAGCTGGTGTGATTGATGAAGGTGCTTGGTTGTGGGATGGGTGTAACTGGACGGATGGGCGGTGGTGACAAAATCGGTGATGGTTTCCCTGGTGATGACCTTTTTCTTCTTTTTTTCATTTCCCGCGATCTATGAATTCCCTAAGCCTTTCCTGTTCGGTCTTGAGGTATTTTCGCGTTGTTTTTTACCAGCTTCTGGTAGTTAGGAGTCCAGAGCAGATAAAACCAAAAGGCAAGGAAAGAAAAAAGTCGGTTGGTTGGGCCAGAGCCTTCGTTTGTGGCTCCGGAGGGATTTCGCAATAATACACTGCAAACAAAGTCCGCATATACTTCTTGATTCGACTCCGCTGTACTTCTGTCACAATGGCTGCGAGCTTCTGTTCACATACCGTCGGCCCATCAAGTGCCATCACATGTTGGCGTTGGCATCACGAAAGTCGGCCTAGCATGTAGTCAACGTCGGATTAAGTGCGGCGCTTGACGATCCCTGGAATTCAATGCTGTGGAGCGGAATACTAGCCGAGAAGGATAGGATGCCGACCCCTCCAGCTACTGACTATGCTTATATTTAAGTCGCGCCATAAAATCGTTACCAGTTTTCGGTGCTTGTGATCATGGAATCTGCCGCGGGGAAGGTTGGGATCAACCCTCAGTCTCTTGCTGTGCACTAGGACCGACCATCCAAGCAATATTTACAATGCATGCACGCCCGTGAGCGAAAACGATTGGTCTCTCTGAACTCCACCAATTCCGGCGGTGCGCTGCATTACCACCTCCTCCTCCGAAGGCCAACATTAGATTTCACATGAAAGGACTCCCCTATTGCCATTGCACACATGTTTACCACTATGATAGAACGTCATGATGAATAAGAGAAGAGACGAAATTGTGGGCCTATAACGGCTTCGAGATATGACGTCGTGATGCGCATATGTGAGGTCGCGCATGGCGTCATGGATGAGGCTACCCAGCGCTGTAGGGAGCTTTCGCTCCGGTCCAGAGCACATTAGTTTGACCGGTGGACGGCAGAGGGAGTTGAAAAGAATTTATACAAATACAACAACACCAACTCTACAGACTTGGAGCTGTAGGCGATCTCATCACCAGACCCGTTTAGCTTTCGTCCCTGTTCAACAAGAGCATACAGCAAATCAATAAGCCAAGATGACAGACCAATTCAAGTCGGGTGAGTTGGAAGGGCAGCGTCGTCTTTGCCACGAAACATGGGGAGAGCACGAAAAGAAGAAAGGGATGAAAAATTCAACATATTCTGACTGATCGTTATATACAGGGCACAGCATCCCCGTAACCAAGCAGGACTTCCCAGGGAAAGAGCATGATATGCCAGACCCCGATCCCAAGAGGACCTACCTTCCCGGACCCAAGGAGGGGGAGCAGGTCCCCTACCTTGCAGCTGGTAAGCTCAAGGGCAAGAAAGCCGTGATTACGGGAGGCGACTCGGGCATTGGGAGAGCTACCGCAATCCTCTTTGCGGAGGAGGGTGCCGACTCCATGATTGCGTATTTGCCCGACGAGGAGAAGGATGCGCAGGAGACCAAGAAGCAGGTTGAGAACCGCGGCCGCAAGTGCCATCTCTTCGCGACGGATCTATCCAAGCAGGAGAATTGCAAGAAGCTGGCCGAGGAGGTCTCCAGCGTCTTTGAGGGCCACATTGACATCCTGTTCAACAATGCGGCGTACCAGATGATGGTGGAGGACATCAAGGACCTGTCCGAGTAAGAGAGAGCCTCTCTTCTGGCCCCCTTGCTAGATGCATGATGCACATATGACTGACCAATATCCGTACCTCCCACAGGGAACAATGGGTGCATACCTTCAACATCAACATCCACAGCTTCTTCTACCTATCGAAATACCTCCTCCCTCAAATGTCCCGTGGCGCCTCGATTATCAACAACGCCTCGATCAATGCCTATATCGGCCGACCAGACCTATTGGACTATACATCTACCAAGGGCGCTATCATCTCTTTCACCCGAGGGCTATCGAATCAGTACATTGGGCGGGGTATTCGAGTTAACGCCGTTGCTCCTGGACCCGTCTGGACGCCGCTCATCCCGGCGACCATGAACGAGAAGGCGCAGAAGGAGTTCACGAGCCCCATGGGGAGGCCAGCGCAGCCGAGTGAGATTGCGACGTGTGTGGTGTTTTTGGCAAGTGCGGACAGCAGTTGCGTGAGTGGCCAGACCATTCATTGCAACGGTGGTGTTATTGTGAATGGCTGAGAATGATGATGATGTATGGGGAGGGGGGGCATCCTTTGAATATCGTCGGGCAAGGCGATGCGCAAATTGATTTGATCGTCAACATCAACAGCAGTAAAACAGCACATAGCTTGGCGATGAAGCTGGGCGTTCACGTCATAAAAATGGAACATCTTGTTATGAAGCACGTGTACATAAACATACATCCTTGATATGTGTAAAGAAGGCCAAATCTGGAAATGAACTGGACGCTGTTGTATAGAGTTGCCTGCGATTAAGGTTTGGAGTTATCAGCTCCCCACAGGGCTGACATCCCGCGGTTGGAGCTGCAGCACGGCTGCTGTGGTGCCTCTGGTTCCCAGTGGGGCTGCCCTACACGGCACAGGCACCCAGGTTACAAGGCATAGCACAGCGTTCCGGGGCACTGGGCACAGGTACCCAGGGCCACCAAGGTCAGTTCTCGCCAATGCGAAACCAGGACCCACTCTCAACGTTCTGGCTTGGACGCGGCTGCATTTCGACGCCAATCCTACCCACACCAGACCGGGGGGGTGTTCCTCTCACCGACGTCTCACGACACCACCAATTTCACCCGTGCATTTTTTGCTTGTGCGCATGACCAATATTCTTATTCAAGGCGACGACTGTTGTTGAAGCTCTCAGGGAGACGCATGTACCATCTCGGGCAATATTGCTGCTACTGGCTCATCCCCCCTATCTTTTCAAAGAAACCATTCTCCGTCTTGCATGGATTCTTCCTCACACGTTTTCCTCTCCCGCTGTCCCTCTCTTTCTTGCCTGCCTGACAACCTTTGCCACTCGCACACACGCGTAGTAAGCGCTGCCTAAAATTTGACGAAAACACCAAACCTCAAAACATCGACAAGTAGGATAGGGCCTCTGGACGCCAGATGACGGATCATGGTGATCTGAAGGCGGCAGTCGTCGGACTGGAAGTCGTTCTCGTCGCTATCCTGACTGTCCCGGCTGTCGCGCACCTCGTCGCCAAAACGAGACTCCTGAAAGCCAGTGGCTATGGGACAATAACAGGCTTCTACGAGGACAGAGATGGCGAGGCTACGGAAGAATCGACCCTGGAATATTCGGACCTGCCCTCCCGGGCCGCCGCATGGTTGAGCTCCACCCTCGGCTTGGCTGCCGCAATTGTCGCCGCCGTGTTGGCGCAAAAGGCAGATTCGTCCGGGGAGGTCGGATCAGCTCTGTCTGCTTTCTTGAGCACATGGGCGGACGTCATTGCTTGGGTAGGTTGTGATGGGCCATGAGCTCTCAGTCTCTTGTGTGGCTTCGCTGACTGGGGTTCAGGGACTCATCTTCTTGCAATGCGTCTTCTTGCCTCCAAGAGGCGATTACCTGGCCAAGTACCGGCTCGCAAACTGCACCGTTGTGTGCTCGGTTTTGGCACTGGCATCACTCATCTACCGGAGCAGGCTCGATGACGTTCTGGATGCCTCGCAGGATTCTCATCAGTTGGCTGAGGGCTTGTGCTGGCTCCTCCAGGCCATCGCCGCCCTCGTGGCTTTCTTCGCACTAGGCTCTGTTCCCCGGAGACCGGATGTCTACTTTAAAGGAACGGTGGTCGATCAACAGTACACCGTGTCGCTGCTCTCCAAGATCTCCTTCTCATGGAATACCCTCGTCTTCAACATCTCAAGGCGGCGACAGCTGGAGATGGAAGACCTGCCCCAGCTCGACTACCTGAACCGGTCCTCGAACCTCCACCGCATGTTCAACGAGAAGAAGACCGAGGGGCGCCTGTGGTGGAAGCTCTTCAAATTCCACTGGTTCGAGCTGGCGCAGCAGTGGGGCCTGGTACTGATCGAGGCGGTCTTGGCCTTGTTCCCGCAATACGTGATGTATAATCTGCTCCAGCGCCTCGAACAGCCGACGACGCCGGAGGCTGGGCTCTCGACCAACCTGGCGTGGGTCCTCGCGCTCAGTTTGAGTCTGGCCCTGGACAGCATTGTTGGCAGCGTAATGAGCTGGTGGACCAATAGCCACCTCGTCATACCTATGACTTCGGTGCTGCAGACGCTAGTATTCAGCAAGGCATTGAAGGAGCACGAGACAGCGATGCCTCCTCCCCAGACACAGGACGACAAGAGCGACGCCAGTAACGGCTCCAAGAAGGATGGAGATGCCAAGGGCAAGAACAAGAAAGATGCAGATGGGAAGCCCAAGAGCCCAAGCAAGAATGATGAAGTCCGGCAGTCTGTCATCAACCATATGAAACTGGATTCAGGACGGGTGACCATGTTTTGTTCCTTTAATGTTGGTAGTCCTTTTACTCCTCGTGCCGTGCAAGGCCATTTTTGACCTGAAACGCTCGGCGCTCGACGATATGGTTTCTAACACTAAGCAGTATTATCTCCCCTTGGCTTTGGTCAAGCTTGTGCTGGCAGGTGGGTTCTTGATGACTCTCCTGGGTTGGAAAGCTGTCCTCGCGGGCCTTGCCTCGGCGGCGTTGGTCATTCCCCTGAACACTTGGATATCCAAGAAATACGCAAAGATTCAATTGTGAGTGTCTCAATACTTGGCCCTGGGGATATCCCTCCCTCCTGGGCACTCTGTGTACTTTCAGATGACCGGCTTATTGATGCCATACGGAACAGTGGCCTCATGAAGTATCGCGATGGAAAGGTCCATCTTCTTACGGAAGCTCTTCAGGGCATGCGACAGATCAAATACTCGGCCCTCGAACAGCATTGGGAAGACAAGATCATGCAGAGCCGAAGCGACGAGCTGGGACAGTACTGGAAAGCATCCCTGTTCATGTGTGCTGTCATTCTCGTCATGAACATGGGGCCTCTGCTCCTTGCTTGTGTCGCACAGTCTGTGTACGCTTGGGAACAGGGTGGACACATCAAAGCCTCGGTCATCTTCGCCTCACTCGGTCTCTTCGACCAGCTTGATGAGGCGACCGCCCTCTTGCCCCTGCTTCAGGTGTACATGATGGAAGCTTGGACAAGTTGTGTGCGACTGGAGAAATACCTGAGGCAGCCTGACAAAGAGCCCGTCACCATCTCGGGGGATGCGATTGTACTGGAGCAGGCGACTGTCGCTTGGCCCAAGAAAGAGGATGCAGATGAGGAAGGTCCTGTTGAGCCGACTGAGGCACGGTCCATGTTGCACAACATTTCGCTTCAGTTCCCGGATGGCAAATTGTCTGTGGTATCTGGCAAGACCGGTTCCGGCAAGTCATTGCTTCTGGCGGCCATCCTTGGAGAGGTGAAACTTATCTCTGGGACCGTCAAGGTTCCCACCCCACCGCTGGAAGAAGAGCTCGACGATGTGAAACCTATACCCGAATCTGAGTGGCTCATCCCTTCCCTCACGGCTTTCGTGTCTCAAACGCCCTGGATCGAAACAGGAACAGTTCAAGACAACATCACATTTGGCCTGCCTTTTGTCGAATCACGCTATCAAAAAGTCCTGGCAGTCTGTTCTCTGGAAAAGGATATCGAGCTCCTCGTCGACGGAGACAAGACTGAGGTTGGGCCAAAGGGCGTGACTCTAAGTGGTGGTCAGCGCTGGCGGGTGGCGCTTGCAAGAGCGATATACTCTCGTGCAGGCATTCTCATCCTGGACGACGTTCTTTCCGCCGTCGATGCTCATGTTGGTCGTACCATGGTTGAACAGGCCTTGACAGGGGAATTGTCAGATGGTCGAACCAGAATCCTGGCCACACATCACGCGGAACTATGTCTGCCAAAAGCAAGCTACCTTGTCCGTCTCCATGAAGGCAGGCTGGAAAGCGCCGAGACTCTCGACCCTTCGCACTTGGCTGTAATCTCACCCAGCGGATCAAAACGCTCCTCAATTCACGACGAAAGTGAGGCACAGACGGTAGCAGATTCACAAGAGAACCAGATCCCCTCCAGCCACACCACCATCGTTCCGACCGAGACTACTGCCGATCAGAAGAAATCCAAATCCAAAGATGACGAGGAGAAGCGTGAGACGGGTCGCGTCAAGTGGAAGGTGTACAAGACGTATCTCAAAGCTAGCAAAGCTCCAGTGCTCTGGACGTTCGTGTTCCTACTCATCATCGCTGGTGGGCTTGCGAGTATCGGCCGAGTTTGGAGTTTCAAGGCGCTTACAGAGAATATATCGACCGAGGAGGAGAACAACTTGTCCACATTCTCGCACTATGGGCATCAGTCAATCCTCATTCAGGCTCCTCACGGGGGCCTGCATTACTCAGAGTTGATGCCTCACAAGGCTTCGTTCCATACAGTTGTCGTTCAAGGCCATTCGGTTGCATTCTGGATCGGAATGTCGGTTCTGTTTTATGTCCTGATGGTCCTCGCCATGGTAGGCGGCACTGCATTCCCTCTTTCGCACGTTGTCATTGCCCCCCCGCCCCCCCCCCCCAGAGTGCCTCTTCGTCACATTTATGATTTGTGAAAATTACTGACATTGCTACCAGGTTGTGCGATCGCTTACCATGACAGCAATTGGCCTGCGTACATCGCAGATCCTCTTCGAGAGAATGACCCACGCCATCTTGAGGGCACCGCTTAGCTGGGTCGACACCAACCCCTCGGGTCGGATTATGAATCGCTTCACTACCGACATGTTCATGGTTGACCGACGTCTTCCCGGTGAACTTGGCAACTTCATACAAAGCATCTTCTCGCTCATTTTCACCATCGCGGCAACCCTGTCTGTCTCTGCCTACGTGATCCTAGCCGGAATCGTCCTCATGGCCATGTATGCACGGGTAGCCAGCATTTACATCCATGTCGCACGAGAAGTGAAGAGGATCAACTCGATCTCAAATTCCCCGATATATGACCAGTTCAGCTCCGTGCTGTCGGGACTCTCAACGGTCCGAGCGTTTCAGCGCACTAACTTCTACATGAATCGGATGTGAGTGTTCGTCTTTGCTAGGAATTCTCCATCATGATACTGACTGGCTCGATACAGGTTCACTCTCATTGATAACTCCAACAAGGCCAGCTGGGCCCAGAACTTGTCTAGCAGGTGGATGAGTTTCAGGCTCTCGATGATAGGCACCATCTTTGTAACCATCGTCGCGATCGTAGCTGTGAGCGGGCATGTCGATGCGGCGGTTGCAGGATTCAGTCTTACTTTCGCCTTGAGGTATTCTTGGCGGTTGTCCGGGCTCCTGCAAAGCATGGCGTCCATCGAGCTCAGCTTCAACGCAACGGAACGTGTCGTCGAGTACTCGGAGCTCGAGACTGAGCCTGAGGACGGGAAGGATGCCCCAGCAGCGTGGCCGGCGGAGGGGAGAATTGAGGTTGAGGATTTGTCTGTCGCCTACAAGGATACATTGCCGCCCGTGTTGAAGAATCTGAACTTCACTGTGAAGCCCGGTGAGCGCATTGGTATTATCGGCCGCACCGGCGCTGGCAAGAGTACACTGGCGTCGGTCTTCTTCCGTCTTCTCAAGCCACGGCAAGGCTCTGTCCGGATCGACAACATCGACATAGCCGAGCTAAAGCTGGCGCACCTGCGAAGCCGACTCGCCATCATCCCGCAGGACCCTTTCCTCTTCTCGGGGTCACTGCGGTCGAATTTGGATATGGAGGGTAACAGAGATGACTACGAGATACAGACGACGCTCCAGCGGGTACACCTCGCTAAGCCGCAGCCAGCAAATGCCGAGGGTGCCAGCACTCATGCTGCTGTAGCCTCACACGAAGAAACCGTCGTCTCCACCACAGAGACTATCGGCGTTCCCACAAATGCCGGGGTCGCAGCCCCGGCTCCAGATGTCGAGAGCCTCGATATCGCCCCGTCCGCAGCCATCATAACAGCCACGGTTGCCGATGGTCAGCCAGCGACCTCCTCCTCCTCCTCCACCACCACCAACGACAGCACCGACATCTTCAACAACCTCTCCATGGAGATCTCGACGGGCGGCGGTAACCTCTCGCAGGGCCAGCGGCAGCTCGTGTGCCTTGCGAGGGCGCTGCTCACCAGGCCAAAGATTGTGATCATGGACGAGGCCACGTCCGCCGTCGATAGGGCTACGGACGCGGCGATCCAGTCCAGCCTACGGGACTCGTTCGCCGCAGCGGGATGCACGGTGCTGGTGATCGCACACCGCCTGAGCACCGTTGCGGACTTTGACAAGATTCTCGTGCTGGAAAAGGGGCGAATGGCGGAGATGGGGACGCCGAGGGAATTGCTCGAGAGAGGCATGGCGAGGGATGAGAAACGTGCCTCGGAAAGGGGAGAGAATGGGGTTGGCAATGGGGATGGAGATGGGATTGGAAATGGGAAGAAGGTTGATGCTGAAGCTGAAGAAGAGGAGTTTGATGGTACTGGGGCTTTCTGGGATCTGGTGCAGAGCAGTGCTGAGAAGGACAAATTGGTTGAGATGGTGCTTGGGGGTGGGCAGGCTGCGTAGAGAGAGTGAATAGATGGGATCTTAAAGAGATAGAGGTGTAACACAATCAAGAGAGGGAAGAGGGAAATAAGATGATATACCATGGAAGACATTGTCAAACAGGAATCAAATCCACATTTTTGGGGGGAGGAAACATCTTGAAATCAACTCAATAACTCCTGATCTGCCACACAGGGGATTCAAAAAGATGTGCTTGTTTATCTGAATATCCCTATCTAGGAGCCCAATGATCTTCAACTCAGTAAAAGTATAATGTGAAAACCTAGGGCATTCCTCATAAGGGACTGCAACCAAATGGTGATGAAAGGGGAAGCAAAGGCGACATAGCATGGTATGGAGATGTTTTTCTCCAGGGACAGAATTCAAAGACATAATACCCGGTATAAATTACTTGCTTAAACAAAAGCAACTAGGAAGAGGTGTTGTTTGAAAATAATAATCAAAAAAGACGAGGAATTGGTGTCTTGTTCTGTTAATTATCCTACAAATTCCGTCATTCACCCAGGGCTGTTTAGCAGAGCGTGACCAGGCCGCCCTGGTCTGGCGTCAGTTCCCATAACAACCTCCCCATTCTCTCTCTCTCTCTCTTTCCTGAGTCACAAAACCACAGTGTTTTCTGAAACCACCATTTGGAAGATCCCATTCGCCTCGAAAACAAAAGCACAGCACGACTGGAAGGTAGAAAGGTTTTTGGGGGGGGGGAGGGGGTTACTTGGACCGCTCTCATCAGAGGAGCATCTCCTCCTTGCCCATGAGCTCCTCACCCTTCACATCACGCGCGGCCGCCCTGAGCTGGCCTTCGACGCGCGCGCCAAGGACATCACGGTAGAAGCGGTGAACCCGGCCGCCCTCGTCCTCGGAGCCGTCCAAGCATGCGCGCCGCAGTCGCTCCCAGGCGATGGCGAAACGCTCGCCAAACGGGGTGAGCTGGGCGCCCTCGGGCACGTCGACGGGTGAGCCGTAGCGGGTTACGACCCAGATGACCAGGTGGCGCAGGCTGGTATCGCTGGGGGGCTCGTGCATGCCGTGGAAGAAGCGGTTGTAAGGAGGGGGTCCGTTGTCGTCGATTGGAAGGACGGGGCTGGCTTGGCTGACGTTGTCGACGCTGGAGTGCGGCTGCGGCTGGGGCTGCTGCTTCTGTTTCTGATTCTGTTGCTGATTCTTGGTCATCGTCGCCGTCGTCGTCTTCTTCATTTGGTTCTCGTTGTTGTCGTCCTGTTGCTCCTGGTCATTGTCGTCTCTAAGCGTGAAGCCGGAAGTGGGGCTGATGGGGCTGAGAGAGGAATGATTGGCAGGTATGGAAGCAGCTTTAGCAGCTGTAGAAGAAGAGAGTGAAGAAGGAGCAGTATCAGCACTGGCACTGGTCACTGCGTTGCGTCGCTTTGTGGCCGGGGGGCTCGTGTCGTCTTTGTTTGCGAGACCACTGTCCGCCATACGCTTGACTCCACGGCTTGGACCAGGAGCACCGTTGGTCGTGTCGTCATCCATATCGTCGTCGATAGACAGGACATGTCGGACACGCTGAGGTGGACAGGGATAACCATCAGGGTTGCAGTTCTTTTCAAGGTTGTGTTAGATGTCATCTTTCGAATGGAGAAAGGGAGGGGAGTACATACAAGACGGAGCTGGTGCTGAGACATGGCAAGGGGTCCACGAGGCCATGGAGCTTGGCCTTCTGCAACACTTTGAGGCGAGGAGACGCCCGAAGGCGGAGCAGTCGGTTGGTAGGCATACTGAGCCTGAGGGGACGGACGAAAGGCCTGCTGGGCTGTAGAAGAAGCTGGCTGGCAGTGGTTGTACCGAGCCTGAAACGGTCGCCAGTAGGTGTACTGAGCCTGTGCATGTCGCTGGTAACTGTTCCGACCCTGCTGGAGGGTAGGAGTCTGGTACCCGAGTCCCTGTACGGGCGGGCGTGCAGGTGGCAGCGAAGAAGCGGCAGCAACATGCGGCTGGGAGGGTGGAATGCCCAAGGGAGTCTGTCCAGCAGATTGTGTGCCCTGGGGAGCCTCATTGTCACCACGGCTCAGGGACATCAGGATGCTGGCTGCTTCGTAGTCCGTAATGGTCTGACTGGGGGGAAGAAAAGTGGCTTCCTGGGCAGCTGGGAAGCCGTAGGGTGTCTGGGTGTAGTTGTTGTTGAGCTGATTCGGCATCAGAGCCTGGGGTCCAGCCTGTTTGTGATACGGAAAGATCAAGTTCTGGTTGTAGGCTGGCTGCATCTGGCCAAGGTAGTTTTGATACATAGGAGAACAAGGTCCATACAGCTATTGTTTGGATAGGGAGATTTAACACAGTTAGTAATTAGTGGAATAAGGGTACACAGGATGTGTCTTGTGAGTGCTTAAACTGAGAAACGATGAACCAAAAGAAAAGAAGGAAGGGAAAGAAAGAAAAAAGGTGTAGCACACTGACTTTGTTGAGACTAGGAGGCTGGTTTTGACAGGCAACAGCACCACTGCCATAAACACCAGGAGCAAGTGGCGGTATATTGGCATGATTAAGACCGCCCTGGTTCTGGTCCATCACATCACTGGCATTGAAACCATAGGGCTGATTCTGACCAGGATAAGAAGACAGCTGTTGCAAGGGCGGCGACAACGGTGGTCCGCCTGGTGGTGGTGAAGATGACGACTTGATCACTTTCTCTTGTTTCCAGAGTGGATGCGGGCTGTTCCCAGGAACTATCAGTGACTACTAGCCCAAGGGTGGAGGGGAGGCTGCCTTTGCTGGTTGTAATTACCAATACAATAGATCAAAGTATGTGTTGCAGTCCCATTCATGCTTGGGATCATCTTCCAGCTTGTTGTCAGCAACACACTGCTTGCAGATGTTAATGTGACAATCTCCACAGGTCTGAAGGATGGCCTTCTTGTTGTTGCAAAAGTCACACTTGGCTGTGGCCTGTGTGGTGATGGACCAGTTTTCGTGTTGACGCGCAGGAGGAGAGAGGACCTTTGGAGGCGTGGGCTTGTCTTGTTGGTCCGACATCTTGGCCTGTATTCGTCAAAACGAAGTATTCACATTAGAAGACATCTGGAGTGGCCCAACGACCAATAAGTGCATGATTGACGTGAAACTGGACAGGACTGGGGTGATGCAGAAAATAGGAAACCAGGGAGGGAAAGCAGGTGGCCGTCTAGGGTTTACCCAAGGAGGGCATCACCAAAGGCGTGTTGGAAGATATCAGAGAGGACTGCTTACCTTCTCTGCAGTAGCAAAGCCGGATAGGGGACCCAGGAAGTTAGGTATGCTAACGCCTGCTGATGAAGAGGCAACCTTGACCAAGAGGAGGTTTCAACGATGTTTTTGTTGTTGGTTGTTGATGGTTTGTGGTGTTGAGAGCTTGGGATACGCTCCAGTCCAAGTGGAAAGAAGAATAAGTGTCAATAAATATGAGAGAGACAGTACTAGCTGTGGGTATTTATGCTTGCCCACTAGCTGGTTGCATTCACTCCCCATCTATCAGTTGCTTCATCACAGTTGCTCTCATATCACTATGGGGCTTTAGTCACTTATTGTTGTTTGTTCACTGTTGTTCAAGTGGGGTTGTGCTATTGGGTGAGAAAGGTAGTTGTGTGCATCATAAGATGTTGGGCTAATAAGTTGACGGTCACTGGCAAACGATATGGAATATAATTAGATGATAATAGAAGTTTTTGCAGGGCAAGGAGAATAGGCTTGTGTAGACAATGAGGCACCCTGAACCAGATTTCAGGATTATGCAATGACCCCTCCTCTTGTCAGAGTATTAAGTATCTAGGCCAACCAAAGAAGGCACAGTGACAATGCATTTAATATTCTAGGTCATATTAAACAAAGTGTCCAGGGCTTTGGAGGCCATAATAGAGTACACACGAGTTAACACAATGAGACAGGCTGCCAAATTAAAATAAGTATAAGGAGAATCAACAAGTCTTGATCAGCACTCAAACAGAAGAATATTAAATTTCTCAAATATGTAAACAATATGCTACGGCTCCATGACAAAACGAGCTACCCAGGTTGATTCACGAACTATTTTGGTCTTGTCACACCTGCTTTAGTAAGGAAGTAGTGAGGCCCAAGTGGAGATATGTTGCATGCTTTTCTGCTAGTTATTTATCATGTCCTGACAAGAACTTGAGATGTAGCTATTGTTTGAGTGAGAAGTTGCTATATCAGCGAATAAACAATGCAAACCCTCCCCCCCCCCTCCAAAAACTATAAGAAGGATAATAATAGTAGCCTGAGAGAGACAAAGAGAGTTAGATTTGCTATAATGTCTGATTATATAACTTGTATAGAAGGGCAAAGCTCTTGTATGTTATTTAACAAAGTTGTTACCTGCAAGCTTGCTTGCGTCTCTGGTATATATGAATCACCCTAGCCTAGTCGTTGAGGTGTGACAAGGTAAATGTGAGAAAGCATATGGTTTTCAGTTGATAGTGTTTAGATGCAGAACGGTGATGCAAAGTAGGATGAGACACTTGAGAAAGAAGACCACATGCACCTGGGAACATGCCACTCTTTTGGAGTATGTTATGGAGTACTCAAAGACTTGGTGATGCCAGCCTGATGATGCCATCAATCACACCGTGCAGTTAGTCACTACAACCAGACACAGGAAATACCAACCAAAGCCATGCGAGAACAGAAACATGCAAGTGCACCGTGAAGTACCTACCCAAATGCAGAGCCGAGAGAAATCGCACACTCCTCAGAACGCTTATGCTGAAGATTATAACACTCAGAAAGAAGATGCATCTGCGCAAGGCTGCATGACAACAAAAGTGTAGTTAAAGTCGCTGCAGAGCTGTGACTCTCGGCGGCAGCAACAGCAGTGCAGCAGTACCAGGCATAGTCTCATGCAAATCCGGGGCGATCCGAAGTTACAAGCCAAGCTGAAAAGAAGCAAACTAGCTCCCGGGAGACACTCACACAACGAACACACCCTAATCTTCGAAACGACGGGGGTGGGGTGGCAAAGGACCCAGAGATCCCGAACGAACAGCTATTTCCCTGATTTGTCCATCCCAGGGGTCCTTCTGCTCCTCCCCTCCTCCTCCTCCTCAGCCCCGGCACACACACACATAGAGAGAGAGAGAGAGAGAGAGAGAGAGAGAGAAGAAAGAGAAGGGATGACCAGATGAGATAGAGGAGGTGGGGAGGAGACGAGGAAGGATGAGCATAGAGAGAGAGAGAAAGAAAGAAAGACAAGGCGAGAGTGAGGGGCAAGAAGTGAGGGGGAGGAAGATTGTGGAATTGATTGGTGGTGGGCTCACCATCTGGGCAGGCCAGGTCACCGCTGGGTTGTTTCGAAACAACCAATACTGGACAGCATTTTGCCGCTGTAACTGCCAAGACATGCAACCATCAATTGAC
>LAZJ01000112.1:0-26746 GCA_006503525.1 Cryphonectria nitschkei | reverse complement strand
GGGGGGGGGGGGGGGGAGAGACTGTCAGTGGGAAAGGAAAGGAAGGACAAATTGGGTCATGAAGTTCCTCCGTCAGGACTCACGCTCTGGCATCGCCTTGTCGGCGTGGGCTTCATTCCAGGCGACAACATCAGCCAGGTTAGCAAGATTCGGGTCGCGCTCAAAGTTTGTTGCGATGAAGTCTTCGAGGACGTCTGCGAACTCGTGATCTAAAAGTAACTATGTCAGCTCCCTCCTTGACATCACTCACGGTACTTGGGGCGGGAAAAGTCCCTCACAGCAGACTGTGTGCAAAGTCTCGCCCTCAAACTTGAGTGACTCCCATTGAGGCGGATGCTGCAGCGGGTAGACGACTTTCGCACCGAGGTCTTCCATTTTCTCGGCCACTGAGGCGTATTTATTTGTCTGGGTTGCTTTATTGTTAGTTGGATGGTATTGTATAAAGCCAGGCAGGGCAGAAGCTGGGTAGATAGGACTGGCTCGTCTCTTCCTTACCACCTCATCCGACCCCCATTTCCACTCGATGGTTGAATGAATGCCCCATTGGCTATCCAGAATCCCAACCGACAACCCCTTCCACCCAGAAGCCGCTTGGTTTCCATCCTTCCCGGGCTCCTGGACAATATCATGGCTGGTGGGCGGGAGGAGGACGATCTTGGCAAGCGCCACCAAGTCGTGCGGATCCCGCGCCATCAAGCCTACACGGTCCGAGAATGCCCCAAGCCTCGAGATGCCATCAATAGGCACCGAGCCGTGTGGCAAGGTCAGACCGTAAAGCCCATTCAAACTCGCCGGATACACGTTCGAGCCACCCGTCTCGGTGCCGATGCCCAGGGGCGAGAAGCCTGCTGCTATGCTAACGGCGGGACCGACGGAAGAGCCGCCGCATGTCTTTTTTTTTTTTTTTTGGTTTCACAGTCCTCTCGATGTTAGTGTACAGCGGGAGAAGGGGAACAAAGAGAGAGAAGAGAGGGTAGACGCACCGGCTGGTCATCGTCTTCGAGACCTTCTCGTCTATATGGGGAGAGGGTTTGGCCTCCGTATGCGCTCCATCCGATGGGGGTGTTGTCAGACCTTCGAATGCGGTGAGCAGAAACGTCTTTTGCTGTTGCTCAACTATGGTCTTCCTACTTCATTCCGCAAAATTCCTAGAAAAGATGCTGTAGTCAGCACACCGGGTCATATGGACTCTGAGAGAGGGGACAAGAAAGCGGACGGTATATGCATGTGTACTTACAGTCAAGTTTCCCTTTCCTAGGATGATAATGCCAGCTTCCAGGAGCTGGGAGAGCCTTGGTTAGCCACGACCTCTTCAGACGCGGTGTGAATCGAGTCATAAATTCTGCTGTACTGACCTTGTCGACCACAGTTGCGTTTCTTTTGGCCACCAGAGATGCGATCGCACACGAGCCCGCAGACGCAACCATACCCAAAGAGGGATGGGTAACGATAGCATCCTAACACGCACCATCAGCCCAAAATTAATATTCTCCCAGAGTTTGCCTACAGCAGGTCTCGCTCACTCACTTTGAGGACAATCGGGACACCGTGTAGCTCGCCACGGATCTTTCCCCGTGCCCGTTCCTCGTCCAGCTCCCTGGCCCGAGCAAGCGCGATGTCCCTCGGACATACCGACAGGATGGCCTTGAGCTTCAGCCCGTCCTCGTTGTGCCGGTCGATTTGGTCGAGAAACGAGGTGACTAGGTCCTCGCTGGTGAGCTGTCCGTCGCGCATGAGATGCTGGTACTCGTGCGCAGGCCGCTGGAGGAGGGTGGAGGACCCGAGGCTTTGAGACATCGCCATGTTCGCCAATGGATGGTGGCACTTCTAGTGCTTCACAGTGAGACCAGCGTGGTTTTGTTTTTGGCTTTGATTGCGGGATTTGCATCCCTTTTCTTCTTCTCTCAGATCAATCTCTTATAGTGGAATGCATTCGAGATGATCTCTCTTTCGAGGTTCTCTACGTGGCTGCCTAGGCTTACGTGCGTCGTCAGTCTTATCATCATCATCCGCACACAGGTGAATGTTGAAAGGCGTTTGTTCTCCTTCTCGGCCCAACGAAGGCCCGGTTCCCAACCTCTCTGGATTATGTATGTCCTGCACGATCCTCATGGCTCCACCTTGGCAGAGGCGGGGAGAAGGGGGGAAAAGGCCCGGAGGATTCGTCGTGAATACTTCCTTTTTCTTCTTTAGTTTCTCCCCTTTCCCTCTCTTCTTTTTCCTTTCTTTGCTTTTGTTTTCTTAGCCCGAAACATGCGACCAGGGGCTTTCTTTGCTTTTTTCTTTAGG
Organism: Cryphonectria nitschkei; assembly: GCA_006503525.1. NCBI lineage: Eukaryota > Fungi > Ascomycota > Sordariomycetes > Diaporthales > Cryphonectriaceae > Cryphonectria > Cryphonectria nitschkei. The sequence continues at coordinate 24,457 of LAZJ01000112.1, read as the reverse complement.
CGAGACGCACGGGAAATTGCTCGACCAGAATATTTGTCTTTGGCAGACAAAAGCTGGCGATTACGGTATATGCTGTAGAATGCTCCTGGCCACCATTCTAATTCTATCAATGGCCCAAACCTTCCGAGGAACTTAGAATTCAACCAACGAAGTAGAATAGTGCAGTACTTGGGAGCTCATTTGAGAGAAGGGTTAGGGTTTTAGGCATGCGACCTTTGTTTATACGCGGTAGTGGGGGCTCGTGCGTCATACCTGGAACTTCAACCTCAACACGTTCCTTCCCACGACTGAGCCAGATTGGCTGCATAATTTACTTACATTAGGCAGGTGCGCGTTGCGAGGCGGTGGTCCAGGTCATGCAGCCGAGAAGAATACTTGTGTTTCCGTCTTCTTGAAGCCAAGCGCTATGAGATCATGAGCACCCTCTCGAGCTTCAGAGTTCGAGTCACCACGCCGCTGCTGCGCACACCCAGCAGGCTTGCGACATACCATCGGTCGGCTCTCCTGCACCTCGCTTGTGGCCTGTACTCGCTGAGAAGAGAGACGCGAAGTGTACATCTCATCTGCTCCTCATATTACTCCAGCATGGGTGCCAACAACCAGTCCGGAGTTGCCTCCAGCGGCAACAAGCCGCCTCTGCAGAAGCGCTCGGTTGTCTCGTCGTTTCTCTACAAATTTAGCCAAGAGAATGGTGAACCAAGGGCAAAAGTTGCCTTGTTCAAGCGCAGTGGTCAAGTGCGCACTTACCCGTGAGTGCATCAGGCTGCCTGCTTCCGTCCCACCTTGTCAGCTTGACTGTTTAATCATTTTTGATTATCATTTTGTAGCACCACGTTCTTGCTGACTTTGTGGTTGGCTGACATGATGCAGTCATCGCTGGGCGGTCGTGTCTGGGAGCATTGACCCTGAGGACCCTTCCCCTCTAGCAGCAGCCTGGAGAGAGATCCGTGAAGAGACGACCTTGACAGCATCTTCCCTAGAGCTCATGCGACAGGGCAAAAGCTATGTGCTGCCAGACGAATCAATAGGGCGGGAGTGGACTATTCACCCCTTTGCCTTCCGCCTCAAAGACCCTAGCGAGGGCGGCAGAGGAGAGAACGGCATTACTCTGGACTGGGAGCACGAAGACTGGGCCTGGTATGATCCAATGGACATTGAGGACTCGGAGAGTTTTGGTGCTGTGCCGCGCTTGGCTGAAAGTCTGCGCCGTGTGTGGTTCGAGAAGGATCTTGGCGTCGACGCTGGAGCCGTTCTCACCAACGGTCTCGAGAGGCTGAAAAATGATCACCAGAGTGGCGCCCGCCAGCTGGCCGGCGCAGCTCTTGAGATTCTGCGAGACATCATATTGAAAATGGATGCTCAGCAGCCAACTGACGAATGGTGGACCAAGGTCCGCTTCGCTGCATGGCACATCTGGAAGAACGGCAGGGAGTCCATGGGTGCTCCCATCCTGAGCGCCTTGCTCGCTGCATTAAAGGGCATGGAGGAAAGCTTCCAGAAGACCAAACAGGACGGCACATGGAGCAGCAGCGGCGGCAGCGGCAGCAGCTGCATCGAGTGGAGGGCCGCCTCTGTAGAGGAGCTAAACCGCCGCATCGCTGCTAGAGAGGATGCAGCCAGTAAAGTCTCAGCTGCAGTCGTCAACTTCTTACGCGAGCAATTCGCGACCCGAGAAGCATCTGGCCGGCCAATAAAGATATTGACCTTGTCGGAGAGCTCCACAATCTCGCATGCCCTCGAACGTGTCATTGCTGACACCGACCTCCAACTCGATCTGCGCATCTTGGAGTCTCGGCCGCTGTTTGAGGGAGTTTCTCTGGCCAGCTCACTGATTCGGGCCGCTGGGGCCTGGTCATCGCAAGCATCTGCAAGTCATGACGCCGAGGCGCAGAGGGACTCTCGTGTGGCACCATCTTCGAAATTACAGGTGACACTCTACACAGATGCCTCTGCAGCCCTTGCATCCGAAGGCGTCGATATAGTACTCCTCGGAGCCGACAGAATTGCCGAGTCTGGGGCTGTCAGCAACAAGACGGGCTCGTTGCCAGCTGTCCTAAGCGCCAGACATGCTTCACCAGAAGCAAAGATAGTGGTCCTAGGCGAAACCGAAAAAGTAGCGCTCCCAGGGGCTGCATGCGCGCATGTCGTGGAAGACAACGCCCCGACCCAGCTGTACCGCGCCTGGCTGGCAGGCCACAACAGCGAGAGAATCCGAAGTGCTGCTACGGGTACGGTATCCAATAGCCTTGGCAGCGAGCATGCTGTCGCGACGCACCCTGGGCCGGATGAGCCTGCAGCTCATGTAGGCATTCGCAACATTGTTTTTGAATGGGTTCCTCCGGAGCTCATCCACGTCTACATAACAGAGCAGGGCGTTTGGGCAATCGGGGATATACGAACTTTGTCTGAGACATTGGCCACCGAGGAGGAGAGGCTCTTCAGGCACATTTAACAAGAAGAGGGCCGCAGTAGCTGCAGGCCCAAGGGGGTTTGGTTCGGCTGGGCTTGAACCCTTGCTGGGAGCCACGCTTGGGCAGGGCGTCTGATTAGGTTAAGAGAGGGGGTTCAAGTCGGGCTCGATCAACATTCCGGTTCGATTTGCCTTGCTTTGCCGCTTGCGCTCCCTTAGGAGTGTCTTATGCATGAGACCTTCGTCACAGTTTCACTCCCTTCTTCGACCTTTTCCCGCCTCTGTCATTTCTCACAATTTTGTTTTCTTCGCCTGCGACAAGATACAAGATCTGTCAATGTGCGATCTGCTGCAAAGAACGTTCAGTCAGGGGCACAGGGTGGCCTGGTTGGCCCACACTCCAGGCCCTCGAGATCTGACCCGACCATAATCACACCCTGTTATGTAGGTCATGAGCTGGCATGCACATCTTACTCTTCCTCGGGCAGGAATTTGGAATGGGCGCAATGGGCTACGACACGTCCACACGTTGGGGTTAAGCTACCCGCATGTGGGGTGACATCTTGCAATCCTTCTAGCGGCCCACATACGCAGGGAGTGAATCTTGCAATAGGCTTTTGGAGGCCGAGTCGCTGAGCGGCAGTACCTAGGCTAAACGCCCGCTCCCGCGTAATCGACTAGCCAATATTGGTTTTGCCTGCATTGTCAGCAGGGAGGGATGGCTGACACTGCAGTTACTATTCCCGAGCCCAACACTCTTCGGCTTTCTGCTTTCGAATTGCTACCCTGGATACCCTGCTGATGTCGTGCTGACTGCGTTCCATGCTTAATAGACCAGGGCCGTTACAATCTTCCCCTTGACGAGCGTCTGCAGGCCAGAACCGCCTACTTGATCTCACTGTTTATAGGTGGTGGAGAAAGTACTGCACACTCACATTCACACTCACGCTCATACAACACAGGCAGCATAGCCGTGGAGCACTACGGCAAGAGGGACGGGAGCCAGCAGTGCAAACAAGGCACACGGACCAGGCGTACTCCACAGAAAGAAGTCATCTGCAGTTGCTCTCGAACTGGCCCGGCTGCTTCATTCCTCGTCCCACAGAGGAGAGGGTACAGTTCGCATGCTGGGGTAAAGGGACGCGACCCGTCCTTACCCATATATCTCGGCCGACGGGCCATCCATCCCTAGGCGACGCATCTTGCCGCCCCCGGCCCATCCTCCTCCTCCTTCTCAGGGAGCCTCTCAAGGGACTCGTCGAGGTTGAGCCTGAGGTCACAAAACCTCTTGCCTTCAGCTTCTGTTTCCTCGTCTCTATGGCAGCCTTTGTATCTAGCTCAGCTTCATCATTCATTACCAGCCCAGTGTGGACGAACCTCGTGTGATGCACCACTGCTGGCGTGAATCAGTGCAGCTGGTACAGAAGAATATTCCTCATCGCCATGGCTGGAACTGGTTCGTTCGCCGGTACCTCAAAGACTGGTCGGTTAGGTGTGAATCCTCGTCGAGCTCATGTGAAAGATGGGGAGAGGAAACGTGTCAAGACAGCGTGAGTGTTACTCGAACTCGTTTGTCTGCCTAGTCTCCCCGCCCACCCATCCATCCCGAGGAGGGGGAGGCCTTTAGGGGAAGTGGGGGGTGGGGGTGGTTCCTGTTTTCGTATTTTCCTCCCATGAGATGGCTTTCTTTTCATCAGCCTTGTTTTCTCGACGTGGCTCGACTCGAGGCTTTTGAGATGCGCATCTAATTCATTCCTAATCCAGATGTAACGGCTGCAATGTCCGGCGCGTCCGGTGTACTGGGGAGAGGCCGTGTACGCAATGTCAAGCGGCGCAACGGATTTGTGAATACCCGGCCGCCGACAAGAAAATATTCGTGGCCGCAACCGAGTATGAAGATCTCAAGACAAGCAGAGCTCTCCTGGAGAAGTGTATCCAAGAACTGTTGCCCGACCCGGTGCAGCGGCAGAAGTTTCTTGCGGGCGTACGAGAGCATCCAGACGGTCGTCGTATCAGTGTAATCTCTACAAGAGATGAGGAATCGCAGTCCAGCTCATCGAACGCGTCGACTGAGACTGCGACTTCGATATCGGCCGTCACATCGATCTCAAGTAACGCTTCAACGACCACTGTTGCTCCGAACACCACTGTCACGGCATCTCCCCACCTTGATCCAAACCATTTCATGGCTCGCTACCTGGAGAGTCTAGAACCACGAAACTACCTACATCTCATTGTCACTAACGGAACCGATGGAAGTCTCCTCCAGGACCAGAGAGGAATCAAGCGCTGGCTGGGTGGGAGCTCCGGCGCATGTTTTCTAGACCATCTCAAGAGGTTCATGCACACACTCAAATCGGCCTTTGGATTCACCGGAGCGTCGTCAGACTCCTCTCCCGGCATGAGATTTCTCGCTTCTCACGGCCACTATCAGACGTCAGATTCGCTGTTACTCTACACGCCCCCAGCAGAGCAGATCACCGCCTTCTCGTCTCTGAGCCACTGGGACATAGCTTGTACCCTTCTCTCCACAGCGGACGAGTTCCTGCAGAGCTCTAACAATTCCTTACCCTGCGGAGGCCTTCACTACTTCGGGGAGCTCACGCCGCAGGCTTGGCTGGACGTGCAGGCTGGCGACACTCCACAGCGGGGCAGAGCACTCTACGAAGCTGCTTTTGCCATTGGGACCATCTACTCCCTGACAGCGGCTGACTCTAGGCGAGACGGCCACCTGGGCGAGATGTTCTTCGCAAAAGCGCGGAGCATCCTGGGGGACCCGCTTGACATATCCAGCCACACATTTCGCGATATTCCTACTCTGGCCCTGATGGCCATGTACATGGTGGAGATGAACCGACGCGACGCCGCCTACTTCTTCCTCTCCCAAGCCCTAACTATCTGTGCCACGTCTGGGGGATTGAATGGCACGTATGACAAAGAGGGGGACAGGAGGGTCGTGTGGACATTGTTCTGTCTGAGCAAAGACATCTGCTGCATGATGGGTCGTCCGCCCATGTATCCCGACGAAGCCTTCACGCTTGCCTTACCAAAAGAGACAGAGTAAGTCTTCGTCCCTCTCGTCTGTTCGTCTTGATGTTCTGTTTACCGAGCTGAGTACCTTCCGACAGAGGCATGTCACCTCCACACGGCCTGATCGCACACATCGAGCTGTGCAAAATTGCCGGCTACATTGTCTCAGATACGTACCATATCGCACCTCGAGAAATACCCATCGTTTACGAGACCCATAGTAGCCATGTGGCCAAACCGCTAGACCTGCTGCATCAGTGGCGTGAAAGAATACCCCAAGCTTTACAAATACCACTCGATGTGCCACCAGATTTTCATATACCACCGAGGGAAGAACTACCACTCGACCTCCAAGAGTCTTTGGAGGCGCAGACCACCGGTACCTTGCCGACAGACCGTGCTCTCTGCGTATTACACATGAAATGGAACCAGGTAAAGTCGTCCTTGTTGCTCCCAGGAGACAAAAGTTGAATTGGTTTGGGTTTGAAGGCATTATTCATGACTGACAATCTACCCACACCTCACGCCTTCGCAGCTCATCATATTGACGCTCCGGCCACTGTTCTTCACCGCAGTCAAGTGTGCTGTCGGCGGTGACTTGACGAAAATGCGCAGAGACATGTTCGACAGTCCCGGCGTGGACCCAGAACACATCCTGCAGTGCAGTGGTGCCGCGCGGCGCAATTTGCGGCTGGGCCGTCACCTCTACCAGCGGTGCCGCACGAGCTCCGATAGCCCCGGCAAGCTCACCCTGACGGACCTGCACCACATCTTCAACGCGGCTGTCATTCTACTGCTCCACCAGATGGTCTTCTCGAACGTTGTCAACACGGATACGTTGGCCATCAACACAGCGCGGCAGATCTTCGAGCGGGAGGCGCTCACCGAAATCCCGCCGCCGGGCTGCAGCGTCTCCACATCGAGCGGCTACGCGTCTGACTGCCTCGGCGTCCTCAACGACCTGGCGTACCTGGTGGCGCGTATAAGGCCGGTGCGGTTCAGGGACTCGGACTATGCCGACTCTGGTTTGGGTATGGACAGCAGTGGCTGGCCATCCCCGGCGTCGACGGAGGGCTCCCGTGGCGGTAGTACAGGCGGCGGCAGTGTAAGCGGCGACGGGGCCAGCTCGACTTCGACGGCCACACTGGGCCGCTCCTCGATATGCTCACAGGGGGAAAAGATCAGCGAGAAGGAGCTTGAGGCCAACCTGGGAAGTCTGAACCCTTTCTTCCATGAGGGGTTGTTTCCCCCGGAGTTCTTTACGTTAACGGGTCCCCCACCTACCCCTGATGCTCATACGCACCATAAAGAGGTGGAGAGATGGGTGCTCGAGGGCCTATGGGGGTATACGACGCCTGTGTGTCATTGGATGGGATTGTGATCTGGGGACGAATGAGGAGGGTTGAGGAAAAGGAAAAGATGGTGTTGGGAGGTCAGTACATGCAAAAGATACTTGCATGAGGCTGATGGGAGAGGTGTGTGGGTTTGTTCCAAGGTATTACTTGTGTGTATGTGTTATGATTACGGACCAGCGACGAAGATACGCTTTTAGTGAGTTTTCTGCTCGGGCGGGAAAAGCGTCTCAGCAGTCACACGACTGACGGGAGAAGGGGAGGGCGAGGCGAGGGAAGAGGGGCTAGAGGGACAGACGGGTCTGTTTTCTCCGCTAAATTATTACAAACAAGGCCGGTTCAAGACGGTCATTAGGAGAAGGGGAAAGAGAAAAAAGAAGCACATGAGTAATGAATGAATGAACCATCGTTCCCCCTGGCGATCAGGGGGAAGGTTCCTGTACATGTTTTAAAATAAATATACAAATTCATACCCTGTCATGGGGGGTCTTTCTGAAAGATAGGAAGAGGCAAACGCCCATCATGCAACATTTGCGTCCATAATAGATCCGTGATGGAGACGGAAAGGGCCGTCGACAGGCAGAGGAGTCAGATCTGAGATTATGTGTGGGCTCACTCGAGACAAGACAGCAACTCTCCGACAGCTGTTATGGCAGAAAACCCCTTATTATTTGTCACTAGTGAAGGCAGCACAATCTAAGACACGCCTCAGAATTGGAAAGTTTGGCAATGAAATGGAACAAACGTCATATACATATATATAAAAGAACAAGAAGAAAAAGGAAGGAGTAAATACAAAACGTCGAGGTCAGTCAGTGGGTATCACATACAAATCCGTGTCTGGGTTTCAAGAAGAGCACTACTCATTAACAACACGTCGACCAAACAGTTAATATGCCGGAACTTGACGACACATGCTGGCTCTTCCAAGACTGTCATTACATCGGACCACTCCTCCGATTCAGAGCGTGCCCACACCGTTCAGGTAGTTCTGGACCTCAAGGAAGTCACCGACACTGATCCAGTCGAGCTGTGGATATTCATGTTAGTCGGCCAGAATCCATTCAAAACATCACCCTTGGGACAAGTTGGATGGAGAGAAGGACAGGTGGAGGGAGAAACAGAAAGAAACATACCAGGATATAGTTGGGATACCGGTCATACAGGGCATTGCACTCATTGACCTCGGCCATGATGGAAGCCTCGCCGTTGGTGGTGGAGGCGGCGGTCTCGTCGGGGATGTCAATGCCAAAGATATCAACGTCGAGGAAGTGGTTGACCAGGTACATGCGGCCGGTTGCGCTGCCACCGGCGGGGCGGTTGACGGAGCAATCCGGGAAAGAAGAGTCGGTTACACTAACACAGCATATGGTCAGTCTTGCGCATAGAGAGAGGGGAGAACTATGGGTTTTGCTGATTCCGGTGATGAGCTGTTGGGAAGAGAGGAAGGAGGAGGCGGCTCTTCAGAAGAATAATCTCAGCACACCAAAAAGAAGGACCGGGACTACTTACTCATAAGACGTCTCACTATAAAATGCATAGTCAGTTTTTTATCTCTTTCTTTTCTTTCTTCTTCTTCTCCTACTGTAACTGCTTATCCACCTGGGATAAAAGGCTGAAAACTTACAAGATGTACGAGGTGAATTCGGGCAGAATATAGCTGACCGAAGTACCAGAAGGATAATCCATAAACACCACAAGCCTCGTCCCGTCATCGATCAGCTCACCCAGCGTAGGCCACTCGGCCAGGGTGAGGGTAGAGCCCGGCGAGTACGCATAGGTATCGGCGCCGGCCGTCTCAAAGGCCTCGGCAAAAACCGAGTTGTCGATGCCGTCGCCGTTGGTGATGAGCAGGGTGACGACCTCGTCCGGGTTGGCCTCGAGAAAGGTCACGACGGTCTCGAGCCAGGTGACGAGGGTGCCCGCGTCCTCCTCGGTGCAGGTCGTGTGGCAGAGCTCGATGACGCCGTCCTTGTCGTGGCTCTGGGCCTGCAGGAAGCGCACGCCCAGGCTGAGCTGGTCGGACACCGAGTCGAACTGGTTGTCGACCGGGAGGATGCCGTCAAAGGCCGAGTCGTGGCTGCCGATGAAGGTCACGTTGGAGTAGAGCTTGTCGCACAGAGCCGAGTAGCCGTTGCAGACGGTCGCTGCCGTGGCACCGCCGGCGAGGAGGGCCAGGGTGGTGGCGATGACGTTGCTGCTGCTGGGGGACCGCATGGTTGAAGATGGGTTCGGTGTTTGGGGGGGGGGGGGTTGAAATGAACGAAGGGACGGACGAGAGAGGCAAGAGAAAGAATGAATATTGGCGAGTGGGGGAAACGAGAGAGAAGAGGCCGTCGTTGTTTTGTGGTGAACGTCTTTCTGACTTTCTACGTGAGTACAACAAAGTACTTGAGTTAAACTCTCACAACGCGTCGTCGACGAGATGACACGAAGAGAAAAGAGGGAGGCGAGGCCGTGGCTCTCTTCTTATACTATACGATGCACGTATGGAAACATGCATGACTGGCACGAATGGGGAAACCCCTTGCGCCGTGACGCGTGGTGTGCGCTCAAGGCTCCTTTATCCTCTTTCTTGGGGTGTGACCCATCCATCCATCCGGTGCGGGTCGATCACCAAATGACAAACGGCACGGCGACCGGGAGACCGTCACGATGGTCCTATTTAGCCCTCGTCGATAATACCCATAACATAATGCTGCAATTACTTGCTGTACAAATCGGCGGGGCCTACATCAATTCACATGCCAACAACCCAGTTCTTGTCAAAGTCACAGGCCCAGCCACGCCAACCTGTCAGGGGGGCAAAATCATTATCTAGTGCACACTGCGACCCTTGTTTTTTTCTTCTTCCTTTGCCTTCTCTTTTGTTTCTTTCTTTTATGCAACGGCGGGTTCCCTCGATTGGACCTTTTCGTCGGTCAGGGGACGGGGGCCTGTTAAGGACAGGGAATACTGGACAATACCATAGGACAAACGCCCGGAGAAAACAGAACCTCTCAGAGTGCACGTTTGCGCCACGACGCCTGGGCAGCTGGAACAATGCACCAATCACGCCTCAATACCACCCAACCACCAGTCCGGCCCAGCTGGGCTTACCTGGCCACCCATCGAGACGGAGTAGTGCCTCTTCAGGGTACGGCAGACGAGGAAACGGGGGGCGACATTCGTGACAGGGGGACGGGATGATCCACTGCCGGACTCATGGCACTATTGAAATCCTCATCGGTCGGGAGAGTCGCACTGGGCAGGAGGACAGGAACGCCGGCAACTTGTATCCACACGGGAAAGTATGTTTTAATTGGGTGTTTTGTTCTCTCTTTTCGTTGTCTTCCCTTATTCTGTTTTTTCTCCTCTCTTTTCTTTTGCTCCCATCTTTCTTCTGGGCAGTGGGAGAAAAAGGGCAAATAGGAGGTGGGGGGGGGGGGTGAGGAATCATGGGTGGCGGCACCATTTCGTCTCGGATCCCTCTCACTTTCTTATTGCCCCGCCGCCCGGCACTTGGTGAGATTCATTCCTACTTACTGTGCTTACCATGATCCTACTGACATTCACTCCCGCCGTAGCTTCTTAACAAATTACTTTTATTTGACAAACCTTCGGGTCCTGCCGAAAGACGCTTTGCCCTGGTCGACCAGATGGTAGCCAACAAGATCACCGCATGTGATTCCCCTGTCCTTTGAGGCTGCTGTCAGCTGCTGCGGCGCTACCCCGGTAGGGGAGGTCGGGAGGACATGTGGAGCAGCAGTCCACGGGATTACGTCTCCGCATTTCATGACGGCTCAACCCCTGATAAAAGAAAAATGATACCCTGAGGTCGACGGCGAGGTCTTGACGACTGACTGGATGATGATCACCCAGCCAACGGATCTGTCTTATTCTTTGTGCTTCTGATGTATTGCTGCATGAGATGATGAGGTCTTGTATTGCATATTGGTCTTATTCTCTTGTCGCCTTTAGAGGTAATAGTAAGGGAAGAAACCAGGTTGAGATGTCGTTGGAGAGAGACAAGAAGGACGAGGTATGACATTGATGGCCAACTTCAGACAGAGGCAATATCTGAGAACTTATGTTTGGGCGACATAGAACAGCTGAGGCTGCAATATACAGTCTCATGACATTTTTGCTGCGCTTTCGCAGTCTTCTCACAGTTTACCAATGTGAATAAGTAGTATGAATTATTACCCAATGTTGAAGTCCCTTCATCAGAATGCGCAGAAAATCCATAGTCCAGGCATCTCTCGAAAGACAGATAAAAGTCTTTGGGCTGAAGTAGTTGTTTAGTTTGAGCTTGAGAGAGTATCGCAGCCCTTCAACGGCATCAATTTTCTCCACGTTGTTCGCAATAACTTCTTTGACAACTGAAGTACTGGTCTGGAGTCACCATTATAACTTTGGATACCGTGTATGCCTTGGACATGAATGTTGAAGGGAACCAGCTGACTTTGTTAGACAGTGTGTAGATAATTGGTGGCTCTGGCATCGGTCTTCGGGACTTCAGTAATTGAAACGTGATGCCAATAGCGTTGAGTCCACCACTCCGACAGCTAATGCATGACTGGCATAAAACTTTAATCCACAATTATTGTTCTGATGACGATGCCAGCTGGAATAACTTCCCAGATAATTTACGGAGGAAATATACGAGTTCACTTCACTCACCGCCGTGGTCACATGGTCTTGTGAGAGTGTGTTACAGCTGCCATGCCCACAAGTACGGCCAAGGACACGCATGTCCAAATCCTTCCATGTGGCCACAGTCGACTCCTGAATTATGATCATAAAATATGGGCAAGAGTCCGCGAGGCTCAACCTCAGACGCTGAACCCCCCGTCGTTGTACTCGCCCCCCAAGCCCCCAGGATCAGTATTGTTAACTCATCACAAAGCTTTGTTGCACAGCCGCATAGTACAAAGACACAGTCGTATGTCCTGTCAGCCATCCTTAGACAACACATGACCCAGCAGCCGAAGAAAAGCTGGACATTAAAGAAGTAAATAGACCCCACTCGTGTCGATTAGTAGTTTGCTAACATGGCACAGGACAGATTGGTCTGATGGCTTGAATTTCGTCCGGTACGACGAATGGACGCCGACGATCAATAAACTGGAGGCCGATGCAATCCCTGTTCGCCGACGGGCTGGCCCGGGATTATGCCTTCTTGCTGCAGGCTTCCGCGAACTCTTCTTTTGGAACTGTACATGGCACGAAGATGATTTCCTCTCTTTAGTCTTTGCTCTCTTCCCCCCTTTTCTTTAGACAAGTAAGTATTTCTTGGGTTTCGAAAGATGAAGTTGAGGGGGAGACATACTAAGAACCCTAAGCTGCTTAGAAGAGCAAAAGTGGTCCGCTGCCTCAGTAGAAAAAGCGACCTCAGAACGTTGCAATATTTTCAACCGCAATATCCTAGGAATAGATTTTGTATGCTACGAATAAGTTTACCAACCATTCCAGACTGGAACATTATCCTGAATATCAAAATGTATGTGGACGCTCGGGCGGAGACGGCCTTGCGACCTCTTCGCAGCAGCCCTGAATGTGTAAGGTGTAAATGGCGACCTCGGGAATCCAGTGACGTAATAAAGGTCACATCGAGTCGCCCCTTCATCGGCGAACAACACTGCAGTATTGTCGACACAAAAAAAGCTTCTCAAGAGACAATATCTTGCACCGTCGCTGCTCCAAGAGGAAACACCACCAAAACCGTCATTTACTACAGTTTGTGCCAAAGTTAACACGATTCACGTACAACCTTACACACGATGGAGTCTTCACAGGTCTCTGGCGACGAACGCACCACTAAGAGTAAAATCCTCGAGACAGGCGCGGCCATGACCCAGGACTTCGCCCCCGTCAAGTCCATCTGCGCCCACCTGAATGCCTTCCATGTCTACGCCGACGACCCGAAACGTATCGTCGAGGCGAACCACTACTGCAGCCACCTGACCGAGGGTGAGTCAGTCTATGCCTCGAGGAAGGAGTCTTGTCTTCTTCGCAGGTGAGAGCTTGAGCCAAGCGTAGGATTCCCGGCTGACATGTTGCGTCGTCGCACGATAAATCCATGCAGATGTCCGCCAGTGCATCCTCTACGACAGCCCTAACCCAGGTGCTCGGCTGATCGGCATTGAGTACATGATTACGCCAAAGTTGTACGAGACGCTCGACTCGGAGGAGCGCAAGCTCTGGCACAGCCACGTCTTCGAGGTCAAGTCGGGCATGCTCATCATGCCTCAGCCATCGGTTCTCGTGCCTCAGTGCGTACAGTCCCTATTCTCTCCACTCTTTTCCTCTCCTCAAACGAAACTTATTATGGGCAGGATTAGTCTTGGCCCGTTTTGTGTGCGAATTGTTTCCAATTGCGCAAACTGCTAAACAACGTCGGTGCTCAGGGCTGCCTGGGAGAAGGCTGAGACGGCCGAGATGCAAGATGTCATTGAACTTTATGGCAAGGTGAGTCGGCTCTTGAATATCTCCACTGGATATACACATGATATTCTGACATTGGTAAAGGTATATCATCTGTGGCAGGTCGACCAGGGCCATAAACTGCCCTTGGGAGAACCGAAGTTGATGACCAGCTTCAGTAAGTCGGCACGAGGGCATAGCACTGACACGGCGGCGGCTCTTGTGTCTCCCAGGATCGATCCTGCGAGAGGCCATCTTCAAATGACGTCCCGTATCGATTGCGAACAAGAAAGCATGCTGATAAGTCCACAGCCAAGGCGGAACAGATGCCAGAGTTCGAGAAGATCGTCGGCGAAAGAGACAGCAGGTTTGGCTCGGACTGGAAGAGGAAGAAGGAAATCCGGGAGAACATCGAGGAACCCAAGATCCATCCTGATGCTGATGCGACTTGGAAATAGGAGGCACAACGGATAGGCCCTTCTTCTAAGATCTCTACTCAGAACGCATCCCAGCGGCGCAGCTGCTTCCAAAAGCTGCATGTTACGCAGTCAAACTATATCGCATCAAAAGATTGCTAGTTCATGTTTCCTAATGCCGTTGTTTCCGACAAGTGTAACGGTCTCCTACGTTCTATGATGCTGCTTGGCTATCAAGTCATTCAATCCTGCTTGCACATCGTTTCCTCAGCCTGGATCTCGTATGGTCTTGGCCCCCTCCGCGCCGTCAGCACCAAGGACGGTGGCAGCTGTGCTTAGCCTCGAATGTCGTCATACGACCAGAAGTCTACTCGAAACGTTTTGGCTGCTGACTGCAGGGATGATGATCCAACAAACAATTATAGGTTTTTGGTTCGGCCGTGAGGATTTTTGAGACGAGCTGAACAATCTTTTGAGTCCGAGGCGAAACCACTGGGCCAGGCCCGCTAATCCAGGCAACGACGTCGATCTCAGGACGATTTTAATCTCGTCTTTGCTTTTTCAAAGAACTGCCTGTTTGCCATAATCTCATTCAAACCAACAAAACGAAGATTTATCACCACTACCACCACTACTACTACTACTATCATTACTGCCGCAACACCACAAAAGGGTCATATCAACAACCTCCCATCCTTACGCACAGCAATTTCGAGTCGCAAAGCAGCCTCTGCGCAGCGCGATCCAGGAGACCTTGATTTCCCTCTACAATAGTAGAGGTACAAACACAGCGACGAACCTATCCGACAGCATGATTATATAGCCAAAATTCCAGAGCCCTGGGCGGGACATGAGAACAGTTGAGTTGAACTTGCAATGATCGACTACTCCATGACGGATTCGCGAGAGGGCGAGTTGGCACTTTTTGGCTGGGATGACGCCTCCTCGTTCGGGAGTGACCTCGTCTACAAGATCGAGTCCCTAGCTGAGTCGCTCGAGGATGAGGCCTGGTCGATACTGGAACCTATCGACTTATTTCCGGAAATTTATCTCAACCCTGGTGATTGCGCGGCCAGTTCTTCTGATTATTTAAACGGAGTGCCCGGGAACTGCTCGACTGTCTGTTTTGACAAGACGACCTTGTTTCTGCCCTTTAACCTGGGGACGTGCCTGGACCTGGCCTCGGCTGCGTTGTGGCTCCAAAATGGCACCTTTTCCTGGAACCAGTCCTACGCACAAAACGCCGAGATGGCCCAGCAACACAGCCTGGGAAACCTCACAGCGTGGAATGGAACGGAGATCTTCCAGGACGTCATCGACTGCACCGTCGCTGCGTGCTCGCAGAATAACATATCGACTTGTCCCGAGCAGATGCTCCGCCTGGACGGCATGTTGTTCGCCGCTGACGACCTCAACATTGTTATCGAGGGCTTCAGGAGCTTTTGCGACGGGGTCGGCCTGCAGGTCAACTCGGACATTGCCGGCCCGGGCGTCATGACCTCGTACCTCCTCCAGATCAGCGCCGCCCTGATGTTCTGGCTCCTCATCAAGGTGCTCACCTCTTGGCCGCGCCTGTTTGCCTGGCCCTTCTTCCTGTGCACGAGGGATAAGAGGCCCGAGCCCGGGTTCGACCCGAACCTGTCGTGCGCACCCTATGACGAGAAGCCCGGGCGGAGGAAGTCGGCTTGGCGACGAGCCAACGCCATGCAGCACCGCCTGCGCCGGCTCCGGCTCCACGCGGCGACGGTGTCCACGCTGGTGGAGTTTCAAGAGGTGCAGGCGTTCTTCGTGGGCGCCATCCAGATCGCCACGCTGGCGACGTTCAAGCCCGGCGGGTCGTCGCAGTCAGACGCGCACTCCATCACCAGCTTCGGCGAGGCCATCCTGGACAGCCAGCTGGTGCAGATACTGGCCATCAACGGCATCTTGCCCATCCTCTTGGTGCAGTACATCCTGCAGACGTACGACAAGCGCTGGTGGTACTCGTTCGCCCTGCTCTGGGTCACTTTTATCCTCGCGCTGGCGGTGCAGTTGCGGCGGAACTCGCTCATCTCGAGCTTTGATGTGCTCTGGGACGTGCTGAAGTCCGAGAGCCCCGTCGACGCGTGCGGGGGGAACGCCAACCCGATGGTGTACTGCAATACGTACTCTTCTCCTGCCGAGGGGGTCGGCGGGGAGATCTATGTGACGTATTGCGGGATGTTCATGCTGAGCATTGATTTCCTGGTCCCGAGGCTGCGGAGCTGGCCTTGTCTCAAGAATATCATGGCCTGGGTGCGAGCTATGGATTACGAGCAAAAGAACCCCGGCGTGCGGGCGGTGAAGAAGATATGCCGGGGCACTGTATGGTTTCTCTGGTCTCTGCTGGAGTATGTCCTGGCTGGTACGATGGGGTACTACCTGATGAGTCTGCTCGTGATTGCCTTCACCATGACGGGCGGGTCGAATACTTGGGGCTCGTGGTCTTTTGGGCAGCTGGTTTCGGTCATGGTCTGGGTGCCTCTTCTTTTCAAATTCATATACTACAACGTCTTGTGAGTTCTTTCTTTCTTTCGTTTTACAGCGCATCATGACCAAAATAGAGCTGACCAGTCATGCAGTGGAATCGAAGAAGGCGTCGGCAGCCGCCTGACAAAGGAATTCCGGGTGGTTCATGATGAGGAGCTCGACGCTGAGAACAACGGCTATGCGAATGTCGAGATCGACGAGCTGCAGCAGCTTCACGACCCGACGCTATCTAGGAGGGACAACGACAGGTCTGTCGAGAGCGCAGTGTCGACGCCGGGTCTGGGTGAACATGGTAGTCTTGAGTCGCTCGTGCCGCATGCGCCGAGGGCGTATTATTTGGATCAGAAGTCGTCTTGGTCGTCGTCGCTTGGGAGGCGGTGATTTATTGCGAGGGAACTCACTAGATGACATGTAATTCAATCAGCCTATTTGATCATCGAAAGTAAAATAGAAAGAAGAAAATAACACTAGAACAAAAAATACCATGACCAGGGACCCACAACGCACCTCATCTGTTCTGAATCGACGCTGGCCAGAATCACTCTTTACTTTCACCCAGTCTGTCCATATCTTTCTTCCAAGCATCTTTCACCTGTTGCAACAGGCCCTCTCTCGTAAGCACATCCACGGCCGTCCCAGCCAGCGCCTTGGAGACCCGTAAACACCTAGCAAACGCATCTCTTGTCCCCGCAGCGCTCGCAAACTCCGGGTTATGAGGTCCCTGTCCCTCGGGCCCAGGGACAATGGAAAATCCAACCTGCAGGCTCGGCATCTCATAACTCACATCGCCCTGGTCTGTACTCGCCCTAGTTCTGCCCCTTGCCTCGTCCACGTCCTGGTTCAAGGGGATCCTGCTCGTGGGCGGCTCGAAGGGATCCTTGTCCCCGTGACTCGGCACCAGCGCGTTCCAGTACGCCGTGTAGCTCCTGGCCAACACCCTGTTGGGCACATGGTCCGCATAGGCCTGCACCTCAGTCACCTCCAGCCTCGCCCCCGTGGCCTTCGCGCCGGCCTCGAAACAAGCATCCACTTTGGCCCGCAGCTCCCGCAGCCGCGCGCGCGTATCGGCCCGCACGACAAAGACACCGGCGGCATGGGCGTGGATGATGTTGGGTGCTGCGCCGCCGTCGGTGATGTGGCCCTGGATGATGTCGCCGGGCATGGTCTGCTGGCGGAGCAGGCTGAGGGAGGTGTAGGCTGCGACCAGGGCGTCGAGGGCGTTGATTCCCAGCCAGGGGTTGGCGGCGGCGTGGGCTTCTCGGCCGTAGTAGTCGACCTGGAAGCGGGTGTAGGCGGTGGTGGGGTTGAGGGCACAGTCGGCGGTGATGCCTGGGTGAGACATGAGGCTTAGGTCGACCTTGTGGTCGCGGTAGGCGCCGGCTTGGATCAGCTTGATCTTGCCGCCGCCGCCCTCCTCGGCGGGAGTGCCGAAGATGACAACTCTGCCTGGGATGGTGGGGTTCTTCTGCATGACGGAGGCTGTGGCCAGGGCGGCGCCGAGCGAGGCGGTGGCTATGAGGTTGTGTCCGCAGGCGTGGCCAATTCCGACGAGGGCGTCTGTGAATGGAGTCAGCTCTTTCTTTTTTTTCTTTTGGTCTTTTTTTTTTGTTCTTTCTTCAATGACCACTGCGATGGTCCAAGAGAGAGGTCATTAAGGGAAAATTAAGAAATGTCTTTACCCATTTCCACATTGAAAGAGACAACAGGGCCCTTTTGGCCGCTGTCGTACTCGGCGGTCCACGCGGTCTCGAGGCCATAGACTGAGGGCGTGACCTTCCATCCTTTCTGGGAACGCATAAATGTTGTGAGGGTCTCGTGGGCGATGTATTCTTCGTACCCCAGCTCGGGATTATCGTGGATCTTTTGGTTGACGGGCCACAGTTCTTGGGCGATGCTGTCCACGAGCGAGCTGATTTCGCTCAAAAAGGAGGGTGGTGGTTGGTCGAGAGCAGGAGCTCTTCTGGAGGTGAGAGTTTTGTTCAAGCCAGCAGTCCCGCGCGTCAACTCATCTGGACATGGTACAAGATCCCGCCTTGAAAAGTGGCAGGCTGTTGCCGCCGCTGCTGCTGCTGCTGCTGCTGCTGCTGCAGGTCCATGTCGTTGCTCCATCGCCCGGTCGTTGGCGCCATGATCATTGAGACAAGGGCCCAAAGCCTCGTCGCGAGAAATGATCACAAAGTCATCATCAGTGTTGTCCATCTTTTTTTTTTTTAATTCACACGTAAAATCCTTTCGGTTTGAGCTCGCGGTTCTTTTGCTGGGAGGGAAATCGGTCTTATCGCTGGTTCTGAATAAATGAAGTCGTCGCCTCTCTAGGGTGAGTCCCGGTCCGGCAAGGACGAGTGCCGGGCCCCGCCTTCCTTGACGGTGGATATTGTATTAGTTGGCTAATATAAAAGATGGTAGGGTTAGGGTCTTTGCATGATGGGCGACAATTATTGGAGGGAGAGTGTTAAGTCGAGGGCAAACGACCTAATTGAGCAGGTGGAAAGATTCATACTTATGTAATGACACCTTTTTCGCCTGAACGTTTTGTCTCTTCCTTAGTACTGTGCTGAACTTGTAGTGTACCATTTCCTGCTGTGGACAATATTGAAGTCTGCCAAGTTCAGAGCGATGAGGTCGTGGATGGCCCTGGCCCTGTATTCATTGTTCTTGGTGGTGGAAAGTTGCAGAATGGCATGTGGCTGCTTTCGATTAGGCTGTGGTACAAGTTTGGTAAAAAGGGTCGTGTGAGCGGCGTCTGATAGGAGTACAAGTACTCTGTTAGCATTAAGGACGGAACAATCCACATTAATACCAGGGCTTACCAAGTACAAACCCGAGCTTCATGATCTCGGAGTATTATAGAGAACATGTCTTGTAGGTTGTGGTTGCTGCTACCGATATGGTGACGATTGTCAGTACTATCGAGAAGGGGTTTGTGGTAAAGTTCAATGTTGCTGGCGATGAGTGCGTTCGAGTGTACGACAATCCTTTAATTATCTTGTCTCCACCATCCGAGACGATCTGCCAAGTCTTTGACAAGAGGTGTCATCTTGGCCAAGAGGAGGCCAAGTCGGAGCCAAGAGGAGGCCAAGAAGTGGCCAATATACTGATGACAGCTCGTTCTCCGATTCGCTAGTCTGCGTGACGTTCCAACCTAGGTAATTGTCCCGTAGTTATTGTGCTCGAGTCATAGAGGACATTGCGGTTGTCCTCTCAGCCTAGTTTGGTTTTGGTGAAGCAGATTGGAAAGTTGTGCCATGTGTCTTTCGTCATTTCAGAGAGTTTGGGTAATCTGATGGAATACTATGTAAGACGATGCAAGGTTAGACTTTACCAAGCCGGTGTGGAGTCGTCGTATTAATGATGGAAGCTCAGAATTGCAACTCTCCCAAGGACTTACTAGTGTTCTCTCTCCACTCTTCGCCACTTGAGAAGGACATATGATAGACGAAACAATTCTTGTCCTTGAATGTAATAACCAAGAGCCTCAACGTGAAGACGGTGCTTGTTGTCTAATGAATTGCTGGCTCTTGCGCCTGCTGAAGTAGGGCACAGGCAGGCTGTACACTAGTAGCGAAGTAGTTTTGGACTAAAGAGAGTCAGGTAGTTCCCCAGACAGTCCAGGAGCTGCCCTATATATCATCAAGAAGACTCCCGTGCCACCGTCCGAGCGGGCTATCGCCACTCTGGATCAAACCTGTATGCAACCCTCTGACCTGCGCTATCCATCCCACCATCTCCAGAACCATGTATCTGTGAGAGCGCGCCAATGAGGAGAACATGCAGAAAGCTGTCACTTACCAGGACCAACAGGGAGGTCAGCAGCTACTCTGTTGAACGCTTGACAACCTATCATTACCATGGACCGGGGAGTTGACGTGAGCAACCGGAAGAGAGGGGAAAGGGGGAGGGGGGCGGGTACGCACGTTGTCAATCATGCAACAGGAACTAAGTCGTTCCTACCAGCCTTCAGATGGCGGCAACCATTGCATAAGGCTCCCAAGAGGTTGGATCTTTGCCTCCTGTTCATGCGAGACCAATGCATGAGACGGGGGCTTGGGGTGGATCTTGGTGGCAACAAACTCTATCGATCTCACATCTGAGGTGTGCCAGTTGTTGGCTGGGAGAGGCTGCATATATCCTTGATGTACTTGATTAGTACTTGGAATAGTCTGCAGAAATCATCCCTCTTCCTGACTGAAGCAGGATAATGCGTAAATTCTCGATAATGATGTTAGTCTCACTCATTTTGAAAAGTGTGGGCACGCAAGATGCAGTCTGGACGGGACAGAGGGGACACTGGTACATTTCAGTTGTATTCAAAGCAAGAAACTATCAGGCCTATCAGGGCTCGGGTCTCTATTGAGGTCGGCGATTCTGATGTATGGAGAACAGATCACCCACTTACTCCGATGTACTGATATGCCACGATGTGTGTGTGTGTGTGTGTGTGTGTGTGTGTGTGTGTATACACGTGCATCTCTGAATGCACCTCATCCCAGAAGCCACGTGCGTCCTACCCACCCAGAAAGACTGATGCTCACCTGACCTGCAGTCTAGACACAGATAAGGTGTCCAAACCTATGAACCTCACACACACATGTGTATGTGGGGGTTTCATGATGCGGAGACCGCGCCGACATCGCGGTGTTGTGTGGTAGGCTTCCGAGGGCCAGCGGGGAGGTTCAAAACCATCCGAGCTCAGGGATGTTTGACCTATGCTCAGCCGTGCATTGCAATGCCGATTCTGCAATAAACTTGACCCTGCAGGCGGTAACCTTTTTTATAGGTATGTTGTAGAGTCCGCTCAATGTGCATAGGGGAGGCTCATTGGATAAGATGCATCACTTGACGCGAACCTTGGGTATACAAACAGGCAGGCTTGGAAGCTTTGTTTCGCAAAAGGTTGTCCGGCTATATAATGAGGACCTTAGCATATAATTCACAATAATATAATTGAGGGTCAATAATCTCTCCTCACCATGATACCACCATGAACTTTGGAAAATGATTGCATGTTGTGGTGTCCACAATTTGGCAGAAGCACAACACCTCTCGAAAGGCCTCGCCCCTCCAGACCGGACCATCTCACCCCTTTGCTGCCCACGGGTTTCTAGACTGGCTTTTCAATTGCGACATAGTAGTTGTCTTGAGAAAGACTCTGAACAAACAAAAGTCTTGGCTCCCATGTTGCATGTATGCATTCCACCGCGCTTGGCATCGCTTCAGTTCCATGTACGCGTCAGCGTCGGAGGCATCGTTTCTTGAAAGTGCGACATCCTGCAGCATCGTAGCATTTGGCGCTACGGTCAAACTCTTTTCCATGGATGAGTGAGAGAAAAATTTTGAGGCTGCTGAACATGAGTGAAGGCAAAAAAAAGAAAGATTCTCGGAATATGCGAGTATGTTATCCGACTCGTGGACACTGTTGCGTTGTCCCGCCGAGGCACGTCCACTCGAAGGAGATCATCATGACTACCTCCGTGCATGATCCAAGACCTATCGACTGCTCCTGATTTTGAATCCCGACCGTCAATTATCAAGGCAGAATGTGTTTTCTTCTGGAACTCGCAACATGAAGTGAGAGGCTATCTCAAGGCGCCCCGGATAATGGAAGGGCATTAGAAAGAAGAGAACCTACCTCTACTCTCCTGTACAATCGAATACTTTTCTGAGCATGCATCACCACATCGTCCTGGCCATGAGACCCCTCCTCTCTATGTCCCATGCGACACTGCTCTGGCAGACTTGGACCTCCATGATGTTCCCTCCGAACTTCACTAGGCCACCACGATGGACCCTGGGATCTCGACACGTCATGGCTGTTCCTTCCCGGGATTTCATGCCCGCCTGAACCATTTCCTTCAAGCCCTGATGTAGGACATCGTTGCCCGCCCGCCCGCTTTCCAACTTGTCATGATCCATCCCCGCCCAGTTCTGGCACCCAAGATGCCTCCAGGTCGGGTTGCATGCAGCTTCTCCTGGGCCCTCGATATCAAAAGGCGCCGTTCCGACCCGTCCAGCGCATGCCAAGCTGATAGACCAGACCTCAAGTCTGAGTTGGCCCTCCCAGAGCTCCCCTACCCCTCTTCTGACACCCTCTTCCTGAATGAGTCGACCTCATCCATACACTGGAGGACCTCACACTGGTACCGAGATACCGCCCCGTCTTTTATCCCGTGGAACTTGCTCCAGTACGAGTCTTGCACACTCTCTTCTGCAGCAGGCGTCTTTTTATCCAAGACCAGCAACATGGATAAAAAGGAGAAATCCTCCGACCACAACAAGCCCGTGCCGATGCTCAAGTTGTTATGCTATTGGCGTTTCGTATCGCATCGATCAAGATCCCCACGATCCTGCTACCGCAATCTTCAGCTCATCCCGTTCTGAAGGGTTCGTTTCAAAAGATGTGTGTTTTCCCCCCGCGGCTCAAGGAGCAGAGAACGAAACCACCCAGTCAATCGCCTTCTGGATTGAGAAGCTGGACTTTCCAGTGCCCATGCAAAGCTGCGCGGCCTTTCTCCCTGTGGCTTCCAAGAATAGTCGCTCCTCCAAGAAATGCTTACGCGTTCTTGCGCGTGGGGGGAAAAGGGCTTTCTGGAGAAACGCATGCATGAACTGGATGAAAACTTTTCATTTTCTTTTGATGTTGTCGCTCTGTTCATATAAATAGCAGAGCCTCATCCTTGGCTAATATCCGTTGGCTCTTAATATACGCAAATTACACCAGCGTCAACCGTGGCGTCGATTGCGAGAAGGATGGCGTGATTGACCACGCATTTATCAAAAGTTTGGTTCTTGCAAAAAGAGGTCTTCACAGGAGATTAATGTTCTTATATTTGTTGGTTCTTAGGTCTCACTTTTATTTCACTTTGTTTCTCTCCTTTGTGTCATGGAACCAGCCAGTAAAGAGGTATCTTGAGTTGTGAATTCGTCCTCCTGGACCGCGACATCCTCTCAATGTCGCCCTATCCTCCATGCATCAGTCTCTACGGGAGCGATCAATAATTGATCGACCGGCATCTCACTCAGCTCATCGTTGAATTGAACCCGTCAAGACCAGGTCGACTTGCTATGCATTGGTATACATACGACGTTGTCAACACGAGCAAGGTCTCGACCAGTTACGACAGCGATGCAACGAATGAACGCGAGACCCAGTGGCGACTGGTCCTTGGCCACAAACAATTGATGGAAGACCAAGATGTCAACAAGGGACACAGTTGGTGCGGAAGACACTGAGAACATCCAAGCGGCATACTGGCCACGTATGAAGGGGGGCCACTCCGACTACACGGCCAGGTCCAGAGCAGCACCGAGGCATGGCTCATTGAAAGATTCCTTTGAGCGCCTCCTTTCAGAAACATAGCAAGTGCGTATGCGAAGACTGAGCTTCACACTAATTACGTCCTTCCTCTTTTCCTCCTCCTTCTTTTCCCTTTCCTTGATTCATGGCCTTGCAGACACATCCCCGATATCAGGACATAGTTCTCCGGCTCCCCGGGGAGCGAAATTCCCCGTCCATCAGACACCAGTCCGGAAGGAAGAGAGGGTCGTCGACCGGGCAAAACACTCTCCAGCATTCACGAAGGCGGAACCACCAAGCCTCGCCTCCTCCGCCCACAGTGGTAGGACCCTCGTCCAGGAAGGCTAGGAGATCAAAGAGCTGCCCCTCTTGTCTCCATTCACATATACGAGGGCCACGAACCGAACAACCATATTGATACATCCACCTCCCCCAGACGCAGGGTCCACGAACCAGGCCCCACTCTCGCGCTGTCAACTGTTGGGGGGCCCTCTTCCTCCTCCTCGCCTCCATTCCTGTGTGTCCACAGCCGAGATCGCACGGTCTCCCGCGGGCCACGATCTTGCGATACTACCGCAGACCGTTCAGGGGGTTTTGTCTGGGGGGAGGGGGGGAGGGGAGAAGAGAAGGGAAAAACAACGGTGATGGGGAGTCTGTGTTGAACAAAGTGGGGATTTGCTGCAGCTGCCGCAGCTTTTGCCTCTTCTTGGGTTGTAGGTTTTGCGCTTGCTGTCAGAGGGCAAGTATAGTGCCAGAGACACGAAAGGCCGGGAGAGATAATCCACTATCACCGTGCTCCCGAGTCACACGCCGTGGAGGAGGAGGAGGAGGGGCGGGTGTGGTTATTTTCTGGCTCCACTGACTGACCTTCCCCCTCGGAACCTAGCCTGGGTTGGGACGATGTGTGAGCGGAGGAGGAGGGGTACAACGGACATTGGTGCGTCTGGGTTGCAGGAGTCTTATCTTGCAGGAAGAGGAGGAAAAAAAGAAAAAAAAAAAAAGGGAAAAAAGGGGGGGGGGGGGGGGGGGGAGGGGGAGGGGG
>LAZJ01000111.1:0-62334 GCA_006503525.1 Cryphonectria nitschkei | reverse complement strand
AAAAAACAAAGAAAAAAAAAAAACAAAAAAAAAAAAAAAAAAAAAAAAAAAAAAAAAAAAAAAAGGGAAGAAGAACAAATGTAATTCGCGAGAACTTGACTTTTATTACCTATCTTTATTAACCGAATGACTGACCAGGTGGCTGATTCAGAACCCCAACAGCACCTCCACCCCACGACAGGAGCCGCCTGTATCCCCTGAACCATCATTCTACCACCGCCCTCGACGCATTTCTCACCATCATCGCATCATCATCATCAGACCCATCTTGCTACATACACATCTCTCTGAACCCGCAGACAGAAGCTACAGCCATCCTCACAGCTCGTTCGACGTCGCTCTCCGGGGATCGGTAATATACTGGTTGGGTTTTTTATCCCCTCCGATATATCTCGGGACTCGGCTTCAGCTCCACCCTTGCTCACACCCCACCCTCCCCCCCCCTTCCATTGACCGTCGTCTCGCCGGGGGTTGGTTTCTCGTTACTTTTCCCAGATCGAGCATAGCCTTGGATGCCATGTGTTAGTGAGGTGCGTATCGATCGGAATAATTTATCAACGGTCGGCTTATTCCAATTGTCTTTGGTCAACCCCCTCCAGCGGCCTACTCTCGGTCGTGTCCACCAAGCTAGGAATATACGGCCGCTGTCATCTCCTCCTGTCATCGGGACAGAAAATAAATATACTAGGGCTGACAACAAGGTGCACTCAGCCTTGAAGGCGATCAGGTCCTAGGAAAGACTGTATGAAAGGGATCCCACCTTTGCGCCTCCCTTTCCTGCGAGGACTGGGCTCCACTGGACCAATTTTGCCTTTTTGTTTCTTTCTACCGTCTTTATCACCTCCATTATAATCCTCGTCTTTTCTTCTTCTTCTCCTTTACTTCCTCATCCTCTTCTTCTCATACCATGCAATCCTTTGTCCGTACCGCCCCCAGGCAACCAGACCCACACCTGGACGAGATGAGTAGACCGATGATCAAGGCGGGCTTCAACCCCTCAGCCGGCTCTTCCCAAACTCGGGCCCGAGCCCTGGTCCCTTTCCCCTCGTCGGCCTCGTTCAAATGGAATCCCGACCCGCTGGCGTTCTCTATCACCTACCTCAGCACGGAGCTCCTGAGCTTGATCTTTGAGCAGGTTCGTTTGCAGCAGCCCTGGCGTGTGAGGAAGAGAGATCGGGGGTGAGGTGGGGATGTGTTTAGGTTTGACAGACGATGCTGACCGAACCTCTTTCTGGCACGGCCTGCAGCTCCTTGAAATCGATCCTCACAGTGCCTGGACGGCTCGTCTTACCTGCCGGCGGCTAGAATGGGTAGGAACTCCGGTGCTTTACAAGATGGTCTTGTTGAGCGAACGCAAGATCTCTGTAGAGTGCGAACAGCAGGTCCCTTATGCCCTCGAGAAGATGTATGCACATACTCGTTATCTCGTCGGCTACAGCAATCTCGACCCGGTGAGGATGAAGACCATCGTGGAGAGAATCAAGAAGTTGGTATATTTTCAGTAAGCTCGACTTTAAACCCCCCCCCCCCCTTTCCCCGGCCCCAGGAAGAGAAAAGCTGTTCTTCCACAGTGAAATGGACAAAGAAGGCTGAACATGAAACCAGCTTTTTCTATGTGGACGGTATAATCAAGTCGGGGGAGTTTTATTTGCCAGGAGACATCATCGACATAGAAAAGATGCGGCGCGACGCGACAAAGCTGCTCATCGAGAACCTCCCTCTCCGCAATTTTGGCCCAGACGAGGTGAACTTGTACAGGCGAGCTTTCCCGATATGGCACGCGAAGCACATAAGCCATCTCAAAGTGGCGCCCCCGACAACACCCCTCGTGACGCGGCTGAAGTCGCTCTATGGGCTCATCTTGACGGCGCCGGACCTTGAGGTGCTGCAGTTTGAGGACCGTGGCCAGGGCACCCAATTCGAGTTTGGGGAGGGTAACATCTTGCCAACGCTGCGCGAGCTGTGTCTGCGCTCCTACGACTGGCACCATACGCGCGATGATATGGACCTTCACTGGGCGCTTCACAATTTGGTCCGCCTCGAGCTGACCTCGGTACCTGTGTTCAACTTCCTCGATGCAGCCCGCTTCCCCGAGCTGGGAAAGCTGAAGATCCTGCGCTGTGACGACTTCAGCGCCCACCTGCCGGACCGGCGCAGGGAAGCCACCGACAAGCTAGTTACGCTCGTGCGCGACAACATCAAGGCCCTAGAGGTGCTCTCCTTAACGCTACACATGGATCAGTTCCCTCCCGTCGATGTGCTGCGGAAACACGGGCCCACGCTACGGGAGCTACGGCTGCGCGACCATGTGGGGTTCTCGGAGGAGAACCGCCGGTGCCCGACGCTATGCCCGACGGTGGTCTCGGCGCTGTCGAGAACCCTACCGCACCTGGGGAAGCTTGAGCTCGACATGGACCTTCCCTTCAACCGCACCGCGCTGCCCTTCCTGGACGCCTTGGTCCTGTTCCCAAGCCTGCACACGATCACGCTGCACATACAGACGTGCATCAGGCCGTTGGCTGAGGACCCGAACGACAAGGCTAACACGAAGGCCAAGCGGAAGCTGGACCTAGACCGCGCCCACGCCCTGCATATCGTGCACTATCTGGCCCTGAACAGACGCAAGCTGCAAAATGGCCCGCTGTTCCGGACCATCACCATCAACGTGGGCGGGTGGAAGCCCGTCATGGTGCGCCGGCTGAGCGAGGCCTGGAGGGCGATGAACCAAAAGGGCTTGTTTGCGGAGCGGTGTTTTGTGATGAAGGGGGGTGTGCTCGAAGATTTCTTCAAGGAGGTGCTTCCCACCCAGGTGAAGTAATTGGGACTTTCCATTTTATAGAGAAGAGCTGTGTGTGTTGTCAGCTATATGCCACCGGCCAGTTCAGGTTTTCATTTTTGATGTTTCTTTACTGTCTTCGTTCTCTCTCATGGCGTGGGAAAGGAAACAAGCATGGAAAGATGGTCACGGGTGCATGGTCAAAAGATGGGATGGGTATCATAATGCTTATGATCTTCATTGTTTGGGATCATCTTCTGGATGGACATATAGGGTAGCCTTCTCTTTTCCTCCTTCTAATATTTCTCATAGAGGCAGTGGGAGAATTAAGTACGTTGTCATATGATATGAAAATACTATACAAGCCACAGGTAGCTTGCACACATACTGTATGTATCCTAGTTAAGGGCCCGGTGGCGTCATTATAACCCCCTCCCCCAAGGTAACCTACATATGATCAAACAAGTGAGTCGGTTAGAAAACATCGAACATTGTGAGCTCACCATCACATGTTCAACTCGCACAGATGCAAGCAGGCTGTAACAAACAAACAAAGAAAAAGGAGGATAAATTCAAATCTGCACACAGCAAAGCCAGAGATGCACTGCAAGAAGAGGGCTATCGATAAGACTGATCGTCAAGGGTCACCCCTAGCCCTGCTCACAGAGTTCAACCAATGGGAGATCCCTGTCGGTTCCCAAAGCAGCAGGCGGCGAAACTTGTTTACCAACTCAGTATATTTCTTGTTTTCTTGGGGGGGGGGGGTGTGCCGGAGGGTATCCCAGGGCTGTTGATAGTTACAGTAAGAGCATATGGAAAAAGGAACCTTGGAAGGAGGAGGTTCTACTTCCCTTAACAGTCAATGGGCAACCATGTATTGACAGGCTGTAATATACGCGACGAGGATCCCTTTCTGGTTTCCCATGGGGCGAAGCTCGCTAGCGCCAGGCTGTACGAGGCCGAGGACGAGAACCGACTGGGTCAAATCAACTAAATAAGAAATGAAACAAAAGGAAGAAGGAAATAAAAAGATAAAGAGAGTGAAATAATGAAATAATCAACAGTCCTACAATGACGAGAACAAATGTTGAAGCCCTGCCACAGCATAAGAAGCAAGTAGGGGACCGGGAGTCAAAAAAAAGAAGGACAAATAGCCATACGCCTGGGCGGTCATTGGGCAGAACGCTTTTCACCCTCTTTCTGCCGCCAATGCATCAGCCAAGTTTGGACGGCATTTGGGAAGTTTCATCTATCTTGGAGGTGGGGGACTACTCTAGGTATGCATCGCTGGTCTTGGAAAGAAGAGTCGTCGGCAGATGGAAGCAAGCTCGGGGTTGGTCTTTGGGAACGAATACCAACACCTTGTACGTTCCATCCATGCCTGATTGAATTTTATAGATTAAAAGATACAAAGCCATACAATACCAGTTCAAGATGATATGTTCAAAATGGGAAACCCACTTTCGATGTCATGGCCCCGCGGCGTATACCTCTACCCCCGTCAGCCGACCGTGTTCTCCCGTTCGTCTCGCTCTAGCAAACACCGCTTAGCAAGTCGAGACTAATATTCCACCGTGGAGAATCTCACGACGACCGAGGAGCAAATTCCACGGCGGATATGGAAAAAATCAATACTCTGAGCAATCTCTCTGCGAATGAACATGGTGCTAGCACGGTCAATGAATGTCATGACGGTCCAATTCAATAACCGGGACGGAATAGACGTAGCATAGACAGAGAACCCCGGGCCTGCAGAGCAGCTTGCGCTACTTCCAGTAGATACCGGAATCATAATAGCAGGCCAGGTCGACTCCACTACCACTGCAGAACATAGTCTACATACCAGCAGGCCACTTTAGAAGTAAAGAGACAAAACCCTTACGGTCTGGAGCCGATAGCTGCTCTCTTGGACCAGGTAAAATATACGATGTCTGTCATGTCAAGAGTTTCAATGGAGGCACAACGAGAATGCAGCGACGCGCCCATATCACTTCGAGGGCAAGTCGGGATAGATGATGATGATTACACTGCTTACCCCATTCCAGGTCATCAATCCCAAGGGAGTGCTCCTCTGTGCAGCACATGTACTGTGCTTGTATTAGGTCAAGGTCCAATGATTGTTTTGAGGTTTAATGATGGTCTATCTGGTGCTGTTGGTCTTGACCAGAAAGCCAAGGTCCAGGGGGTCCCCTAGGAGGGACCAAGCCAATCCTGAACTTAAGTAAGCGTACATGGGCCAGCCTTGTGACCAAGACTATGGGTTGGCCCAGAATACACCGGATGTTTGACCGAAAACATGAAGCTATTCCCAACTCCACAAGCTCGGAGCAAACCCTGATCTTGGCGTAGCGGAATTGCGTTCAAACCATGTTCAACGGTCCAGTCTCAGCACGCTTTCAGAACTGCAGAATCTACGAAGACGAATGTGTCATTCTGTCATCGCACCCTACTGATCAGCGGTCTTGTTACAGAGGTTGGAATCGCAACCTTGTGCGGCGTCGTGACAACTTTCCACGTCAATGTGTGCAGCTATAGCTGAAGAAAGTGGAAACACACGATATCTATCCAATCCAAGTGATTTGATTCTAGTGATAAGTCCTATCCTATGTTAAAACCCTCGAAAATGCAGAGGAAAACCGTTGCTAACCACCGGTCAGCACCGGGAGCCAAACATGTGAGGAACCAACCTTGGAAGCCCTCGATTGAGTCCATGTCCAACAGGACCGCTTATTCCAATATTACAAATATCCACATGGGCAATAGGGCAATAGCAAACACTTCTTCAAGGGAACACAAGGAGAAATAAAAAGAAGAAAAAACAAAAGTGAAATCTCCTCGACAGTCTCCTCCCAGGTCGCTTACTTCCAGATTCCCACTGTCACAGTGACCCTCTGGCACCGGTTCAAGCACAATTATAGGAGCGTACATCAATGACGTCCTGAAAACGGGCATAAAGATCCTCAAGGATCTCAGTCATGGCGCGCGGCCGCTCCCAAAGCAAATACACATCGACTGGCCGTTACAGCTGCTCCACTCTCTGCTTGATGATGACGAAAGAGATTGATCAGCATGTCAAGCACACGATACTCTGTCCCGTCTGTCGCGGGTTGCTGGGTCATTTCCATGCCATGGCCGCCCTCTGCATCACCGTCCTGTGCATGAGGGTTCTCGGTGCTCGTAGTGTACCACGAATCAGAATCCGCTCCCGACTCCGACTCGAGGCGAGAGTCTGTCAAGAAGGGGGCCGTGGGACAAGACCGAGCTCGGACAGGGCTTTAGATCGAGGGCTTGGGGCTGTCAGTGGCACCTGGGTGCTCATTCACGACAGGGTCATCGACAGGTTCCTTGCGGTTCGCGACATAGGTGTTCGGGTGCTCATCGTCGTTAGAGAGAGGCTCGTTATCATGAAAGTGATGTGTATCGTCCGCAGAGAACTGCTCATAATGTACAGAGAAATTCTCGCCATCGCCAGAGAGATGGTCATTGAAACCAGAGGCATGCTCGTTGTACTCAGGCGGCGGTTTGTCGTTGACAGAGAGATGCTCATTGTCCACAAAAGCATCCGGATGCTTATTCTCAACGGGGCGAACGTCGTTCCAGCGCATGCGCTCCTTCTGCTCATGCTCGACATAGGCAGCCAGGCGCTCCCTTTTGTGAGCCTTGGCAAGGCCGCTCTGGCCCTGATTCCTCACGTGGATATCCAATGCTGTTCTCTTGGTCGCCCAGAGGTCGATATACGGGTACGTGTTGGAAAACGTAAAGATCATCCACGGGCTAGGCGAGGACACACCCCGCTTGACTGTAGCGGACAAGGTGGCAGCGGGGCATGGGTTGGCCATCTGGTCTCCCGACGCCATCTCGTCATGAGAAATGTCATCCACCCCGTCGTTGGAGTACTCATCTGCCCCGTCATAAGAGTTTCCATCCGCCTGGTCGAGGGGCAACTCATTGGTTCCCTCGTAGGAGTTCTCACTGGCTCCATCGTCGGCACCACGGGATTTCTCGTTCTTGTTGCGCTTGGGTGATGGGAACACAGAGGTGGTGCCGGGCCGTTTCTTGTCGACGTTGTCGTCATCAACCATCTTGTCGCTCTCGTGTAGGCCCGATATCTCGGCACCTTTGTTGTTCTGACTGGGCATCTTGACTGGGCGTCCGTGGACCCAATCGATCTTCTGTGTACTGCACCTGTATAGGAAGAGGAGTAAAAGGTGATAGGTTTGTTGTTATTTTGTTTGAGCGCTGCTGTTGTGGCCGTGTGACTGGGCTGAAAGGATTAAGGTAGAGGGAACGGGTGTGTAAGATGCTAAAGGAACCCAATGTTCTTGGAAACCCAGCCGTATCGTGTTTCGCCCCAACAGGAGGCGGCAAACTCGAGGAACCCAGCGTTTCCAGGTGTCGGTTGAGAGGGAGGCGGCGCTCTCTTCTGACCTCTAAGCGAAGGTTTCCTCGTTTGCTTACCGTGGTCTTCTCCTGCACTTCCATTTTTTCTTTCTTCAATACATCTCGTCAATTTATCTCCTAGATTCTGGTGGGCGGGGTGCATCTACTCTACCCGTTGGGCGTAGTCTGCTGTGAAACGCCCAATGATAGAGAACCTGCCTCTTCTCCGGGAATGTAACTGATACTGTACTTGCTTATTCTCGAGTCGCACTGCATGAGTCTAGGCGAGTTGCAGCTCAACGGCTTCGACAGTGCTGGAGATTGTGTTTCACTCGATACAACAATAAAGAAAACAAATCTGTCTGGGTACACAGTCTGTCTATCTAGTGATCCAGGCAGTAAATTGTCACCCTGCTGAGGTTAGGTAGAAGCGAGTGACAGGGAATCACTGCTAGATCTAGGCGTGAAGATCAGAATACGACTCTAACCGGTTAACTGGAGAGGAGAGGGAGGGGATGCATGTATGCCCGCTGCTCATGGTGCACTCCATCATTCCCATCATGCACAGACAAAAATTTGGGGAAATTGATAGGGCAATATTTTGTTTTGTTTCACTTCCTACTTGTCTGGAGGCTGGAAGGACTTGGACCCTGGGTAAGATATCGCAATCTGTGTGTAGTCACTATGATGATGCCAATCCATGGAAACGCCGGTCTCTCCGAAGACGTTAATCCTTCTGATCATATCAACAACCCTAGGAAACAATTATTCGCCAGAGGAACAAAGCGTCTGGCAGGAATGAGGCTTTAAATTCGGCATTTCTCGAGGCCAACTTTTGTTTGTAGGTCACAGAGCGGACTGCTCCGCCACCAGCACGCACCGAGTCTCCTCTGCCAGCACAAGGCCAGCCCCAAGCTTCTTCATTAATGAACTTATTCTTACCGCAATCTGGCTCTATCCGTTTCCTCAGAGCAGCGTTCGCCGGTGTTCTCGGCCAGCCAAGCGAGCACCACTCATGAATTCTCTTCAGCAGATATATATATATACATCTCACCCTAGTCACCGCTCGAAAACGTCATGCATCTAAATACTTAATTCAATACTTATATCTAGCACACAAGAGTCGGAGGGCGGGGAAAGTAAAATGCACAACGCTTCAGTCACTATTTACAGCAAAGCGGAACAGCCGTAGCAAGTCTGAAATACATTATTCTGCAGCGAGAGAAATCTTCATCTTCTTCAAAGTGACGAACCGCGGCCTCTCTTGTTTCTTACTTCGGCGCTTGGTATTTGATATACCTGCCAAAGTATGATAATGTGACCAGATCGAGCCACCCATCAAATACCAACCGGATGTCGACATTATGTCAACCGTGAACGTCCCCAGAAATTCATGTATTTATAAAATTCACCAGCTGTATGTCTGTTCGCAAAATGGAAGCAAACGCTAAGTTGTGGTGAACCCCTTAGGAGTACTTGTTCAATTCCCTGTCTTCCTTGAAGCACAACCCTGTTGATACTGTTAGTAGGATGGGCTGATGATTGGCATTCAACAGTCTCGCTCCGGGGCTGCTATTTATTACTTACAGCTTCGGGTGAAGTTGTTTGAAGGCGTCCAGCAAGGAATACGACGCTGTTGTCTCTGCGTCTTCCGAAGCTCAGCTTAACCAAGTGGGGTAGGATCCATAGTTAGGCACGCGCAAATCATCGAGAGAAGTAATATTTACCACGAGGGCAAACCTAATGTGACGTACCGTTCATCATTGCCTTGTTGTAGATTGGTTCCAAATCAACCTCGAGGATAAAGTGTTTAACATATTCGTCCCAATATTGCAGCACAACTTCAGGATATCTATCAGCGATGCCCGTGTCCTCGCCTTCGTCGCGAGGCTCGAGAAGCTCCCACCAAATACCAGCCTTGAGTACGAACTTCAGGCCATGCTTGTCAGGAGTCAGGATAGGGCTGGCTTCTCGGTCGTTATAATAGATGTCTTGCAGGAAAGCGAGTGTTCCATTCTTTTCCATTCTAAGATCGTATCGGTTGTACTCCCAGATAACTTGGGCCCAGTGGAGGCGCCGGTCGTCCTTTTGGTATGTGATGAAGAGTTTTTCCGGACCAACAATGACAGTGTGCAGCTGAAAATCGGTCTCCTCGAGGAGGAGCTCGCGCTTGGTGACTTCATTGTTTCCAAAAAGAGATGGCAAGACGCATCGAGGGACTGGGGCGGTTTGGAGAATACGGCTCGCGGCTGACCATCCCTGATAGATAGGAAACCTGTTTGTTTCTTTGAGCAATTCCTGGGCTGGGGGGAGTGCAACGCGACCTTTCTCCTCGGGTTCATGTGGGAGCGGGGCGGCTGATACCCTATCTTAGTTGAACGCAAATCACGTAGAGGATGATGAAAGACCTAATGGGATATACTTACTGATGATCTGGTCACAAACGGTGGTGGGGAGATGCAAAGTTGCATCCGAGATCGCCTTTAGATCCACGTGGCCAGGCCTTCCTCCCGGAATGTACTCACGGGGTTGAGGCAGGAGAGGACGGTACCAGTGCTTACTCATAAGTGCTCGCTAACAATTTCAACACATCAACACAGGACAAGATACAGATTGACTCTAAGTTTGAGATAGATTGTGAGAAAAAGAGAGGGGGGAGGGGGGTAAAAGTAATAAGAATACAAGAGGAAGTGGAAAAGGAAAAGATTACAGAGCAGGAGTCCAAATCAACATCAAACCAAAAAGCAAAAGCGTCTCCATGTCATGAACTGTTGTTGCGTCACAATCCAATGTGGGAGCCTGAATTTCTGGTGAGCAGAAACCTGTCCTACCCTCCTTTGGAGCTTTCTGTCCTCTTCCAAAATGTGTAATTACACAGTTGTGTGATTTGATCCTACCATAGCTATCTCCTGTTCTAATAATGATGGGCTCCACTGCGACCGTATTTGCTTTTTCTTACAGTATTATTCCGATCGTGAAAGTTGTTGTGGTAACCCAACAACTCCACCTGTATCCATGTTTCTCGAAAATACGCGGGAGAATGTTAAATCTGTCAACATAAAAGTCTGACGGCATTATGCATTACCCAAGAGAATTTATTTTCATCTCCTCAAGACGACGACGTTGGATAAAGTACAGGAATGTCACCAACAACCTTAGTGTGACATGCACGTATTCATATATATTAGCCTGCGTTCTTAGAGCATGCATGTCTACATTCTTCCTAAGGCCAGCAGCAGGTACCCAAATGTCACACTTTAACAGATAGCAACCTTGACTAGCGTGATATTCATGCATACTCTCTCCCCTCCTCAGATGTCTCCATCCTGAGCTCCATCCAGCGGTATGTTCCGTTTGATAAATGAAAAAAAGAAAGAAGGAGGAGGAAAAGGAACGGAAACAGCCGGGGCGGTGGGTTCCACCTGCTTTTCTAAAGTACAGTACTACCACATTAATGGTCCGGATGCAGGATCAATCTATTATTACAGTACAATAAACACAGAACAAGAGCTCAAGGTATTGTCTAGTACATCCAAACACGACATTAGTGTGAAAGGATGCATGTAAATCATGTCATTTCAGCCTCTGGGGAATAAGCCCTAGGCTACAATGTAGAGCCACATACGAAGCATCCCCCTCCACCGTCTCCCGGAACTCAGACTTAGCTGCCCCGCCGCTCTCCACTCGTGGGACATTGGACCGATTTTTGGAGGAGGGGGAGCTGTCTGTCAGAGTCCCCCCTCCCCCCAAGTAGATGGGCAGAATGATCATGGCGCCATGCGTTATCAACTGCTTGTTAAGCTTGGAACCCGGCTATTCTATCATGCCACTAAGACAAGTTAGGTACTGTTTTGAGAAGAATGGTCGTGACTAAAGATGAGTTATATCTTGCTATGTATAAAAGACAGAAAAGAACAAATCACATGCTCATACATAATGATTCTCGTCGTCGAGCCTTGGGATGATAGACCATGCCACATCATTTGAACTGGTAAGGATCATCAGCCACCTGCAACTAGATGATGTAGGTACTTCTAGAAATAGTATAGTGATGTTATACAAATTTGCACTCATAACAAGCATATTGACGGCCCGGAGTCAATCTATCTCAGGTCAGCCCCAGCACCAGCCCACAAATCAAAGCATTGCCACCTTCTTCCCCTCTCCCAGCTCACCACCGCTTCAGCAGGCGTGGGTGCACGTCTCGCAGCAGAGATGTTCACACGGCACCTGGACCCCTCCGAAAACCATAATGCAGCTACACCTCCCCTCCTTATTCCCCCCTTTGCCACACCAGCAACAGTTCCAGTGTCGTTTTAGTGTCTCAAAGGGACAGTTGGGGAGGCTGCAGGCAGGTTGCAAAGGGGAGATGACCGCAGCCCGTGCATCATCTTTGAGGCTGGGTGGGACTGGGTAGCACTGCACGTTTGTTGTGATCTTCGAGCAGGGCTTCAGGCGTGTCTGTTCTGTCTTTGTCTGGTGGGAGTTTTGTGGGAGGGAGAAGAAGTCATTTAGAATAATTTTCGCTTTGTTCTTATTCCTTTGCCTCCAGACTGACCGGACTTCCCTTACCTCTGTGTTTGAAGAGGACTCCTTTTTGGTAATACCGACGGTGGTCCCTCGTGTGCTTCGTGCCGATTTCCGGTCTCTGGACCTTTTCACCACCTTCTGAGCATTGGCGCAGTTGTACACGGCCTTCAGGACATGTTCACATTGCAGTGTCCAAATGTTTTGGTAGCACATGATACCGTATTCCCCTATTAGTCCTCCTGGGAGGGCCGTTGGGGGAAGAGGAGGGGGCTGCACGACAGGATTGCGTGTTCTGCTTCCCGTGTATGCAGAGATGCCCAAAGCGAAGAGTTTGTATGGCCTTGTACGCCCATACACCACATAGCGCACCTGGGGGTCCGGTTGTCGCTTCCAATCGTTGGTGTGGTAATCTCCAGAAATTCAAATTATAGATTGCCCTTTTCCTTGTTGCGTCGACAGGATTGGGTGGTGTTGTCCGCATGCGATGGCACCATGCCTGTATATGTCCGGGTCAAGGCAACGCGAAATGTTTGAATCGTACCATAGGTAAGAACTCAGTGAAGAATGAGATTAAGCTCCCATGAGAGAAAAACACCCCTTTCAAGGGCAGGCACACTGAACAAATCGTCCTTTCTAGTCCAGTTTAATACCTCCAAGAGACGCCGGAGTGTTAGTCTGATCATACTTATCGTATTACTTTCAACAACTTTGGAAGGCTCTGTTGTCTTTTTGCTTTCAGGCTTTGAGTTCAAACTTAGAGCAAAGCCCAGTACGACAGGTGATGAGTCAAGAGTGGGGTTTGGGCAGCCCGTAGCATCAAGGCAATGCTAGATTCTAGGTACCACCTGCTTACAGTAAAGAACCCTTGGTGGTGATAGTTGATTACTTAGTGAATTGGGTGGTGAGGGCTCGCGAATCCGGCTAGCTACCGGTACGAGACATTCATTGATTTTCTCTCTCATTGGGCTGGGAACTAAGGCAAGACTGGGGGAACCCGTCTATGCCAAGCACTTGTTAGAGTATGCATCATTTCTTCTTCTTCTTCTTCTTCTTTCTTACTAATAGTAAGACACTCGGCACATTTTCGGTGGTTAACATAATTTCAGTTGTTGTAGTGTTGATTGTGTTTGGGAGGAGATAGTCATTTCACAAAATAGTGATATGTGACAGAATTCGTGATTATTCCTACGCACATGATGGGCTACACATGATGGGCGGCGAGCAGTGAGGTTTCGGACGTGGACAGGGAGGAGGGTGTTCTGAATGAGGAGGAGGGAGGCGGGGAACTCAACCGTGACTATATGAGCCAGGGAGGTATATAGAGAGAGAGATTGAGAGCGGCAGGTGAAGGCAGAGAGTGCTAGAACACATGGTCTGGCTCAAGGGTCGCCAAGCTGGATATGCAGAGAAACTGGAAAACCAACAGCCCCTGCCCCTCCCCCTCTCCTTGCGCTATTTCTGATAAGGAGCTGACCTTCTAGGCCAAGCACAGGCAAAAGTAACAACAGTGTGAGTTCTGATCAACGGAACAGCGGCAAGCATCAGCAGAAGAAAAGAAGAAGAGCGAGACACTAGTCAGCGCGCGCATAGAGAAGATGGGAAGAGTTTCTGGTTGAGAGGCGCGCCAGCCAAATGTAGACAAACAGGGTGTACCGATTCCTCCGTGCGCTGTACTTTTGATAATAAATGGGCTAAGCACATGTACAGGGCGGCCAGAAGAGGCGGCCATATATTTTTCGTGGCGCTGGACGAAAAAATGAAAGAAAGAAATTGGATTAAAGCGCAAGTAGAGAATAGATCAGTCGATGGCAGATTCAACATGCAATTGCTGAAGATGTCTGATTAGAGGAGGGCGGGACTCCCTACTAGGGCTGACAGGTTCTGATCTGATAATGACACGGGCAAGGGGGTAGACTCCCGGGTCCTTTGAGATTGTACCTCGCGGTATGTATTGTTGGGCCAGAGATCTCGGAAGATAATGGAGAAGA
This sequence comes from Cryphonectria nitschkei, assembly GCA_006503525.1. Lineage (NCBI taxonomy): Eukaryota > Fungi > Ascomycota > Sordariomycetes > Diaporthales > Cryphonectriaceae > Cryphonectria > Cryphonectria nitschkei. Next base: position 48,660 of record LAZJ01000111.1, on the reverse strand, counting down.
GAGAGACAAATACACACACGCCGAGAGTGTGCAGGAGAGAAATGACAACCACTCCTGATCACGCGACATAGATCTCGGGTGGTCTTGGCTTCCGATCTTACAAGTGTGGCGTGGGGCTGGATCGATCACTGACGATCACGCAGGAGGATTTCAAGGGGAAGTTGGGCTGGTTGTAACACGGCCCAGATATGCCAGCAAGCTAAGGTGGGACTGACCGTTGATGGACAGAGGGGAAGGAAGAGAGACACACAAAGAGAGAGACAGAGGGGTGGGGGGAGCGGCCCCGGGGGTTCCCTTTCTCTTGGCCCCGCTCCCCAGCAAGAGATTGCTCATGAGTTGTGAGAAGGAAAGGCCCACAGCAACTCTCCTTAGCATCAACACCAGCACCAATGACCGTTTTATCGGCAACTCGTACCACACAACACTACATCGTTGCCCGATACCCAGGCATGGGGGGGGGGGGGGTAGGACTTGCAGGGGTCATGAAAGGGACATCCATGAATAAGCTCAGTGTCACTCCTCCTCCTCCTCCTCCTCCTCCTCCTCCTTCTCTTTCCCAGTTATATGTCTATATATGTAAAGAAGAGAGAGAGATGGGATAGGATCTTTGTTCCTACCCCTCATTATGCTCCCTGATAACTAACCCTTGCAGCTCGTAATCGCAAAAGAAGGAAAAGCAACTTCACAAATGCAACCCTCGCCCCGCCCCCCAGCCTCTGGCCTGGCCGACAACTTCCCAACTATTCAAAACCCCCTCCCTCTCCCTCCAGGATACCCTGTTCTCTTAAGCGCTGGGGACAAACCAGCGAATACCAGCGAATGAAAGACATGGGAAGCCCCATTCGATCAAACCGTTTTCCCACTTGCTTTTGCTAGCCCGCGCATGCAGTGGCTACTTAGGGCAGAGCTCATCCAACCCTGTGGCTTGAGTGTACGGGATGAAAGCAAGCCACGATGCATGGTGCGAAATAGCCATCACTTCCGGAGTAGCAATGGCAGCAGCCGCAGAAGAAGATGAAACCGAAAACAAGTACTGGCGAGTACATCCGCTAGCTAGCTAATTAGTCTCTCTTCTCTGTGTGGCGTACAGGTACAGCAGATACTTTTACACGAGTGACCGATATTACAAAACGGAATCCGCGCGTGGAGAGGATTGAATGAGCAAGAGTGATAGCTCCCTGCGTCGGCACAGAACGTGAGCGCGGGATGGACTGAATCCGCCACGGTCTGGATTCATTTACTAGATTTATTATCACTCCGTTACTGGTGTCATGATGAATCTGTGCTTCCCATCCTCTTCCTCGTCCTCTGCCTCTCTCTCTATTTTCCCCTTCTCCTCGTCCGCTTTCTATCTATCTTCTCTCTATTCATGCTTTTGTTGACAAGAGATAGTCAACCTCAACGAGGACGAGTATACAAGAGAGATCCCGGCAGGACTAACTTCCGGAGAGATCTGCAAGCCACTCACTCACCGACACGCCAACACCACTACTACAATGTGCCAGTACAACGAGGTGCGTTTTCCAGACCCCAGTAGAATTCATCGTGTGTTAGCTTACCCATCAATTTGTGCAACCACAGATTCGGTACGGGTGCGGCCACAACCTTCATCAGGCGGCCTTCTGGTGCGCTCTCTACATCAGAAGGGGTGCATGTGGCGAGAGAAGGATCGTCCACTATCAGAACGTGAGCTGGCTGGTGTGCAGTATGTAATTTATCACCGTCATACATACTCTCTTTCGGATACCGACTGAGAAACATCACAGGCCGCTGCCGTCCTGATAGGCAGGATGTGGCGTGGGAGCACATGATCCGACGTCCTGCCTCTGGCCGTAGGGCTTGATCATAGCAGCCTGGGATGGATCGATTTGGCAGAGTATCGTGAGCAGCATAAATTAGCATTGAATTAGATTGAATCACATGTAATCTTTTCCACGTGTTCCATTTCTGCGCAATGAAGCAAAGAGCACTCTTCCCTGGCGAAGGTGCGCGAGATATATCCAGCCCTGATTCTCGCAGCCATGGTGATCATTCTCTCGAGACAGGGTGTTGACACTGTCGCGCAAGTCCCCCCCCCCCCCCACAAACTCCAAGAAAAAAAAGCATTCATTTCTCGGTATAGATACTTTACAATCTTACCAATTGCGAATTTACTCACAAGCCAAGTGCCTCTCTGAGGCAAATATTCACGAGAACTCAACAGCTGCTCAGAAAACGCCAGATCAATGTCGAAATCCGTATCAAGAAGGCAAAGATGCAGCCACCTAGCCAGTTCTTCGCGAAGTTGCCGATGCGAACAATGTCATAATTAGTACCCTTTCCTGTGATAAATTAACAGGGCTTCAAAATTCTTAGTCTTATCTCCATAATCGATGGTGAGCTATCATCCACAAGTCCATGAATGAGTGAGCAAGATTTTGCACGCTTGGCCTTGTGGTTCCTACACTACCTACGGCGCCTGGATGCTAGGAAGGTTTTTCGACACCGAGACGCATGATGGAGGACCGCGACACGGGATCTAATCGGCTGGCAGACCTCAATGTTGGCCGAGCAGTTATCACAAGCAGAAGAGGCCGTTGTGGTATACTCTCACATGCTTACCAGCGGCTCTCCTGCAAAATAATGATGGATGTAGACGTTGCGCGCCGTAGAATCAATGTTCTTCTCGTCACGGTCATCGATTTAAGGCTCATATAGCCCAAGGCCCGCGCGCAGGTCGATTAACTTCAGTCTGCACGGCGTACCTGCTATATCATGGTTCATATGGCCTGGCTGGGAACAATCACAACCCAAAGAACCCTAGAGATCGTGGAACCCCTTCATTTGATCCATTTAGACGGCAAGACCTTGCCCACTCCTCGAAGTTGCGTAAGCCACAGATCATAGTATCGAGTTGCATTGTTTCCTTGCAACTCACTCCGCCATCCTCCGTCAGCACCTCGTTCGGGAAGGATCTCTATGCCTGCCCTGAAGAAGGCCCCGAGTGGAGGAAGAATCAATCAAGACATCCTTTCACTGCCATAATACCTTAATGGGCAACATCCGCCGTCACAGCCATAATCAGCGACGAATTTAGAGTTTCGGGGCTGCTGGAAACCGTATGAATTTGTACCAGCTCCTCGGGCGGCCTCATCCGTCGGCAGCTATGAGCCATCGGGCCGCATGATGGAGTAGATGGCACGGATGGTACGGAAGGTGGATAGATTCTGAGCAGAGTGTCGTGTCAAGTGCAAAAGCTAATCCTGACGTCTCCAATCAACGTCACCGGTACGAGACAGTCATCTTGACGAGGGCGCCTAGCAGCAACACACCTAATTGCAACGTCGTCACAACAGTTCCTCTCCATTCCACTCAATTTCATCTGTCTGTGCAGAGCCTGCTCCTTATGTATGCGAAGGATTGCCATGATTAGCTCCTTGATTCCATCTCGGGCCAATAACACTCTGTATTGTGGGACACAATTGAATCACATGTCCAAAAGGATTCTATGGGGGAAAGCATGTTTCTTTGTCATTCCACTTTCAACTATTCCCTGAGGGTGGTGGCGACCTGACAACTGTGTGCACCCCTCAGCAGTGATTCAATTGGGGCAAGCAGGCACAATTCCCATGCATACCGTCGATCACCCTTCAGAAAGACGAACCTCAGCTGCCGTCCAGACCTCAACAGGTGTTGCGTACCTGGGGCGCCCAACATAGCATTGCTCTCTTGGCCTGCCAGATAGTCGCAACAACGACTACAACAGCCTCCTCGCGGCCGATTGAGCTGGGAAATAGCCGATCCGTCTCGGCCCCGAATAGCTGCTCACCATTGACGGTTACTGGTTCATCAGCTCTCGGCGCGCTGAGCGCCTCACAGACAACCCCCAACGGCACACACGATGAGAAAGACAGTAAATGCAAAAAGGGGGGATAGACAAGCCTTAAATACACCCTATCGTCCCGTCCTTTGAGCACTGGCATTCCCCTCACGCCCATTTCGAGGCCATGTTCTGGGGCATCATCACTGTCAGATAGGTGGGTCATGTGATAAATAGGCACCCACACCTGAGCCCTCCTCTTTCTTTGCATCCCGAGGGTAGCTGCCTTATTAGCCTAATCAACTAGTTCGCAGCTCACTCATCTCGTGTTCAAGGTGCTGAAGCCCTTCGTCGTGGACTCGATGAACTCCAGGCATGTGGCGAGGCTGCTGCGCATGCCCGGTGTCCAACCTGACACACCGGAAAACTGGACATGGTGTGGAGACACAGTGGCTGGGCCATGACGAGCTCCGCGTTCTGTACGATAAAGTCATTGCAATAATGGTGCTGTAGCCACCGAATCGGATCAGCCTGATGACTTCCTGGGGTTGTGGGAGGCAGCCGTGAGTCAAGGGTTGACCCCGGGCGGCAGGGCTCTGATCTTCATCGCTGCAAGCCTCAGACTGCAACAGCAAACTGCTGCACTCGGCTTGGAGTTGTCTATTGCTGACCTTGGCCGCGAGCCTCGTCATGGTATACATTGAGTTTTGGTTTGCCAGCATGTCATTGTTTTCTCTTGGAATCCCCGCCGCCATAGATCGCGGGTCCTCCCTGCCAGATAGTCATGCTGGTTCTAGCATCGCTCCGCTTTGCCGTCTCGTCGGCCCTCGGGTCACGATTGCCTAGCTAAGAATTCGAATGAGATGCTTGTATTGTAATTACCAAATACTCATCCTAATTAGGAAAAGCATGAGACAGACTATTGGAAAGTGTTAGATAGATTAATAGGTTCTCGCTCTGGGAACACGAAGCACTTAAATGGTTGCCTCATCATTACGCTGATCCAGCGGTGGTCATTACAATCGGCAAGTCAGCTTGACTCCTCTTGCGTTCATCGTAACAGAATCAAGCTTTAACTCCTCCGTCCATGTACCATCTCACGATAGCTAATCGCGAGCCCTTTCATCAAGATGGATACCTCGGGTGACTCCTTCGTTCATGCTCAACATCATCATCATAATCAGTGATCATCATTGTCAAAATAGACATCACTCGAGACTCATTGGCTCATCATAATGGGAGACAGCATCCGACGCCCTCCCTCCTCTTGGGAAGCTTGTTACTGAGAAGGACATTCGGAACCTTCCTGGTTCCATGGGTCTTCAGGTTGCTCCGCCCTCATCCTCTTCTGTCGCAGCCGCTGGCTCCTGCGCCGCAACACTGCGTTGGATAATATAGGGACGTCAGTGGGACGGGAGTCGTCGGCAAGCAGGTTCTCCAGGGGGCACTCATGCTTTTACCCCATGCCGGGGAGGAGACCTCACTTCGGATACCAGATGCTTCTCTTCGTCTACTTGTCCTGAACGATCTTGAAAGCAACCGTGTTGATATGCACAAAAGCAAGATGGTCGTTAGATGGTTCAGACAGCATCCGTTCATCCTCTTTGGACAGCTGATAGAGAAATTAATGAAGGGGCGTGTCGCCTCGTTGTTGCTCGTTTTGGGCTTAGACTCTGCGTCCTTCTTCACCTGCTCGTTAGACTCCTCCAACTCCTCTAACTCCTCCTCAGAGTCCAACAACTTGTCAGACTCTGACAGGTCTTCCGAGTGCTCTGACTCCTGCCACTGGAGCTCTCTGGACATCTATCCTGTGCTAGGTTGGACTTGGCCGGCAGCCATGGTTTCTCGTGCTTCCATCGGCCGTCAGGTAAGTCGAATCAGTTGTTGTCCCAGATATCCTATTCGAGCCAGTTCTTTTTGACCTCGTCAGTGGCAAGCCTGTGGATGTTGGCGCCCTAGCGCAGAACGAGCAGACCGGCGTCGACACGCTCGATGATGAGGTCGTGCTGCTCGCGAACCTGGGTCTTGAACCGCTCTGCAGGAAGGGAGGCCGCGCGGTCTCTCCACACTCGCCACTTGTGTAATTGCTGGGAACTAGGTCCCACAGGAATGGCGACTCCAGACTTTGAGAGCTGAAGGGGTACGGGCCTAGGAGCCAAGGAAGGGGTTTGGTCGTGAACTGGCGGGGTGACGCTGAATCGAGACCCAGAAAGCTCAAGAGTACCTGGTGCGTCGACGTAGCTCTGCAGACGAGCCTGGAGCGTGTCGATACTGTGGTCAGTCAGGCCGTCGAGCCTTGGGGTAGACATTAACGGCTATACTTCTTTTCGATGTCAGCGATGATGATAATGGTGCTTGTGAAGCAATGGAGAGAGGGAGGGGGGGAAGAGGGGCGACGTGGAATGAGGAAGGAGGGGGATGGACTAGGAGAGGAAGTCTGTATGCGTGCAAATGAGGGGGAGTTGGGAAAAAGTAACTCGAGGCCTGGGCCCAAGGGACATCGTCTGCCTGCCTGCCGCTCATGGGAAGATGATCAGGCCGTCGTGCTCATTACTACTACCGTATATGTAATATAGATGCTGCTGTGGCCGATAGGTCATAAGCACAGATAAATTACTGTGCCATGCAATCCTAGAATCTCGAGGTCATCTGTCAGCGAACTTCTGTCCATCCTATGTGTGCCCCGGCGATGCAATACTTGAGAAAGGGAACAATCCCGTGAAATATTCCACATCCGGTGTAAGAAAAGCAAGACGCGAGGTCGAGCTGGCGGCTCAAAATGACTCAGCGAAGGGGGTTGTATTCGCGTGTGGGTGTGGTTGCGTGGTGTGATGTACTATTACGCTTGTGGTTGGGTGAATGGAAGTGTGTGTGCGTGCAGCAAAAGGTGGGTGTGGTGTAGTTTATTAATCGGATCACTAAACTATCATGCCAGGTGCTGAAGGCAGGGCCAGATCCTCTATTTCTTCTGTTGACTTTCCATCCCAGCACGGTACTATAGTTCACTAGCCCTGCAACACACACTAGACTCTAATTGAGAAAGATGTCACGGTATAGAAGGAAGTTTGGCGGTAAGGGGCCAAAAAGAAAAGAGAGGCCAGGGGCGCAGGCGGGAGCTTGCCGCCTAATTACTTACTTAAGCTGTTCAGGTACAATGTACCAAGTCGTGTCTAATGCTGACAGCGCCAAACTTACAGTGGTGTGCTAGCATGTTCTAGCGTCATCGGGCACCGGCGTAGTCCCAATTTTGACTTCCGAGGCAGTTTTATCTGGACCAACCGATCGAACCAAGCGAGTCAATAAGATCTTCTTGGACTTGCGATCGAACCAGCCTTGCCACTACTATAGTACGCCTGCTTGAGGCTCCATCGCTTCCAGCTCCACTATCGACTCCACTATCGACTCCACTATCGACGACCTCCCATCGACTCTGTCCCATCGACTCTGTCCCATCGACTACCTCTCCCTCAGTCGCAGCACATCTGCCTGTCGCTTTCAACGCCACCCGCCACACGAGCAGAATCGTCCAGCATGGAGGAAGAGAACAGATCAAGCACTGTGGCCGCCGAGAGCCCAGCGATACCCGTCACAGCCTTTAAGAGATTTGGCAGGAAAGGCAAGGCGAACCTACGAAAACGAGCCCCGAGTCCGCCGCCGGCCGCCGACAACAGCGACTCCGACGACTACTCCTCGAGCGACGACGGTGATGGCAACGACCACGGCGGCGATAAGAAGCGCATTAAGCGGCGCAAGGTCAACACCGGCGCCGTGACTGTGTCTTCGCGGGATCGCGACCCCGGCACAACCGTGAAGGACGTCTCCGGCACCACCGTCTTCAGCGCCGACCGTAACGTGCCCATCACCGACAGCAATGACGCCACCAAGCACACCGACTGGTTTGAGGAGACCTCAAAAGGGGGCGATGGGCTGTCTGCTAAGAGCCTGCTGGGCTCGACACGCGCCATGCCCGCGGGGGGTTCATCGGCGCCAGATGGCACCTATAAGGGGCTGGCAGGCCGGACAAACTTCATACAAAAGAACCCCAATGCACCCAACAGGACGGTAGGACCGATCAAGGCGCCGACCAATATTCGGACCGTCACCGTCATGGACTATGCGCCAGACGTCTGCAAGGACTACAAACAAACCGGGTTCTGTGGTTTCGGCGACAACTGCAAGTTCCTACACAGCAGGGAAGACTACAAGCAGTCGTGGTCCCTCGACAAGGAGTGGGAGGACGTCACCAAGGGGAAGAAGAACCTAGGCGGCACGGTGGTCGCCAGTGCCGACAGGAAGGGCAGGGCGGCCGCGGACGACGATGACGATGATGCCGAGGAGGCTCTGCTCGAGAACATCCCCTTTGTCTGCCTCATCTGCCGCGGGCCATACCGGTCGCCGGTCGTCACGCGCTGTGGACACTATTTCTGCGAGCCCTGTGCGCTGCAGAGGTACCGGAAAGACCCCAGCTGTGCACAATGCAGTTCGGGCACCAACGGCGTCTTCAACTCTGGCAAGCGGTTACAGAAACTGCTGGACAGGAAGAGGGAGAGGGCGGCAAAGAGGCGCCAGGAGGCACTTGAGAGAGGGGAAGAAGTCAGCGACGAGGAGGATGAAGAAGAAGGAGAAGAGTGAATAATAATAACATGACAAGAGATGATGTCCAGCAAGTGCCTCCCTCGTCATAACAAACAATGAGGTTGTATGTAGTTGAGAAATACCACTGAACCATATCGCCTCTTACATAGAGCATGTCTATCTTACCATGTGGCCCAGCGGTGGTCGGCCCCAGCAGGTACTTTGCCGTCTACCAAGATGTAATTACTTCCACGTGTGTCAATCAGCCTCGCAGGAACCTGGATTCTATATTTTCGTGCTAAACATATTCCCAATACCAAGTGCGCAGAGGCCTAGAGTTGCGGTGTTGCTTTGACAGGAATACCTGCTGTTTCTAGCGAGCAACACCCTAATTTCCCCATCAGTCACTGCTGTCACAACGCCGAGTTGGGGACAGGACCAATGTGTTCCCGTTTTACAGGAACGGTGATGCAGCCTCGCAAGATTTGCACTTGGAAAACGACATATTCCTCTGCTAAACAAGACCAACTATGTACATCAGTTGAATGGGGACCAATCCTGCTGACATCACCATATAGATTACTTCACTTTAATGCGTTTCGATGGGCCAAGTTGTTACAGTTTGCCCGGTTGTCTTCTACTTCAAGCCCCCCCCCCCTTTGGGTAGAGCAAGGAACCAACAGAAAGTCTGCCGTCATCTCTCGACTCTAATATACAGTTCCAATCCGTACATGATGCTATCAACAGCACAACTACGGATAGGGAGACACTTCAATATGCAGTGCACATGGTTTCTTTCGTGAAAGTTTCTGTTTTCTTCTTTAATTTTGGTGCATTTTATGATTCCCAGTGCATATTTAAACATCAAAAATCTGCCGTGAAAATTGCAATGTACGGCGGATACGAGCTGTTTGGCAATAGTTTCTTTCTTTCGTTTCTTTCTCTTTTCTTCGTTTCCCCCCTTCCCTCCCCAACAACAGCCATGACCGATTCAACCATTCAAGTGGGTAGCCTAACATGTAATCTAGGGGTCCCTTGAAATATCTGGGCGACAGTAGATAAACTCTTGAGGGCTTGGGGGGGAATCTGATATAGAGCTGTCAATATGTCGAAGGCGAATTCAACCCGTGCGACTGACACCCTCCACGAATATACCGCTGGTAGACTTTTTCCTGTCTGAGACCACGCACATGCTTTCTGTGACTGGGAGCTGCCCTGCCACGCGAAACTCTTCAAAGCGATAATTCAGACGCCCAAGGCTTGCACACACAAGAGCTGCGTACTATACGATTGTCTGGTTTTCACATTTGCCCTGGGCGACTCCTCGTACTTTTCAATATGATTGGCTTCCAAGGTTGCCCCATAGATTAGGTGCGTATTCTGCAATGCATCAGATTGGGGTGTTGACTGAAAGTGCTTTGGTGATGTGACGATACCTGAGTGTGTCAGATCATGTTCGTTCTGGTGCTCCTTGTTTAGTAGCAGTAACAGCAGCAGCAGGACGAAAGTGGGCTTGGAATGCCTTCAATCTACCCCCCACCCCCCCATAATCATGCTGACTTGTCGTGGCAGGTGGCTGGGGTAGCCTCTGCGACCAAAATTTTCAAACCGTCAGACCGTTACACCATATACGCCGCTTGGGGGGTCAAATGTCGTTTTCGGAGCAAGAGTCACAACCAATACGAACCCCTGATTTGCGTACGACCAGTCACGATGTGGTGCAAAGCTACATCGTTGGGATAAATCCTCTTTTTCTCTAGGCAGCCGCATGGCAGAATTGACTACTATCAACACGTATGGCATCCCTCCTTCCACACCTCGTTCACCACGCCGGCGAGACCTGACAACGTCATTACTCGACACCATTTCAATCCCAGGCCCCGGCGCACTTGTGTGCACCAGGCTGGCCCCTTGTCCCTGTGGACCAGGAATTTCCATATTTTAAGACTTCTTTCGTTTCTTGTAAGGGTCTCCTCTACCCCACGGGTCCTTCCTCACTCCTCGGACACGCTCACGTTCTTGTCGGTCCTTGCAGTCCAGACATATTTCTTCGGTCATCACGTACGCGTGATCCGCACCGGGGCCAAAGCACGTCTTCAAAATCACCGGGCATATGATAACGTGGTCGCAGCAGCGGTGGCCGCAGGTGAAGACTTTATCAACTTGAATGCACATCTCAATGTGATTGGTATTGTTATGCTCGATAATGTTGGAACAGTCCCGTTCAAAAGAGAAGGGGGGTTATCGTCTCCAGGGCTGCAGGGCACTGTGGTTTATACGTCTTCCACCAGCCAGAGATTTTGTCAGCATGGCTTCTTTCTTTGAGCAATGACTAACTACTTAGTATCTATTAAATGCACCCGCTTTCTACTGTTGCTCTATTGAGACTCACTTTAGACTCTGCAATCAGGCCTGCTGCACAGTACAGAGGGAGCAGGTATTAGGTGGAGGCTCAGACTAATATCGCAGCCGATGGTCTGGGGTATTGAAACGCAGGCATTGAAGGCTGCGAACATGCGACGAAGACAAAAGTCTGAAAAAGATTATTCGAGCCGTCTATTGAGAACCGCGCGTCACAGGTTTGCGATGTTCTCGCGCCTCCTAGAAGAGACCATGCAGCACTCTACGATGATGAGGCAGGATATTTGGGTAGGTGTATAATATATATAGAAGCAGCAGAGGGTAAAAGTAAGGCAGCATTCTACCGTCTGCAAGGGATCATAGACTTTTCCCTTTCAACCTTCATTGGGCTCGAAGTACAGTAGTAATGTGTGTGTGTGGAAAGTGGGAATTCGCTTAGGAATCCCGCGTCTGCAGTCTCGACTGGACCCCGGCTGCATGTTTGCACCCTACCCCTCCTCCCAGAAAGCCGAAAATATCATGGGAATGGATGATACTATCATCTTGCATGAGTCCCTGTGGCCTACGTTGCTTCGGTGTCTGACCGGGCCTGCGTTTCCCGCAAATCCATTGGAAGTGGCTTGTCGTAGGACCCACCAGTTGAGGCGCATTTTATCTCATTGTTCACGCGGCATGGCAAGGTAATATAAGACCCTATCTGGGGTTACATCTGGCGAATCGTCAGTACTACGTAGCTATTGCGGACACGAAGGGAGAGAAAGAAAGAAAAGAAGAAAAAGAGAGAGAGAGAGAGAGAGAGTTATGTTGGACTGTGGGCGGGGGTAAAAGGTGATCAGCCTGCGTGGCGTACGTGGCCCAATGGTCTCCTCGGAATGCACGGCATGGAGACTAAAGCCAACGGATCAAAAGTAATGAGATTTCAATATCAGTGCAGGGTTACAATCAGATAAAGTATCATGTACTGCTCACTCGAATTAGGATGAGCACCAAAAGAGAACCAAGCATGGCGGCTAGAGACATAGCCTTCTGCCCGCCGTCGCCCGTTCATACTTGTGCCTTCAAATGAAACACCAAGGCACGCAAGCAAGGGGGTGAGACGGGGGAGATTGTCAGATCGGTGAGGGTACAAGAGCTCATATAGGCTTGTCGTCTTGTAGTCTTTTACTCTGATATCACGTAGAAGATGAAAACGTCAACACGGAGCTGGCCGGCCATGGGGTGAGATTTGGCCCCGAGGATGCTGGATAGTGGCGATGATTTAAAGGGGCTACGAGGTATAAGGTAGCAATGATATTCCGACCATGACCATTGTGTACGTGGTTGTGATACCCTCCAGGCCTTGCTTCTGGTCGGTGGCTGCGTAGCCCTCCTTTCCCACTGATTGACCTTGCAAGTTACGAGGGCGAGGCGGCGCAATGGAAATCAGTGAGGTGGGCAGGACGTGGTTGAGGATGTGTACACCGGTGACAAGGGCGGTCAGTCTGCTTGTCGATCGACTCCTGAATGCACAGCATGGCTTGGACAGCTGTTGTACGTCAGTGAGAAATACCATGCCCTTTCCATCTGCTTCGTTCACGCAGCACCTCGACGGCCTTGAAGAAAATAGTCATCGTGAATGCAGCACCGAGAAGGGATAGCAGTGGGCGAATGGACAGAAACTAATCGCACCTTGGGTGGAAGACTACTTGTACTGACAGCTCTGAAATTACAGGGGTTAGTCCCCGCTAACCTACAGGGAGCTTCCCCGGAGCTCGCCGCCGACAGGCGTCAGCAAAAGCATCCATCCACTAGCCACCCCCTCGGGCCCCATTAGGCCTTAGGCCCGGGAGACCACCACCAACTCCAGTACCACGGTTGTACCAGTACCGGTAGCAACACCTCCATCAATAGGCGCCAAGACCCCTAAGCATGCAGCTTTGGGACGAAACCCTTGCAATGCTGCAGTGGGAATCTATCACTCCAGGAGACATCTGAGAGAGAGACACCTACACCAAGCCATGCCATCGTCGGTTTTGTTCCGCGGCGGTGAGGATGCAATGTGCTGTTGTACGGAAACACTGCGCGGTCTGCAGTCCAAAGTCCCAAGCACATGCCCTCGCTGATCTGGAAGATCTATACGCGAGAGCTCAGACAATTCTCCCAGACGAGTCTCAGACACCCGTCTCGCATTCTCAATCAAGGAGCGGAAAATGAGCGCTGTTTTCTAAATCCAAAGATTATTGAGTTCGAGCAAGTCTCGGCGACGGGAGCTGTAATGGATCTCTTAGCACTATTCCTTGCGCGCTTTGCGGGCCCAAAAAAAACTGCATGCTGCTATGGATTGCCATGTCCTGCGGCACAAAATGACCATCTGAAGAGAGGGGGTCGGGGGAGGCTTTCAAAGAGGCTTCCAGGGCGCCTACGTAAGGGCAGATCGTGGCTGAGGAGCTGTTCGGCATTGTTCGGTGTGGTCGGTGTGTACGTGTACAACCAGTGGTGAACGACAAAGGACGATCGTAACAAAGGGTAAATAAAAAATTTAACGAGATACGAGCGACGTCCACAAAGTCATCTAATCAAACGGCTTCATGAATCTTACCATGTAGTGACATTTCTTAAACATAAAGCTTAATTATGAACATGGGGGGCCGTTGTCGGCTTACTAAGCATTTCCTCCCACCAAGCCGTCAAATCCCTCCCCAAGTACCGAAATGCGCGTCGCGAGTCGCGTATTAGAGTGCACCGTGACCTCACAGTCTCATCTCCCCTCTCGGCGCGAAATAAACAACAGCAGCACAGCTCACGGAGAAAGAGAGAAGAAGAAAAGGAAAGAAAGACAGCAAGAAAAAACTTGACTATATGGTCCATACTCAAGTCGTCGCTCGTCCAAGCGAGGACTCGAGCGCGTTTCCACGGCGGCAGTGTCAGAAGGCGCACTGCACACACATTGCCGCCGCCCACTCCTACCAAGCTACAGGCGCGCCTTGGGCATGGCCGACCCGTCAGTCCGGTCGTTGTTGACAATAGCATCGGTCTTGCCCCCGAAATGCATAGGACTCATAACTGCTCCGTCGCTTCAAGCCTGCCTGGGTCGACGGAACCCTCTGCGTTATACCTAGCAGAGTAGGTCGCAAGTTCTAGGCCTGCGTCGCAGAAGGGATTTTTCTGTTTATGGCTACACGAACTGTATCTCTGTCGCTTCCCTTGCATGCTTTTTGAAGTGTATTCCTCTCAGTACCTTGACACATCTGCTAATGCCGAGTTCTTGCTGATCAGCGCCATGACCGCCAAGAGGAGCCCATATGTGCGACCTCGATCTCTCCCGTCCGACCTTCTCCAACAGTCATGGCCGCGTCATTGTCATCTCTCAACCTTTCCTGCAGTCAGAACTGCCGGTCACATGAACTGGCACCGTTTTCCAGACGACTTACATGTATCGGCCAAGATCAAGAGCCTCGCTGTTCCCTATAATGCTGTCCACGAGCCGTTTGGAGTATGTGGGAGCTTGCAGAGTTCAAGTCCTGGTAGAACTCAAGGCTACGCTACATAGAGCACAGAGGAACGGAAGAAGAAACAGCTACGCCCGATTGTTTATATTTGGACTGCTGGGCATGAACACACAGGTCCCATGCGCAAGTGTGCGAGCAAAGCTAGTGTCATCAGACTGTCTGAGGCTCGACTGGGACAAACACGCAGACATGGCCGTGATTTGTAGCGTCTCGTTGAAATATGCGATGCGGAAACGATATGTTGAGCAGTTCTTCGTCCTTTTTCCAAGGCACAAGATCTCAAAACGACACCGCTGCAGAAGTCCGCCAGTGCTTTCCTTCAGCAAGGATGTCCAATCTGCATTGGCCAAGAAGAAGATAAGAATATAAGCCATAGTTGGCAAGCTGCGGCAGGCAACTGAATTGGATTGTAGTTTCCAGGACGCAGAGAAGGAAAATGGGAATGTCGTTGGACCGCATTGGCGCTTGGGTCGAGTATGTCACACTCGACTACGAGATCGTAGCCGAGCGACAGACAGCTGCCTTCCACTCTCGCCACAGAACACTGACGGTAGGACCAGAGAGTCAGGGTTTTTTGGGGGGGTTTTTTTTTAAAAAAAAAAAAAAAAAAGAAATAGAGAAATAAAGATATGAGGCGAATACAGGAACAAAGACTGACATTGTCTGACGCACACAAACATATTTCCAAGCGCTTGCCCTCCGAGCATTCGGTATAGCTGCGTGAGTAGTCAGTAAGTAGACTTGGATTGTAGTTGGGGGCCGTAGTAGTTAGCAGGGACAGGGATGAAGGACTCAGACGTTGGACATGGCTTTGCACTCCAATGCTTCAATAAGGTTATGGGTGAGACACTATACTGTCCCATACTAGAGCTCTCATATCAAGTTGAAGTTCACAGATTTACTGTGTAAGACCCAAGTGCGCTGTGCTTGCAACGTAGCAGGGAGCAGTCGTGTGGCCTGCAAGGCATGGTTCTGTCCTGTCCGATACCCGAGGCCCTATAGAACAGTACACACACCTCTGTAAGAAGGGTGGGGCGCCCGAGGCCCTCCTACGTAGATGAGACTGAATTAATATGGAAGGCGAAAGAGGGAAGGGAAAAAAAATATGAAAAGAATGAGGTTATTCTCATCTTGCCGTTTCCCATCTGACAAGGAAGCCCTTCATGCACTGTTGATTTAGTACTCTCTTTCCCCCACATGTTCTTTCGCCCTGCTCTCGTTGTTCCACGTCACAGGCGCAGGCAGCCCAGCCCTGTCTCAAGGCTGAAGAAGGGATAGAAGATACAGGGGCCCATGACCGGCGGCCCCTGTCTGTCCCCATTGGCCGTGTGGAGTAAATTGCTGGCCTTGCTGGCCCTGTACGGAGAAGAAAACGAGCTTGTCATTGGAAATATCCACTTCACGGACGCGCGCCAGTCTCTGATCCTGACGATCCTGGGATTGTCAGATTGCGCTGTTGGGTTTCCCTTCTCGCTGTCTCCGGCCATGCTTTTCTGGGGTTTCCAGGTGTCCTCGTCTCCTGACGAGCTCTTGTATCCTCACACTCCTCATCCGTCGTCCTCTCTCTGTCCCTGGGCTATCAAACTTTACTCTTCTACCACCTCCCCACCCTTCTTCTTTTCTCTTTCCTTCTCCCCCCCCCTTTGTCTCTCCCCTCCCGGCCCCTTTCTCCCCCTCCTTTCCAGTGTGTCTTGCGTCCTTTCGGCCGCCGCCCTGTCTCTTCCTCATCGAGACAAGTCGAGTTCGAGTCGAGACGATCCGGCCTGGACCGACCCGACCCCATCGGTCTTCTGCAACGCCAGCGCCGCCTTGCCTACGCACTTTTTCTCTTCCCTCATTGATTTTGTTACTGTACAAGTACTGTACACTTTTCTTTCTCGACGTGGTCAGCACCCCGCCAACGTACGTATTTGACGGGGTTTTGGATCCAGCATATTGTTTGCAACGTTCATTCGTTTCTGATTCATTCATCAGCAGCATAGTACTTTGCGACTGACTGTGTGCTGTACTTGCATGCTTGCGTGTTTTTTGGGTGACACATTCGCCAATTTCTACCTACCTGCAGCATATTTTACCACAGTCGTCTTCATCGACAGCACTGTGATCCTTTTTGATTTTTCCCTGATCTAATTCAATCTACCTCCTACATATCGACTCTTATCTTTTGTTTTCTTCTCTCTCTCCTTTTTGTTTTTAATTTATTATTATTTCTTTCACCCTCTTTGAGTCTTTTTGACCAACCCAACCTTGAGAGAAGAAAAAAAACCAAGGCTCATTCATATTTGCCTTCCCGACCAGAACAAGCAAAAGCCGGCCGACCTCCTGTTGTTCTCAGAAGCGGACCTAATCTGGCATCGAACCCCCTGGCTCATTTCACCCCTTGATTGGCCTGGCCGCGCCTACTCCCACGCCCACGTCACGACATCAACAACAACAACAATAACAATAATCCTGGTGGATTGAACAAAACAGCACCACTCTTCTTCTGCGCTTTTGGGCCAGTTTTTAAGAGGTGTGCAGGACGCGGCCCTATTCCCTGTTGGCCGCCCGCCCGCCCGCCGACCTGTTATTGTTGCCACAACAACTGATAACGTCCCACGACCGCGTTCCATTGTGCTGCCACCATTCCAGCCAATCCAAGCGCTTCCCCTCCTCGATCAATCTCAATACAGCCATCCGATCTCCTCCGCCTCTTGTCGCTACAAGTGTTCTTCGTCGAGCGTCGTGCTGCCACATACACCCGATCCAGCGAGGGCGGGAAAGGAAGATAAAAAACCCTGCTGCATCGTGTCGCATCGCATCGCATCGCATCGCATTGCATTGTATCTTATCGCGCTGCATAACATCATTCAAGAGCCGAGTCAGCAGGAGGATTCTCTCGCAGGGGTAGCATCGTGACGGATCGTCGACCTCTGGTGCCCCCGCCCGCCCCTCCTCGTTCCTCGCACAACGCATCTCAATCCTCGGTGCTGTCGTCCCATGGTCTAATCACTGCTCGGCATCCGAAGTCGTCGTCGTGTGCTTTCTCTTGTGTGTCCCGCTCTGGGCACAACAACGGTCACCGCGATGGCTTCCCAGAAGCCGTCCCTGGTGATCGGCCAGGAGAACACCCTCGACCCTTTCGTCACCACCGGCGGTCCCACTGCTCCCACCAACCTTCGCTTCTCGGGCTTCGATGGCGACTCCTTCGCCCTCGGCACCGGCGCTTCGCCCACCTCGGCGAAGCGCGCACTGGAGGCTCACCTGGCCGACACTGAGCGCCGCATGGAGGAGGCTGGAAAGCTGGGCACCGCGCTCGTCCAGCAGCGCCAGGAGCTTACCGACCGCCTGAAGGAGGTGGAGCAGCTCGAGGCCGAGGATGAGCTGTCGCCGGAACTCAAGCTGAAGCTGACCGCCATCGAGAAGGACTTCAACGAGGTTGCCAGGGAGAGCGCCCGGGCCTTCCTGCCCAAGCATCGCGTCCCTAGCGGCGAGGCGAACCCGGGCACGCCCTTCACACCCAGTAAGGATGTGGTGAGGGTAAGCTAGCTCCCATCCCGCTCATCTCTATCGATCCCAGCCCCGTCGTGGGCCGGATGGAGGAGGGGTTTTCACAGCTAACACATGATGATGTCTACACAGAGGTCTATGAGCCCTTCAAAGTTCGACAACCACAAGTTCGAGAGCCTGGCCACCGGGTCCCCAAGCAAGTTCAGCGTCCCCAACCGTAAGGCGCGCAACCAGCCTGCCAACCGCATCCACGACATCGAGTTCGCCGCCGAGATCAGCACCTCCCTCATCACACAAGTTCGCAACCTGCAGGCCCTCCTGCAAGAGCGGGAGGAAGAGGTGAAGGATCTCAAGTCAGAGAAGTCAGGCCTCGAGGTCGAGGTCCAGGGCTTCCAGCAGCGCATGAGAAATCTGGACGAGAGCGAGAGCCGCTACAAGGACGAGAACTGGACCCTCGAGACACAGATTCAGGAGTTCATCGCCGGACAGAAGGAGGCTGCCGACCGGGAGAAGAAGCTGAGCCACGCTCTCAGCGCTCTCCAGGCCGATAAGAACGCGACGCAGCGCGAGCTCGACGAGATCAGGGCTGCACATTCCAAGCTTGCCGAGGACCATGTCGCCGCCGTCAAGCACCATGACATCGAGCTCGGCACCGCCAAGCGCAATGCCATCATGGCCGAGGGCGAGCGCGCAGCCCTGCAGCGCAAGATCGACGAGCTGACCAGCCAGAACCAGGAGCTCGCCAAGGCCATCTCAGTCGAGAGGGGAAGGACCAGCCAGCGCAACTCCCCATCCGGGAGCAGCGAGGACGACCTGGAGAATGCCAGCGGCAACCTGACCCCTGAGCATTCCCCACCGCCATCGCCCATCAAGCCTACGCCCAGACATGCCATGCTCGAGACCGAGACCCTCAAGACTTCCCTGCAGCACGCCCAGCGTACAATCCAGAGCCTCCGCACCAACGTTCATAGGGAGAAGACCGAGAAGCTCGAGCTGAAGCGCATGCTCCAGGACGCACGGGACGAGATCGAGAAGCTGCGTAGTGACCCGGTCGAGCGGCCCCACCAAAAGCGTGCCCGTGAAGCCAAGTCTCGCGAGTTCAAGAAGCCCGCCAAGCTGGACAAGCTGGGCACCGCCCGTGCGATCAAGGCCGAGATCTTTGAGGACCCAGAGTGGGAGGATGCTTCCGTCAGAGGTCCGCCCCTGATGCTGGCCCGCATGACCGGCCAGGCTGATGTGCCCATCCCTTCCACCGAGTCAGACGACTTTGAGACGGCCAACGAGGCGCACGAGTCCACCGATGCCTTTGAGACTGCCCACGAGCGTGGCGGTACCGAGACGGAGGAGGCCTTCCAGACAGGCGCTGAGGACTTTGACTCGGACGACACCGAGATCGAGAGCCCGTCCAGGCGGGCTGGGGCAGCCAGGGCTAGTGGTGCTCTGAAGAAGGCCCCCATCTTCGCATCACCAGGCCCGGCGTACACGTACGAGAGCACTGCCTCGACATCTGCTAGCGAGGACGAGGACTACATGGACCCTACGAGAACACCCAGCTCGCAGCCAAGAAGGGTGCGGATGCGTGCTGGCCATGGGCCCTCCTCCTCGTCGCGCCGGTTTTCCAGGCAGCTGAGCGAGGAGCCCGGCTTCCAGGGCAGCCCTGCCAGCATGATCAGCCAGACGAACCGCAGCTTCTCAAGCACGCAGGGCCTGCCTCGACAGAGCCTGTTCGCCGAGCTGGGAGAGTTGGAGGGCAGTGACGAAGACTCGACGGTCGGCACGCCTGGCCAGCGGAGCCTGCGCTCCGTCACTCCGGCTTCAACGGCAAGAGGCATGACTGCTTCGCCGCGATCCATCGTTCCGCCTGTGCCGGCGATGCCCAATGTGATCATGGTGGACAGCGGTATGATGACAGACCCCGTTGACCCGCAGTCCGTCGCGGCAGCCAGTCTGTCTCAGCGGCCAATGTCTATGGACTCAGTGGTGATCCGTTCTGGGCGCGACGGGTCTCCGTCGTCCTCTCCCGACCGCGATACAAGCCCTGAATATGCCGATTCCGAGACGGAGGAGAACCTTACTCAGACCCTGTCGCCATTCAAGTCACCTACTGTTGTCGGTGGTATGCCCACGCCAGTTCTCGCCCCGCCGCAACAGCTCACAGTATCTGAAGTCCATGCGCAAGAGGTGGAGCCCAGAGAGGAACCCGAGCCTGCGCCCGCTCTGCCTCCCCGGCTGGGTCTCTCTGGCGTCTTCTCGGAACATGTCGAGCCGGTCGCTGAGCCAGAGGTGCTACCTCCTACACTCAGCATGTCACATGTCGTAGCTGAAGGTATTGACCCCGTGGCTGAGCCCGAGGTGCCACCTCCTCCGGCCCCGACACTGTCGGTCTCGTCCCTTGTCGCGGAGCATGTCGAGCCGGTGGCTGAGCCCGTGTCTCCCCCTCCAACATTGGTGTTCTCTCAGGTCTCCTCGGCAGAGACGGAGCCTGTGGCCGAGCCCGAGCCCGAGCCGCGGGTTGTTACTGTTGTCGAGTACAGAGAGGCTCCCAAGCCACCGCCTGCAGACCTGGCTTTCTCTCCGATATACTCTGCTGAGACGGAGCCTGTATCCGAGCCAGAGCCCGAGCCAAGAGTCGTTACTGTCATCGAGTACAAGGAAGCGCCTTTGCCACCTCCTGCGGTCCTCGACTTCTCTCCAATTTCCTCTGCCGAGACAGAGCCTGTGGCCGAGCCTGAGCCTGAGCCTCGTGTGGTGACTGTCGTCGAGTACAGAGACACGCCCACGCCACCTCCTGCTGAGCTGACCTTTACCGCGATCTCGTCGGCAGAGGTCGAGCCAGTGGCCGAGCCAGCGCCTGAGCCCCAGGTCGTCCGTGTCGTGGAGTATGTGGAAGCCCCTCAACCGCCACCTGCAGAGTTGTCCTTTTCTGCAGTTTCTTCGACAGACCTGGAGCCAGTTGCTCAGCCCGAGCCTGAACCACGCGTTGTGCGTGTCGTGGAGTATGTGGAAGCACCTCCGCCTCCGCCTGCACAGTTGTCGTACTCCGGCCTCGTCAGCGAGGGCATCGAGCCGCGGGCGGAGCCGCAACCTCTTTCTCCGACCCTGACGGTGTCTTCCATCGTGGTGGAGGATGTCGAGCCCAAGTCGGAAGCTGCGCCGCTCCCACCACTCCTGTCTGTCTCCCAAGTTCTGTCGGAACAGGTCGAGCCCATCAGCCCTGTGAAACCTGTCCTGGAGAGGCAAATACCGGCCCCTCTCAATTTCTCCACCATCCAGTCCCTGGAGACACATCCCGAGGAGCCAGAATCACCTGTCTTCAGCAAGCCATTGCTCTCTGCACTCGGCTTGTCTGCCGTCGGGTCTCTTGCCACGGATGCTACCTCGCCCGCAAGTCCCAAGAGAAATGCCTTCATCATCCCACGGGATGAGGAAGAACGACCAGTCACACCGACGAAATGGGGTGTCTATTCCTCGACTGCACCCCGGAAGGCCAAGGACGCTGATGCCGTTGTCATTGCTGAGGACGAGACAAGACAATCCCTCAATGCCTCTCCTTCGTCAGAGACGCCCGAGTCACAACAGCCGTTCAAGGAGATCTCAGCCAACGCCAGTGCCAAGCCATCCCGCAAGGTGCCTGTCCAGACTTCTGATTCAGGCGCACAGACATCTCTCACAGCTGAAGCGATCGACGAGATGCTCCAAGTCAAGAACAGCCAGCCACAATCCCCTGTGCTCTACAGGTCAGATTCGATGGCCAGCGCCGACGACATGAGCACTTCAGGCACTGTCCGTGTAGGCCGGTCGCACGAGAGCACGGTTGGCGGTGCCCATCGCTTCAAGGGCAGGATGATTGACATGAGCGCCGAGACGGCTGCAGAGGCTGCTTTGCGCCGACCTGGCAGTGCCGCCAGTGCTCGTTCTCCGACCAAGAACCTGCCCCCACTGCCTCCGAACCACAAGGAGGTCATCGAGGCTGCAAGGACCGGCACTGCGAACAGTGGCCATGGAACGATCGGCAGTATGGGTCCGCCACTCTTCCCTGCTTCTGCATATAAGAATGCCATGAACAGACCCAGGACCCCCATGTCGACCAGCTCTAGGCACGGCGACTCAGCGGCTCGCCCTGAGAGGCCCGGAACCGCAGATGTCCACTCCCCTACCCGGCTGACTGCCAAGAGCCGCAAGTCCTCTGTGTCGTCCTTTGCCTCAGAAGTCGACCACAGGTTCAACATGGCCGGCGGCATGATGGGCATGCAAGGATCTGGCTTCGGTCCTAATACCGACCCGCGCATGATCCAGGCCATCACGCAGACCATGATCGGCGAATACCTGTGGAAGTACACTCGCAAGACAGGCCGTGGCGAAATGTCAGAGAACAGACATCGACGTTACTTCTGGGTCCACCCTTATACACGCACTCTGTACTGGAGTGATCGCGATCCGACAAACGCCGGTCGCGCCGAGCTTCGTGCCAAGAGCGTGCCTATCGAGGCCGTCCGTGTCGTCACGGACGACAACCCCATGCCCCCTGGACTGCACCGGAAGAGTCTCGTTATTATCGCACCTGGTCGAAGCGTCAAGTTCACCTGTACCACGGGACAACGACACGAGACCTGGTTCAACGCCCTGTCCTACCTGCTGCTCCGAACCGACGGCGAGGGCCATGCAGACACGGAGGAGATGGTGAATGGCATCACCAGAGAGGACGTCGAGGAGTTCAACCCATCCCTCGACCGCCGCAACACGACTGGTACTGGAGCCCGTGGAGCCCCTTCCATCTCATCGTACAACTCCCGTGGGACTCGTCAGGAGGCCGTCTCCGTCAACCTTGATGTGCCAACGCTGACGCCGAACCACAAGAAAGCTGTCTCGACAAGCGGCGCACGACCAAGCCTTGCCGGTCGGCTCAGCGGATACTGGAGGTCCACCCATGACAGCTTGAGCCTGCGGAGTCGCAGTTACAAGGACCAGCACAGCTTGTACTCGAACAATGAGGTGCACGATAGCGCCGAGGACCTCAGAGAGATGTACGAGAAGCAGGATAGGGAGTCGGATCGCTTGGAGAACGTCAGGGCGTGCTGCGATGGTAAGGGCCCAACAATCACACTTTTGCTTTGCATTTTCAAGATGGTGAAGTTTCTCGAACAGTATTGCTAACAGCTGCCCAGGTAAACACGACGTAGGCACCTTGACGGCGAAGAAGCGAGCCCAGGGCAGCCACAGCCCTAATCATACTCATCTCCACGCACATCCAAGCCGCGCCAGCACACCAGCTACCGTCAGATCTGGGATTTGATCTCTCGATACCTTTTTCTCTTTTGATTATCATTTTGGTTCAGCACGAACACAATTCCAGCCACTCACGCACCGAGTAATTTCCTTTATTATATCAACAATCACATGCGGCGAACCAGCAAATACTCCGGGAATTTCCTACAGAAACTGCTGCGCCCTGTCATTCATTCACTGTCACTACCTGATCACGCCGAAGGAAAAAGAAAAGAAAAAAAGACACCTCGGCCGGCCACAAGCCTGTTCTCCTTTCTATCTCTCACGAAATGGACGATCGTCTTCTATATCTCTTGGAGGTTTTTGATATCCTACCTACATGGGGAAAAGGAGGGTGGTTCTGTGCACACCACACAAGTCTCATCCTGTCGAGTAATACAAGAACCACCCCCACCTCGCAGCCCTCACCCAGTCTTCAAGGTTTTCCTGTCTTCTTCTGTCTACCTGTACCAACATTTTTCCTTTTGAACCTTTTCACTTGTGCAGCAACGGGCTCTCCCGTCATGCAATGCTGGCGAGGGCCATCTGGGACACACATGTGCAGGAGTTGAGGAGGACCGGGATGCGAGTTTGCTCTATTTGGAGGCGTCACAACTCTTTCTTCTTCTTTCTTCTTTGGGGCCTTCCTATGACCTACCTGCTCTTGGCTAGTACTGCTACAGACTACACCCTCTACACCTCTTTTTTCCATTTCCTCGACTTATTGAATTTCTCTGCTCTTCAAGTCTGTTTTGTGGGGTGTGTGTATGTGTGAATGAACAGTTGATTCCTACGGGGAAATAACTCCCCCCTCTCATCGAACTTCATCTCAAGGCACGAGATTTGATAAGTGTTATTTGCAATTTGCAGCAGAGTAAGGTAGAGAGTAGCGAGGAGGAGATACCACAAGACTGTCTTGTTCATTGTTTTCACTGAAGCGGAGGAGACGAGGGAAGAAAGCAGTAGGAGGAGGAGGAGTAGTAGTAGTAGTAGTAGTAGTAGTAGTAAGTACCTAGACTTGGCTCTAACGACTAAATGATCAAACCTAAAGTATATATGTATGCTGTACAGCCATGCCGTGTCCCTGTATCGTTCGTCCTTGCATCCGTGCGCGTGTCTTCCGTTATACAAGGAATCCACCAGAGCAAAGAGAAGGGAAAGGAAAAAACCCCCCAACAAGTTGTGTTTCCAAAGGTATCATGATGATGTGGTAGTAACCTCCCCCATACTCCAATACCTCCTTACCTTGCGAGAAATAGCACGATCGTATCACCAGCGTCATCATACCCAGTAACAATAAAGCAGAAGCCCCGCCATCCGTCTGAGGGAGGAAGAGAAAAGAAAGAAAGCAAAAGAGAAAAAAACAAGAGGGAAAGAAGGAGAAAAACGATACAAGCCCCTTTCCATCAGGACCTCGGGACCCATGAGAT
This sequence comes from Cryphonectria nitschkei, assembly GCA_006503525.1. Classification (NCBI taxonomy): domain Eukaryota; kingdom Fungi; phylum Ascomycota; class Sordariomycetes; order Diaporthales; family Cryphonectriaceae; genus Cryphonectria; species Cryphonectria nitschkei. The sequence goes on along the minus strand of LAZJ01000111.1, from coordinate 24,253 downwards.
CCATCCTTCACCACTCCAAATCGCCAGGCGCGATGCCCAGCCTCGCCAGCTTCTGTATCACCGGCTCCAGCACCGCCTTCTCGCCGCGCACGCGCGCACCCTCCTTCATCCTCGAGTAGAAGACGGGACAGTCCTTGCTGTCGCAGTGGACCTCGTCGAGCGGCGACAGCCCCGCGCAGCTCTGGCACATCCTGACGACGTCGGCGTACCGCCTCTCCTTGTTGTTGAGCCTGCCCTGTAGCCTGACCAGCGAGGCGGGGGCGTTGCGCCTGCACCTCCGGCAGATGATGGATGTGTCGTCGTCGTCCTTGTCGTTGTCCTTCTTGTTCTTTTTCTTGGGCGCGGCGCGACGGCGGGGATTGTTGCGATTGATGGTGGCGGCGGCGGCGGTGGTGGTGGTGGTGGAGAGAGAGGAAGAGGAGGAGGCAAACTTGATCTTGACATTGCACACAATGCAGCTCGCCGGGCGGAGATAGCTCTCGAGCGTGAACTTCTTCTTTCCCGGGCCGCCGGGCTGGATGCGGCGGACTTGTCGTACCTTGGGCATCTCGTCGTACCACTGGCGCACGCTGGCACCCACGAGGTTGAAGATGCGTTCCAGCGGTGGGATCAGGTTCTTGGTGATATAGTACTCGGCGTCCAGCGTGAGGTGGTCGTTGTCGAGCAGATCCTCGGGCGCGATGCAGCGGTCTATCAGGCGCGCACCGGGAGCGCCGCTGACCACGACGTACGGCACGCGCTCGCCGTATTGTGGCTCGGCACGGGCGTCTGCAAGCATCTTTCTCGTGGCAATCAGGGCACCCGGCGGCGGTGGGCCCTTGTCCGAGTACGTACCGAGCCTCACCTCCTTGGCGAAGCAAAAGTCCTGCACCGACACCTGCCCTCGCATGATCTTGGCGCACTGGGCTTGCACGTAGCTCTTGATCTGGCTCAGGTCCGCCGTATCGAAGAGAAGCTTGAGGGCCTTCTCCTCAATCATCTGCTCCGCCGGCGTTCCGTCACGGCGGACGGTCTCGATGCCCTTGGCGTCAAACTCAGGCTTGACCTGGTCGCGGCTCTCGTACTTGTAGCCGACGTAGCGTTTCTTGGCAAGGAGCACGCACGGGTGGTAGACCTTCTCAAACTTCAGCTTCACGGGTCGCGGGTTCATGTCGGTTATAGCCTTTGCGATCTCATTGCCGATGTCGAAGGCCTGGTCGCGCGTGCGACCCTTCAGGTGGATAAAAAGACTGTCTGTGTCGCCATACACGACCTCAGCGCCCCATTTCTCGACAGAGTGGATGTAGGCGATGGCGCGCTCGAGGGTCTCACGGCCAGTTTGGACGATGCTGTCTGCTATCTCGGAGCACGGCATGCGGCCAGAAAAGGAGGCCGAGGTATAGCCGTATGTGACGTTGGCGAGGAGCTTGAGGGCGAGCTGCCTGTTGTTCAGGAGCTGCTGCAACGTCTTGTCGGCTTTGTCTTGCTTCATGCCGCTCTTGACCATGACTCTGGTCTCGAGAATCTCTGTGAGCATCTTTGCCAGCAGGGACTTTCGAACCTCGACTTTCGCGTACATCATACCGTTGGGTGTGATGTTGATGTAGTCTTTGAGGAGCTCAAGCAGCCTCTCCTGGCGTTTGTATTCGGTGAATCCCATTTTGTTGGTGCCCCGCCAGTTTACGATCCTTCCTAGAAACGTCGAGTAGCAAAGGTTGTAGGCGATCATGACACTAGGATATAGACTCTGAAAGTCAAGCACCAGCACAGGACTGTTGTAGAACGCGCTCTGAGGCTCCATGACCAGCGGCAGGCATTCCAGAGCATTTTGCCCACCGACCTGTTTCCTGCTTGGAGAGACGAGGACAAAGTTCTCGGGCTTGGCGATCCGAAACATGATTGATTCAACCTTGAACTGGGAACCTCTGGAGAAGACGGAGAAGAAGTCCACGCCTAGCAAACGCGCTTGCTCGCTCGTACGAGGGATCAGCTCGTTCTCTTCGAGAATTTGAATGTCCATCTTGGTCCTCGAGATGTAATACTGAAGGACTTTTGCTAGATCTGCGTGGCGGCCGCTGGTGTACCAGTCTGACAACGTCTGGTGGTCGTAATGTGGGATCCGCCGGTGAAGGAGATTCCAGGCTACGTTTTCCATGGTGTATTGGAGGAGGTTCATCTCACCTCGCATTGCTCGCCAGATGTTGATCATATGGCGTCCAGTGACACGGATGGTCGACGTAGTGTTGAATCCCCAGCGGTCCGAGTCCTTGCCGAATCTGCCGTGAGACTGGGTTTTGACGCGAGAAAATTCATCGCACAGGTTGTAATCGTACTTGTGCCTGGCTCGCTCGATGAGGTAGCCCCAGGAGCTGCCATGAACTTCGTATCCAGTGAGGACGTCTGGGTCATGGTTCCGGACAGTCTCCACCATTCGCACCATCGCGTCGAGCTCGGTGAGTTCTTCCAAGACTTCGACCTTGGTGTGCCTGCGCAATCGTTCCGCCAGAAGACCATCGTCCGAAATCACAATGATTCCACAGAGAGTGCTCTCGGTCTTACTGCCGTCCTGGAAATTTTCGTCCGACTTGGTGGCCCAGAAGATGCACTGGACTTCATCCTCTTCAGGATTCGGGGCGAGCTTCCCTCTCGTGTTGACGTGGACCTCTAGACTCATCGTACTCATGTATTGCGCTTCGTGTTCGACGCTGGTCGTGTTCTTCCTTTGTGAATACTTGAACCCATGCTTGTTTTTCGGCGTCGCTCCGACAATCTGCGACAGAAACGGCTTTTGCGTTGGTCCTGGAGCGGTCCAGGTGCTTTCTCCTGACGCGGACTTGCTATTCTGCTTGGCCGCCCACCACTCCCTGACTTCACCGAATGTGGGTGGGGGTTCTGCAATCTCCCAGCTGCGCAGGGAGCATTGCTGGCTTCTCCTTTCGTATTCCAAGCCGTCTTGTTTTTTCTTGTCTGGGTCGGGCGTAACGCGCCAGCCGAATGTAGCGGACGACTGACCTGTTGCGTCGAAATCTGGGAGGAACGGTAGAGTGTTCCCGGTAAGACGGAACTCTTTGCCAGCATATTCCTTCATGCGAGGAGGGACGTCTTTTTCCCGACTGTAAAAGGGGTCTTGGTAGATAACATCGGGCAACCCATTGCCTTGCATAGTCGCACAAACCTCGGCAGCTGTTGGTGGAGCGCGGTCAAGGACGCCAACGAGCAGCATAGATTCATCATCAGAGAAGAATGCCTGCGGGTCGTTGAAAACCGAGGATGGAGGTGTGCCTGATCGGTACGACAAGGCCGTGTCAGGCGGCGACTTCACCGCCCTAGATGTACTGAGAGGCACTTGTTCCGAGGTGGGAGACTTGCGAAAGCTGACATCCATCTTTATTAATCCATCATCGCTCTTTTGAGAGCTACTTTGTTGGCTCAGACGCAATATCGTACTTGGGTCTTGGGGGTCTTTAACAACACCAAAAGATAATTTCCGTTCATCTTCTTGCTTGAAAATAATGCCATTTACCGTCAGTCTCTTCGGCACTGTTGACTGAATCCTTGCATGGTGGTGTAGATCAGCTGTAGTCAATGGGGCCATTGGATCTTTCGTATGTGCATTTGCGAACGTGACTGCCGGTGGGAGAGGTCCACGGTTGGTCCCTTCAATCCTTGGCCGTTTGGGGTCGGACACGCGAGAGTTTAGACTGCTGGCCCTCTTGAGCGGTGCATGACCAAGGTTTGGTGATGGAGGGCTCACAGTATCCTTGACGGCCAGACCTTCCCTGCTGATAGCCTCGATCAACTCTTCCGTGATAGGAAGGACAGGATATTGCCCAGTCTTCCCTTTGCTCAAGCCGATGCCCTTGTAGCGTTTGGCGGGACGAGTTTCCGCCTTCCGGGCGAGTTTTGCCTTTTGGATCCGCTCTTCGTCAGAATCCTCGGGGTACAAATCGTCTTCTTCTTCCTGGGCTGCAAGGACGTGCTCTTCTGGCACCTGGTGTGATAAGCCTAGAGCGGGCATGAGATTGTGGGGAAACAGATCCTCGACAGACTGTAGCATCGTATTGACATCATCTCCAAGCTCTTTCTTTTTCACAAAGGAATCGAAAGAAACATCCAGATGCCCGTTTGCTGCTGCCTCGTGCGCGATAAGCTCTTGGATCTGTTGCATGTACTCGTCCTCGTGGATCCAGCCCTGAGGCTGTGAGTCTCGTGGGTCCGCAGACATGGACACGAGTACCTCAGGAGGGAACGGGGTGCTTCCAGGCTTGGTCAGCCCCATCCGCCGTTTTCGACGCTTCGTCTCGTCCTTCCACAGCCCCGCCATGCTGTGGACCAATTTCAGGCTGGCTGGCACAGGGTGGTCCTTCTCGGTGAAGTCATGATGTAACCGTCTTTCCTTGACGGCCTTCCGATTCAAGATATCTTGGACGCAGATATCCACTTCGATCGAGCAGTGGCTCACGCGAGGCAGCGCATAATCTTCTGTGATGCGGTCGCGAGGGATCGACGAGCTGTGCCACACGTGTATTGACGAAGAACTGCCGTCTTCTTCGCCAAAGTCGGGAACGGGCGACCGGAACACAGTCTTTCCGCTTTCTAGGTAGTCGCAGCCGTAAAGGTTGTAATCGCACATGAACTGCAGCAGGTATTGCAGGTGGGCCTCGTACGGCTGGAATTTTCTCTTCATGATAGCCCCCTGTTGAAGTAGGTCTGCCAACCTGGTCATGACCATCGGGTTGAACATGTAGATTTTGAGGAAGAACCGATACCCAACATGGTAGCCGTAAAAGGGCACGCCCTTGGTGATTGTGATCCTAGCGACATATTTGTTTTTGTTGTAGGCATTTTGGCGGAAGCTCACAGCCAGGGCATGATCGATGGAAAGATGCAACCTATAGATGTAGGCACCCACTTCACAGAACTGTCAGAGAAAGGAGAAGAGAATAAAGAGAAAAAAATGGGGAAAACCAAGACCCTCGTGCGCATACGCAGCATGCAGTGGTCTCGACTCACCCTCCTCTTGGCCTAGGGCACCGGTGTACTCGATGTACAAATACGGAAATGCCCCATGGATATGCGCGCAGACTTTCTGCCCAGTCTGAGTAGACCCAAAGACCCTGACGACCGGAACCTTGGGCTCCTGGGACAGCTGTTCCGGCCGCACATCGTTGCGAAGCTGCGGGTCATATTTGGTCGGCGTCGCTTGGTAGAAGTCGATGCAGTTCAGTCGAACTTTGAAGACATCCATGACGACAGCTGGGCGCCGTCAGCAATTTTTGGGGCGCACGACGTTGGCACATTGTCCTGAGACTCTGAAAAGGCGTGGTTCAGATAGGACCAATGATCTCTAACACAACCATTCTCTCTTGGGGTTTGCCTCTGCGGGCACATGTGTTGGTGTCCTTGTGAAGGGAAACGCGGTCATACTTCGAAGCGCGTGTTAGTGACATCGGTACGTACCTCGCAGCCTTGACCATGATCATTACGTAAGCATTCCTCGCCCCCCGTGCATGACGGTTGATTGTGCTGCTGCTGAGCCGTTGCCGTTGTGACTGCTGGAGATACAACTTCTTGGGAGTCAAGACGTCCTTCTCGATCTCGCATGGTGGCGAGACTCCCACATAGCATACAAATCTTCCTCCAAGTACTGCACCTAATTTCAAAATGCCTCCTAGACCACCACCCTCAAAACGCCCCGCCGTCGGGCCGGTCAAAGAAGAAAATACATACATCCCCCAGTTTATCACGAAGCGTCCCTTCTACGCTGGCGAAGGTGAAGACACCGATTATCTCGAACATCAACGTCTACGAAAAAAGCACGAGGACTCGGCATGGTACGACCGCAGCAAGAAGGGCGTCGCAGCGACCAAGTATCGCAAGGGCGCGTGCGAGAACTGTGGTGCGATGGGTCACAAGGCCAAAGACTGCCTGGAACGACCGCGTAAGAAAGGCGCAAAATGGACGAACCAGGACATCAAGGGGGACGACGTGGTGCAGGACGTCCAGATGAGCTGGGACGCAAAGAGAGACCGTTGGAATGGTTATGACGCCAAGGAACACCGGCAGGTCGTCGAGGAGTTTGAGGAGATGGCGGCGCTCAAGAAGCAGCTTCAGAAGGAGAACAAGAAGAACGGAGAGGGGGAGGATGATGAGGACGAAGAGGAGGAAGACGGTGAAAATAAATTCGACGAAGGCGACAAGTACGCCGACACGGTCGACCTGAGCAAGTTGAAGAATACGACCGCCCGGCAGCTGCGATTACGAGAGGATACCGCGAAGTATCTCTTGAATCTGGACCTCGAGTCGGCCAAGTACGATCCCAAGCGACGAAGGCTAGTAGACAGTGGCGCACTGGCGGACAATACGGCTGAACTCTTTAAGGAGGAGGGGTTCGTGCGGGCCTCGGGCGATGCGACCGAGTTCGAGAAAGCAACGCGATATGCGTGGGAGGCGCTGGACAAGACGGGCGACAACACTCAGCACTTGCAGGCCAACCCGACAGCAGGAGAGTTCTACCGCAAGAAAGAGAGGGACGAGGCAGAGAAGAAGCGCCTGGAAAGGGAGAAGGCTCTCCGCGACAAGTACGGCGAGGGTTCATCAACCATGCCTGCTGCGCTTCAGAAAATGGTGGTCACCGAGAGCGAGCGATTTGTCGAGTACGACGAGTATGGTCTGGTCAAGGGCCACCGGGCTTCTGCCAAGTCCAAGTATTCGGAGGATGTCTACCTCAACAACCACACATCAGTATTTGGTAGCTGGTGGTCAAACTTCCAGTGGGGATACGAGTGTTGTCACTCCACCATGAAGAACAGCTACTGTACTGGAGAGGATGGCAAGAGGGCCTTCGAGGCCTCCGAGCGACAACGGACCGGCGCAGGGCTGGCGGATGGAGAAGATCTCATGGGTGAGGAGGAGCCACCTGCAGAACAAGAAGAACAAGCTGGCAAGAAGGCGAAGCAACTCTCAAGAGAAGAGATGGCCAGTGGCATCACAGAGGAGGAGATGGACGAATACCGGCGCAAACGTACTGTTGCGGACGACCCGATGGCCAACTTCCTAGGCAAAGATGAACTCGTACATTAGAAGCTTAGCAAATAGCCTCTTTAGCTAGAAATGCATGATCATCAACATCAGCGATGGCAGCCTCACCAACAAGCGTGAAGAGGGTAACAAGATTCTATGAAGAGACAGACAGGACATTCGGACAAGATGGAGCGGAAGCCGCAGCTAGTAGGGAAAATTTACTCCTGGAGGCCACGATGGGTATTGCCTAGATAATGAAGCCGTCACCGATTCCTACCTCAATTTACATGTACTTATCTACAATTGGGACAAATACTCTGGGAAGAAACGTGTCTTGTCATTGATTTGATTCCATTGACCTATGGCTTCGCACGATGAATGCCTTCTGCCGTGAAAGATGACACAAACTCCGTATACCCTGACAAGCAAAGAAAAGCTGCCAATCCCAATTTTTTTGGTCCCTTGCAGTGATTTCGTCGGCCTGAGGAGCGCCTCTATGGTATTATGCACAATGCATCTACTCCTCATCCTCGTCCTCACCACCCTCACCGCCCTCAGCGGCCTTGGCCTTCTTTCTGCGAACACGGCCGGGGCGGCCGCCACCGAAGGGCGAGGTCAGGGCGAAGTCGATGTGCTTCTGGGAGTCAAGACGGACCATGAAGGAAGGAACGTTGACGATCTGCTTGCCGACGCGGATGTGGCGCTGGCGGATCAGGACACGGGCGTGGTGGATAGACTTGGCAAGACCGAGCTTGTAGACGCAGGTCTGGAGACGGCGCTCAAGGAAATCCTCAACCTTCAGGGCAAGGACGTAATCGAGCTTCATGCGGCTCTCGTCGAGAACACCGACACGCACGAGACGGCGAATCAGGGCGTTACCCTCAAAGAGGCGCTTGGGGTCCTTCTCGTCAAGGGTGAGCAGCTGACTGTAGAAATTGTTAGACATTGTCGGCTCGGGGGTTTGCGTGAATTGGGTAACTCTGAGACAACAACTGGGGCATGGAGAATTTTGCGGGTGATGATGGTACGCACCGGGCAGCACGACGAATCTTGGACAGGGTGAGCTGGACACGCCAGACCTCGCGCTTGTTACGCAGACCATACTCGCCAACGAGCTTCAGCTCAGAGTCCCTATGTGTTGATCGATGTCAGTGGGGGTGCACGAACGACGTAAGCAGAGACAAGCTGCTGCTCAGTGGCCGGTTCTATACTGACAGACGAGCGGCTTCGAAGGGTCTGTGAGAATGTCAAAGTTAGCGATTGTTGCATGCAAAAGCCTGCGAGCAGGTTAATTAATGGTGGGTAAAGAATTGTGTACATACCTTCGCGGCACCTTGGCCGTCTTCGAGTAGGAAAGCGGCGCCATGGTTGGTGATTTGGTGGTTGAGGTTGGCGAACTTTGTCGGGTGAAGTTGCTGCAGAGAAAAAGACTTGGGTAAAAGTTCGCGATGCCCTTTGGGTGGCGCAGGCAAGGGTAGACCACGTGATCAGGGCGCACTCCCACTGCCGTTGGTGGGCTTCGGTGGCCCGAGCGTTCTTAGCGCGGAAGGGGGACCACCACCGAAAAAGTCCACCACGCCTTTGCTTCTGTCTAGCATTTACGATCTCGAAGTCGACCAACCCAGCGATTTCGACAACGACCACAATTCCTCAAATCAACAACCCACCAAATCAATCAAGATGGGTCACGCCGCTGGTCTTCGTGCGGGCACTCGCGTATGTTCTACACCGATCAAGTCGACAATGTGGAATCCGACGGGAGGCGGAAATGTTCTTTCTGGTTGAAGTGCTGACGATTCGGTGCCGAATAGTATGCCTTCTCGCGGGATTTCCGCAAGAAGGGCATGATCGCCCTGTCCACCTACCTCCGACACTATCGGTATGTCGAACTCGCAAGCAAAATCAGTCGAATGATGAAAATGGGCTTTTGACTGACTGAGTTTGTTACAGGGTTGGCGACATCGTGGACATCAAGGCGAACGGTGCTGTCCAGAAGGGGTAAGTCGGGAAACGAACACCAGCGAGCACGAACATACACGATCGAGCCATCCACTCTTCTTTCCCCGTTTGCGAGGCGATCAAGTCCTAACAAGGTGTGTTTGCGAAATACAGTATGCCCCACAAGGTCTACCACGGCAAGACTGGTGTTGTCTACAACGTTGCCAAGTCGGCTGTCGGCGTCATCATCTACAAGAAGGTGAAGCACCGTTACATCGAGAAGCGCATCAACCTCCGCACCGAGCACATCCAGCCCTCGCGGTCCCGAGAGGGTTTCCTGCGCAGAGTCAAGGAGAACGCCGCGCTGAAGGCCAAGGCCAAGGCTGAGGGCACGACTGTCCAGGTGAAGAGACAGGCCACCCTCCCCCGCGACGCACGACAGATCTCGTTCAAGGAGAACCGCCCCGAGACCCTGGCGCCCGTCGCCTACGAGACCACCATCTAGACGGACACGTTCGGAGCGGTGTGTGCGAGGAAGGATGATTCTTCTGCGGACGGGGTTTTTCTGGTGGTCGGTTGTTCACGAATTGGCTTGCTTTGGTTTTTGCATGGGGTTCACGTACGGCAAAACGGAAAGATTTCTTAGCATGGTCCGGAATGGCATGCGGCAATGCTTTTAAAGGGAAAAATAAAATGAACCAATGGCATACCCAACACTTTCCTGTCCATACGTGGTCAAAGGCGACCAGGTGTGGGGATGCTCAAATCTGGGGATTGTGGATGTGGATGTCGACGTGCTCGACAAGGCGAGGTGGAAATCTGAGGGAGCACGAGAATAGTGCTCAATCTCAAGATGACAATCGAAACACTTTCTCGCCAGATCCGACAAAATGATAGACTCTCCGGTGGTGTTCTCTGTGAAAACAACAAATGCACCATGCGCCACAGCGGAAAGGAGGGAGGAAATGACGCTCATGATGGGTGGTGCTACGTACGCATTCTTGATCGCCCATCCATTCTGGTTGTCCCGCTTGCCTGCGTGCACCCAAGCCTCCTGCTCTCCTCCATCCTTAACTGCTATTTAATTGTGGTGTGATTCTTCCACTGCATGTCTCGAAGATTTGAGGCTCTTACGAACCAGTTTTCTTCCCAGACGCATGTGTTGATGTCAATCCAGTTCTTCTGCAACTGCACTTCCACTCCCTTTGGGTCTTATAGGCAACAGCATGCTTCTGGAAAAGGTAGCGCTGTCTGTAGAGGCTAGAGCCCACTCGGTGTTCAAGAAGTGCAAGCTGGGTATAAGTCTGAGAGTAAGCCTGCAACATCTTCCACCCTAAAAACTAACCTGCGTAAACTGAATGAAATGCGGTGTTCCGAGGAATGTAAAAAGTGGAGAGAGAAAATAACACACAGGCGAGTATTCATTCTATTATATTCATATCCTTCTCATCTCTCACTGCTGCGCTCACCTACTTTGCACAGATTGAACTTCTATCCAAGACCTCGGGACTTATTGTTATTAGTAGGTGTGATAAGCGAGAAATGGCTCGGTAGAGCTTAAACTTGGGAAAGGAGGCTCATGACATGGTGAGCAGTTAATGGGTTCATGTGCCTGGTGTCCCCCTTTGAATCCCGGCAGACTCGGATTGAATTGGGCCAGCAATGGAAAGGGTTGTCTGAAGAGTGGAGAGCAAACTACAGCATCAACTTACATGCCCTGTAGGATGCCAAAGTCTGGACAGACCTGAACAAGCCTTGAGTAAGTAGCCAGGGGGTTAGGGGTTGCCAAGTACAGAGACAAGGGCCCTGCCCTCTCATTCGCGGGTTACTCCCCAGCGGGTTTCCACCCAGCTTGCCCTGACACGCTGCTGGTTGCGTCACTCTCGTGTCGGCTGTATATGACATTGCAAGGTGCCATAATGGATGGCATTGTCCTCGATACCCTGCAAAAACAGCACAGTACGTACTTGTCATCCGGACTCAACCCAGCCAGTGGCTTGCAGCTAGAGAGGCTGACATGTGCCGAAAGCCAAAGCAACTAAGGTACTAAGGTACGTCTCCTCTCTTGAAAGATCGCCAAATTAATAACTGTTCAATTACGTTGGGCCAGAATATTCTCGCCCTCTCCCCCAAGTCGACATTCGCTATTTGTCACCACTTGCCTTCAACTGTCCAGAGGCGATGCCATGAATGTTTGGGACCTGCTGCCCTGGACCTGCTCCGCCTCTGGCCTGGCCGGCATTGCTGCGTGTTCAAGCGAGGAAGAGCATCGCACCCTCGACTATCGCATTCATTCGTGCTCTGACATCTCCCCGTCTCGCTCGTCTGGCGGCGAGTCGCAGAGATGGGGAGCTGGACAGGCTTCATCTTGGCCTACCTGCTTGGTGGTGTCACCTTCCTACCTCTGATAATCCTCGTCGTACTGGCCCACGCCCACCTGACGTTACCGTACCGAGAAGATGCCGATCCCTCCAAGCGAAATCAGAGCGACAGCGACCTCGTCCTGCCCGGTGACGACCTCGCGCCGCTCAAGGCTGCCCAAGTTGAGCCTACCAAGGGTCACACCAAACAAGTGAGCCGCTCCGATACCGAGACCGCCGCCGGGTACTTTGCAGTCTGTCGTGAATACACGCCCATGGGCATTAATGCCAAGCCGATCGAGCGATCCACTCCTGTCGGCAGCACAACCGTCGCAGCTCCGAGCCAGAGCGTCTATCAGGCCATGTACCGGAGTATCTTCGACAGGAAACAGCAGCCCGGGCCTCTGGACAACGGCAAGAGTGTCAGTCAGCGGCCCAAGAAGGCAGGGAATGTGTTCTTTGTGGTGTTGAGGTAGCTATAATCACTGTCGATGAGCGTGTAGGAGTCCCCGTCCCGTGCCTTGGCTGACCATTCTCTTTCTGTTTTCAGGCATGGCCATCTGATGCTTTTCGACGACGACGAGCAGCTCGAAGTACGACATGTCATATCCCTCGCGCACCATGATGTCAGCATCTACTCGGGCGGCGATGTCACACCTGAGGGCGAATTGTTCATCAAGAGGAATGCCATCTGTCTCTCGCGACGGCCAGCAGGCGTGGAACTGGCACGGGATAGCCAGTTATCTAAGCCTTTCTACCTTTTCTCGGAGAACTGCTCTGCAAAGGAGGATTTCTACTTTGCCCTGCTGCGCAATCAAGAGCAGGCATATGCGACAGAGGCACGAGCTCCAGCGCCGCTGTCTTTTGATGTCAAGCACATCATCAGGCTCGTGCAGAGGCTGCACTCGTCTGAGGACCACGTACAGAGCAGGTGGCTGAACGCCATGGTTGGTAGGATATTTCTCGGGCTATATAGGACGGCCGACACGGAAGCCTTCATCCGGGAGAAGCTCAACAAAAAGATGTCGCGCGTCAAGCGTCCTGCATTCTTACCGCATATCGAGATCCGCAATATCGATACCGGAGATTCAGCGCCATACTTTACCAACCTTCGCCATAAGGATCTGACCGTGGAAGGAGAATGCAGCATGGAGGCTGACGTGCGTTATACCGGCAATTTTCGAATCGAAGTGGCGGCGGTAGCAAGAATCGACCTGGGAGGCCGTCTCAAGGCCCGCGAGGTCAATTTGATACTGTCGGTCGCGCTGCGCAAACTCGAGGGCCACATTCTTTTCAAGATCAAGGCGCCGCCGAGCAACCGTATCTGGACGTCCTTCTCGCAAATGCCCAAGATGGAAATGACCATCGAGCCCATCGTCAGCTCTCGACAGATCACATACACTGTGATCCTCCGGCAGATTGAGGCACGGATCAAGGAAGTCGTTGCCGAGACCCTTGTTCTGCCCTTTTGGGACGATACACCGTTCTTTAAGACAGAGCACAAGAAGTGGCGCGGTGGTATCTTCGCCGGAGATGATGCCGTCGACCCTTCGATGGAGTCGACGCATGCCACAGCAGATTTAGGAGAGGTTGATGACATGGAGGCCGTAGAGGCCGACGCCCCTTCCAATTCCGAGTTGCCGCCGATGGAGAAGAGCCAGAGCATGCCGATCGTGGAACCTACACCGTCGACTAGTCTTTTCGGTCTGAAGCTCGGTGGCAGAGGCAGACAGACTCCACCGACAAATCCATCATCCCCTGTTCTAGATTCCCACGCTTTCAGAGATACCAAAGCAGAAGCCTTGTCTACCGGCATTAATATTAGGGATTCACCCTCTAGGCAGCCCTTTGAGCGCTCAGCGCCCCTAATTGTCGAGTCAGCCCCCGTCATCGGCACAGAGCCCGTCAATGCCGATGTCTTCAAGCCGTCGTCTCCACCAGGCGAGAGCCCAGCCGCGAGTGCCATGGCCAAGCTCTCTGCCCGGACGAAGACGGCACCGCTATCAGGCCCAAGATCGCCTCTCGCGTTACCGGGGAGGGCCTCGACTGTATCCATTCAGTCTACCCACTCGTCGACGGAGAGCACGGACAAGGAAGCTAGTAATGACGACTTACCGACGCTCCCTCGTCGGGGCACCACGTCCTCCACGGGCAGTCTGAAGGGTGACCCGGTCATCACTAAGGCTTCGCCGACTCCCTCCATCAATGGATCCGTCAAGTCGCAAGGCGGCTCTTTCGGTCGGGCCCTATTTACGAAGAAGGAGGGCACGCCGGATACTACGTCTCTGGCATCAACAGGCAGTGGGAACACGGATGGGCCCAACAAGAAGATCTCGTTAGCCGCCGTGACCAATGCAGCAGGAGTAGCCAAACGGTGGGGCTGGAATGCTCTTCATCGCAACGAGGGCGGAAAGAATGGTCAGGGCCAGGAAGCCACCCCTCCTGAGATTGACCTAAGCAAGCCAATGGGCGGTGGCAGACCACTGCCTCCTCCAGGCATGCCTCTGCCAATGCCGGAGAAGAAGAAAGCGACAGCGATCCCTGTGCCGAAGAGGAAACCCATTCCTCCTCCTACTCTGCCCGAGAAGCAATCCAGCGCGAAAGACCCGCAAGAGACTAAAGAAGTCAAGCGAAGGGCTGTTCCCCCGCCGCCGCTGCCTAGGCGGCGGCGACAAACGGATGAGAACACGCAGGCTAAGCAGGGAGAAGAAATGCTTGTGGTCGCTGCGCCCGATGCCGAATCCGAGCCGACCACACCGATTCCAGACGAGGACGGAGAGGGGATCTACAAGCGTCCATTTGTGGAAGACGTCGACGATGACGAACTGGACTCACAGCAGCAAGCCGAAGAATGCCTTGGGAATGACAGTGGCGAGACCCCGCCTGCCTTGCCTTCCAGGAACAATACGGATGCTTTCAGTACCTCGCAACCACAAGGCGAGAACGGCGAGGATGACGAATACTCGGCCTGGATGGACAACACGGGAGAAGACGAAGCTCGTCAAGACTCTGGCACGACTGAGAAGGTAGTGACGGACTCAGCCGCATTGGACACCAGCTCGTAATATACGTCTTAGAGAAGACGACCGACCCCGATTACCCTTCATTCTATGGGCATAAACCACTATGGTACTCTCAACAAAAACCTGCATCACTGCCAGGGCCGTGTGAGAATTGGCAGGCAATGTCCCAGCACAAGTGTGTTTTATATACATATATGCATATCAACAGCTCAGTTGCGAGGCGTTACAGGACAGATTTGGGTTTTGGGATCATCTTGTTGAGGGAGGAGAACTCACCCTGCACCAAGCATTTGCGAAATTCAGGCATGCATACCCACAACACAAGATCATATAGAGCAACGGCCATAATCACGGCCTCTATAGCACAGTCAGAAAATGAAACCTGTCTCATTGATTTAGTCTAATTGCTGGCCCCGAGTCTTCCGTATCTTCGCGGCTTCATCTGGTGTATCCTTGGTTCCAAGTGTGCAAATTGTCTACCTGTCCTGTCCTCTCTTACTCTCGCTTAGCTCATGACGTGAGATATCAGCAGTGTCTGATCTGTGCCGACAATGTTTTTTTGAGGATCGAGGAGCATGTGGGTAATGAGGCGGTACTCCTAAAGCCAAAGAATCATATGTAGATCAGTCTGTGCAACCTCCCCATTCTCACCGTCTCCTCAGCCTCTCAGCGCTACATCACCAAGATTTTCGCTTTCCAGCCAACCACAGCCTTGATCGTCAACCACCAGTTCTAACGATAAACGTCACCCTTCTCGGCATCATGCCAAGCGACGATCCTCACCAAGACACCAAGAACATAGCAAGGCAAATATGCCGAGATCTCACGACAGAAGGGAGTAGAGGCGACATCAAACAATTCCCTTTCTTGTCTTGGTGTCTTCGCCTGTCCGCTTGGCAGTCCGACATCTTGTGCCATCTCACGATGGACGCCAAGTCGGATGATATCGGCACGCCAAGTACCGCCCAGCAGCCTCATCGAGGGGTAACGGGATACACGGCTCCGTGTCGGGCATGCCAGTATGTCTGTGGGACAAGCCAGGTAGTTTAGTTGGTAAGAATCATGTTGGAAACGTCACATCGTGGACTCTATTGGACCCGCGGACCACCCGCATGGAGCAATCCTGCCATGTCGTCTCTGAAAGGATTTGTGTAGAGGACGAGACAGAGTGAGGCAGAGTCATTTTTAAACTCACCACCGCGGTGTATTTGCGAACAAGGGCGGTGGAAGCTCTCACCCAGGCAACGTTGGCGTACACGGTCCCCCGAGTGACACGCAAATGGGTGCGTGCGCCTGCTGGACGAGCATTTTCTGGAGGAGCACTGACATGGCCAAGGCCTTGGCGTAGCCGTTGGACAGGGAGGGCATCCTGAGACAGCAAGTGACTGTCACGTCAAGAGAATCCGACATTATGCAGCGTGGTGTAATACCATAGTACTTTCTTGACAGTTAGAAACACAGGGCATCTGTACTTCCAGACGGTGTATATAGGGGGTCTGCACGAGTTGAAGTATATGTACCCTCAATTACTAGACTTACTGCTTCAGGCCATATCGTCACGTTGCTGGGGACGGCCGATGTCTCAGTTCCTTGGAGTCCTTCATTCTTTCAGCTCACCTGCCTGTTGAGGGAGAGCATGGTGCTGATGCCCAGCCGGACTTGTTGTTCCATGGAGATCCCCACAAGATGGGAACGATGCACCATCTCTTCATGGTCACACTCAACACTCTTGTGGTTGTGTTATCACTCCGAAACGATATCGTGGAAGCCCGACGCCGAGACACGTTGCACATGGGTGCTCTGGGCCAGTCCTCGGCCCCGAAGTTTCCACTATCGAATACTCGATCAGTGGACCAGCGCATATTGTCAACTAAAGCGATGGTATAACTGCAGCCCAACCGTCGCTCTGGCTCAGTATGCGCGTATGTCGCGGGTGGTTTAGCTGCAGCAGAGCGGGTTGAAGGTGATCCATCGATCCAGCCGAACCGATTCTAGAGCGACAAAATTATCCTTCACTTCGCCCGAGCCGCCACAGCAGCGAATACCAGCTCTCCTCATGATCGAGCGAGGCAAGAACCACAGGCTGTTCGCTCCTGTTGTGAGAGACACGGCGCAGCAATCCACCCCGTAGCTGATACAGAGATTTATGCAGGACAGAACTAGCACCATCGTCGTGGCATGGCCCCCCCTCTCCCTGTATTGCCAGGTTAGCCACCGATGGCCGTCAAAGGCACGGCAGGTTCCGGTGAAGTTGTGAAACTTGACCGTCACGTACTTACCTTGCCCTGCTCAGTCGTCCTGCCTCTCTCTTTCTCTGTGTGTGTGTGTATTTTCTCCCTCTCCCAGCCTCAGAAACATGCAAGCCTCTTGTGCATGTACTTCTCTCTTGCCTTTCCTAAGAAACCAGGAGGAGCAGAACAAGCCAGAGTAGAGGACTGCGCATACTGTAAGCCAGTGGGTGAGGACAATGGAGAGGAGCAAAAGAGCTGCCCCCGTCGTCGATCATCGTAGACCTTGCAATCGTTGTTCGTTGCGGCCCAAGAAGTCAACGGTCGTGACACAGCTGTGGGGAAAAATTCGAGGCGCGCGAGAGTGTAAGTGGGAAAGTGCAGATCTGCGTTGTTACTCGTTCCTGCCAGGGTGATTGGCGAACCAAAAGAAGGAAGAGCCAAGGAGCAACAACAGCATGCATCTGCACCTTCCGCCTTGTGCACACGCAGCCAGTCATTTCCTAAATCAAGGCAACATGGGCACGATATGCGTCCTGGTTATGCTCCACCTCGCAAAATTATCATATCTACCGCTCCAGCCAAGTATTCGTGGGATGGCAGGTGGATGTCGCCCAAAATGAGAGAGACAACGTGGTCGTGAGGGCTTGGGAAGCTCTGAGACCACCTACGCCAACCGCCATTCCTCCCATCGGCTCCAGTTCTTGTCGTCGTCGTCGCAGCTCCCCCGCCAGTGGACACAGTGTGGGGGCGCACTTGTTGCCTTGGAAAAGATACGTCACATCGACTGTATCCTCCTTCTTCTCTGGTCTTTTGCGTTTTCTGGAACGAAGCGGAGAAGGAAAGATATCAGATCTCAACTCGTGGCCAGGCGGAGAAACCGCAAACATTCCTCAGCTTGCCTAGCAAGTGACAGCAGAGAAGAAGATCCGGGCAAGATTCAATCCCTATGATCACTTGATCATCTTACACGACCCCATTTGCACTGCCAGCTCTCGTGCACCCCCACGCCGCATGCATGCAAGAAAAGACGAGAAGCTCCCCTGAGGGAAGAGGACGAAGAGAGACAGAGAAGAGGAGAGCAACCTCGGCATCTCATTGGGCAATAGGCACATTGCATCGTTTTCGATGTCTTAGAATCTCGCCCGCATGGTATGAAAGGCTGGTTAGATCGAGTCGAGTGCTTTTTTCCCCTTTCTCTGGCATGCATAGACGGAGACGGACATGCACACACACACACACAACTCTTCGTCCAATCTATTGGCCGACCCCGCCAAGTTCTTGCTGTGTCGCCCGTCGCACACGGAAACAGCCAAGAATTTCTCGAAGATCTTCCGAGATTGGAAAAACGCAAGGGAAGTTATATATCAAGATGAGATGAAGAGAAGAAAGGTACTTCCCCGCCCGTCAAAATACCAGCCCTGTAGTCATCAATCACTTATCGACCCGTCATCGATTTTGTTATTTCGACCCCGGGCTGCAACACATGCCAACTCAGTTGTTCCATCCGCTTGCGCCCTTCGCCGTAACGAGACGGCTCAAGACAAGGGTACTGGGTGTTGAACGACCTAGTTCGCATCAAAGCTATTTTGCAACGCCAGCGCCGTCGCAGAAGTCAGCTTCTTTCTTTTTCTTTCTCTCCCTCTGTATGCGAGTCTGTCTGCTCTAACCACCGTCCGCACAGGTCCGTCTGCACACCGTTCTCTGTTAGACGGTGATCCAACCCCAGCTGGCACATGCCTGTCAGCCCGCAATCATTTCTAGTCTTGCGTCGTTCTGGGCGAAACGAAGACACGACTTGGTCCAGCTGAAAGCTGATGGGGGAGAAAGCACATTCAGCTGAAACGGTCAGTATAGTCTCTTTTTGATGCCACTAAAGCAGCAGACCGTGTTGATCATATTTGAAAAATGCCGCATTATGTGAGAAAGAGGGGGTGGTGAGCGTAGACGATGATTTATTGTATACCATAGGACCTACAATTTGATTAGTAGGAGCAGACCCCACGTTCTCTTCAGCTGCTTGCTTTCGCTTGCATACTCTGCCCATGCGCTTCGCCCCTCCCCCCTCCCCCCCTCTTCCAAACTGAGGAGCTTACTTTTCGCCCCGCGGAGATAAAGAGTATGAGACTCATCATGATGACCTACTCGGCTACCACAAGCTTCGGCCCCAGCAACACCGACTTGGCCGACCGGCAGGTAGGTGGTAGTAAGTATGCATGACAACATGATATATACAGTAGTAGTATACATGTACCTTCAAACCAAACTTTCTACAAACTAGTAAGGCCGGTGAGTTATCTCCTGCCAACGCACATGGCAAGGATAGACTGTACTTCCCTAAAGCCTTTTCTTTCTTTCTTTCTTTCTTCTTCTTCCTAAGACGAAAGCATTTTCTTAGTGTTGGGGGTTTTGAACGGAAACCGGAGAGCGAGAGAGAGGAGAGGGAAGGGAGGGTGTGGTCCGCAAGTACGTACGACGTGACGAGATGGGATGGGCTTTGGCTGGCTGGCTGGTTGTCAGCTTTGCTAACCCCGGCCGGCAGTGTGTGGTGACCTGCCAGTGGCGGTGGTTGGTTGCTGATGAGACTCTCTCCGTGAGAACAGGTACCACGGGAAATGAAGAAGAGATTATATGGATCAAACTTGTTCACAAGGCAAGATCGAAGAAGGGGGACATGGCTCATAGAATGTATCGTATTGCTCTCGAGAGTGTGAGGTAGAGAGAGAGAGAGAGAGAAAGAGAGAGAGAGAGCTCATTCATGTGAGTGACTAGAGCATTCGGGGTCTTCCAGTCTGCCAAGCTATGTACTGCAGCTGGTCCTGCCATCCTCGCTCCGCCCTCCATGTTTTGTCTCCTCTACTCAACCCTCGTCGGAAAGCTCTCATCAGTGTAGCTGCCAGATCCCTCTTTCCACTGCCTCCCCCCGTGGTTTTTTTCTTTCGTTAATTAGTAGTAGACCGCAAGGATGGGGAAAAGGGAGAGAAAAACTGCAAAAAGGAAAAGATGACCAGCGCGAACGCAGCGGTCCAAGAAGACACAGACTGCCATGTTGTTGTCGTAGAAGTAGTAGTAGTAGGAGTAGTAGTAAGCAGTTGCACAATGCAGCCTTCCCGCCCAAATGAACCTTGCCGCCCAATGTTTCGTGATATAAGACCGGCCGTGAATTCAAACTTGTCCAGTGTGTTGAGTGAAACCCTGGACCCGGACCAATCCGCCGACCTCCCCGCAGTGAGAGACAGAGGGGAAGAAAAAAAAATGACCGTGAAACGCCCGCCATTCGTCCGGGAAATGCGTTGTGCCGCAGTCTAGACCTCCCTGTGCGCAGTGAAAACACAAGAAAAACAAGAACGGAAGGAAAAGGCATTGCAAATCGCGTCATGTCCACAGTCGAGGGAACAGACAAGGACGTGGTGGTAGTAAACAAGTGCAAGAAGTAATCATGGGGGTGAGAATAAATAACACTTGTGCATGAGGGAATATATAAGATCTTTATTGAGAATGGGATCCCAAGGTGGAATGAAATTTCTTCGAGGGTGAGGAAGGGGGTCGGTCATTCACATTAATAACCGGTCTGGCCGGGCATTTTCCCCAGGGAGTGGGTATTGTGCGCCTGCGGGGGAAGATGATTATGGCAAAAGATCTTCTTGTTGCCCTTGGCGTTCAGGGTGGCGCTCTTGGTGGCATCGATGACCAGGGCAGGGTCGTCGTAGCTCTCGAGCTGGCAGCACTCGATGTTCTTGACCCAGCGGTGGTTGAGGATCTGGGTGATGGAGGCGCGGCCGTCTGGGTTGGGGTTGAGCATCATCAGCATGATGCGGCGCAAGGCGGGTGGGTTGACAAAGTTGTCAAAGATGAAATAGGCCGGGTAGTCGGACTCGGTGATGGCGGGCGGGCCCTGCTGCTGCTGCTGCGCCTCATTGTTGTCGCTGCCGCTGCTGCTGCTGTTGCCGCTGCCGCCGGCGTTGCCGCTGCGGTCCTTGGCGTTCCACTTGTCAAACGACTTGACCAGGGCGGTGTAGTGCTCCGAGTTGGGGGCGTCAACCTTGGCCTTCTCCCAGAGGGTGGAGCCGCAGATGAGGACGAGCAGGACGATGCCGGCGCCCCAGACGTCGAGGGCGCGGGGGTCGTACTTCCTGTCCTTGGCCAGGACCTCGGGGGCGATGTAGGGTTCGCTGCCACAGACGCCCGGGTTACACAGACGAATCTCTCCCATCTGTCTGCCGCACTCCCCACCCGACTCCCTAGCGCCGGGGTGTATGCCAGAAAAGACCTCGGAGACGCCAAAATCTGTGATCTTGAGCTTGCTGTCCCTGGTGAGCAGCAGGTTCTCGAGCTTGATGTCGCGGTGGGCGATGCCGTTGGCGTGCAGGTAGCTGAGACCCTGAACCAGCTGCTTGAACAGGCAGAGGCGGTCGGCCATGCGCTCGGGCTTGGTGAGGTAGCGCTTCTTGACCAAAGCAAACAGGTCGCCCTCGGAGCAGTACTCCATCACGTGGTTCCAGCGGCCGTGGTCGATACACAGGCGGACCGTCTCGATGATGTTGGGGTGGTGCAGGCTCTTGGCAATGCTGTACTCGGACTTGACCTTCTTCTCGTACTCCTCCTTGGTCTCGGACGACGTCTTGCCGCGAAACTCCTTGACGGCATACAGCTCGCCGGGGAAGCCCTTGCGCGCCATGATCTTGACCTGCGCCGTGGCGCCCTTGCCAAGGCTGTCGCGGTGGCGGCCAAAGAACTTGTGCTGGTACTCAAACTCCTTGGTCAGCTCGCCCACATCGATGAGGATGTCATCAGGCAGGCTCAGGCTCAGCCGTCGCGCCTTGACGCCGACGCCAGCCTCGGCCACGGCATAAAAGACCTGGCGTGCATGCAGGGGCTGGCCGGGCGCCTCGTCCTTTTGTTTCAGGTCAGGCCGCTTGCCGTCGAAGCTGGAGGCGCGCTGGCGCCCGGCACCCGTCTTGCTGCTGCTGGAGCCGCGGCCACTGCCCAGAGAGAAGTTGACGCGGTTGCGCAGGGACAGGCCCGTGGAAGAACGATTCTTCTTGGACAAGCCGGCCCCTTCCTTGGCGTCGGGGGCAGCCAGGAAACTCTTGCTGTCCTGATCGGTCGGCGAGGTGGGAGACGGCGGCAAGGTGGACAGCGGGGTGGCGCCGGACGAACGGGCCATGGACCACCGCCGTGGTGCTTCTGGGCCGCTATTTTGCTGCGTGGCAACCACCATGACATTCTGCTGCTGCTGCTGCTGCTGCTGCTCTTGTTGTTGCTGTTGACTATCTATGGCGCCAGGCTTGCGACTGCTGGAGAAAAGGTTGGACATGGTGCGCTTGAAGCCCGCCGAGGTAGAGCCGCGCGTGCTACGCCGACGGTCCTGGTTGGCAGTGGCTGAGGTGGTTCTGGTAGCGGTAGTACTACTAGTAGTGGACTCCTGCTGCTCGTCTGTCGAGGTCCGAGCAGTGGTCGGGGGTGAGATGGCAGAGGGCGAGGTGCTCTGGCGACGCGAAGGAAACACGGGCTGCTTTAGAGAATCCTGGGGCTGAGGGTCCTCGTCGGTGGTCTCGGCGGCAGGAGGGAACTCGAAGGTGTGGTTGGCAAAGGGGGACTGGCGCAGCGCAAGGGTGTTGTTGTTGTGGTTGGCCGCCTTGGGGGTCTCGGTTGGGATTGAGGGAAAAGGGGAGACGAGACTGTTGCCGTCGTGGTCGCGGCTCTGGATTGCCGGGAACTCGGAGGACTGCCTGCCACTAACAGGCGTGACTGGCTCGTTATGGGAGACGATCTCGGACTCCTCATCGCTCTCCTCAGGAATAGAACCAGGGAGCTCGACGGGATGCTGTGGCGGCGACGAGGAGAAACTGTGGGCGTCGGCGGTGTTGGTCTTGGTCTTGGCGGGGAGGGAACCTGAGAGAGAGAGAATGGTGGACGAGGTAAGTCATCACATCACATCATATTCACTTTTGATCGTGTCTTGTAGTGGGAATGAATTATAAATGGCCATCTGATGGGGTTTGGTTGTTGTTTGTTTCTTTCTCTCTTCTTTATCTCTGCTTTTCAAATCAAAGGAGTGGATAAAGAAAAAAAGGTGTATACGAGGAATAAGAGGGAAGTAGGAGGAAGAAATAAAGGTTTGGAAGTTCACAGAAATACTTACCTTGGCTTGCAGATATGCCTGATGAGGCGATGCTGCTGGAAGCAGATGGTGGTGGTGTTGGTGGTTGATGGTGAGAGACTGTGGCGGCAGTGGAAGGAATAGGTGCAGAGGGAGCAGCAGCTTCTGGTGGTGCTGACACAGCGGCCATGGTTGGCAGCCACACACACAAGCACACACACACGGTGGTAGTGTGAATGGGGCAGAAACAAGGAAGGACTCGATGGAATAGGGAAAGAAGGAAAAAAGAAAAAGAAAAAGGATCGGGTCAGGTCAGACTTCCAAGACTGGGCAGGGCAGGCCCTTTCGGAAGTCAAGAGTCTGGCGTCGTTCTTTTTGAGTTTCCAGGCGCAGGAGGAAGAGGCGTGGTGGTGGGATGCCGGTCTGGTTAAAAATGAAGAAACGGCCCGTATCTTTCCTCCTGCTTCTCTCTTCCGGTCTTGCTCGCTCTCGCGCTTTTTCTCTCTCTGGAAAGGGTTGAGGGCGTCTGCCTTTGTTGCGTGCCCCTCCTTTGCCTATTGTGCTTTGGTGGATTTTGCTTTTCCCCCTCCTCTCGATCTGAGTGGGTGGCACTACCGTAGTCTGAGGGCGGGCACTAAGACGTCAAGTCCAAGGAAGGATCAAGAGTGAGGCGGCTAAACAGGTGAGGAAATCGGACCGGGGCCAGCCAAGGAGGGAAGTAGAGAGATGGGTCAAGCTTCTTTTTTTTGAGTTTCCTCTTCTCTCTCTCTCTCTCTCTTCTTTCCTCCCGCGTATGCAGCCTGTCTGGTAGGACTCAGAAAGGTGCAACAGGTGCTGTTGACTGGAGCTGACCAAAAGGTAAAGATAAAGGAACTCGACTCGAATGGAAATCGCAAGTCCGGTCTGGTTGATGGCAAACGGCAATGGTTAGATAAATGTACCGTGGGTACGTCAGGTAGTATCGTGCCCCTGCTGGCAACCCAATTCCAAAAACGCACAGGGAGTACAAGCCCGTAAAAACACCACCCCCCAAACACCCTGGGGCGGGGATGTAGCTCGGTACGTACCTTGGGAGGGATGGGCAGACGTGGGGCTCAGGGGGTCTGTAGTCTGGTCGGAAAGAATAGGTCAGAAAAGGGTATCCGATGGCGCGCGCAACCCCCGTCGTGTGCGTCTGCGAACGGAGGCAACATGAGAAGAGCTGCCGATTGTTGATTACTGTGATGGTTTTTGGTGGCGATGATGATGATAAATACAACAGAAAAAAAAGGGTTGAATGTATTTGTAAGGCTCAGGAGACGTGTCGATAATTCGACACTTGGGCACTGTTTGCAGGAGGATTGGGATGGGGGGGGGGGGGTCGTGCAGCAAGGGAATTTCCAATTGACTGCAGGTCTTATATATGAGGTCAGAGGGGATCTTGGCTTACCTTGAACCTCTCAGAGGGTGGCACGCTGAGAAATTTGGTGCTTGGCTGCCAAGGCTGCGAGGGATTGTGGTACACGAGATCTGGCGTAGCAGTTTATTGTGACAATCAGGTCCGTCCGTCCACTTGAGGAGGGGCCTGTGTGTCTGGCAGAACAGGACAGGACAGGACAG